>CM052545.1:29867698-29979469 GCA_028533065.1 Trachops cirrhosus | reverse complement strand
AAAGGAAAGGAAAAGAAAAGAGAAAAGAAAAGAAAGAAAAGGTGAAGAAAGCAGACATGCTACTACTCTCAGGAGCTTATCATCTAATAAGAAAGGTAGTCAATAAACAACTAAACAAACCAATATCTAATTATAAAACTTAATACATACTATGGAAGAAATGGCCTGAGGGTTATAACAGGAAATAAAGCAATACATTAGCAAATTAGTAGCATGGTTAGGGATGTTCGACCAGGACCTACAGGATGGGAAGGAGCCATCCTTAAGAAGGAAAAAATCATTCACAGAGGAGGGCAGAGCACGTGCAAGGAACCTGGAGAAGCCAACCCACCTGGAGCACTGTGGGCGAGGAGCATCGTAGTTGAGGAGGTTGGCAAGGCAGGGAAGGGGCATGGCAGAGGGGCTGCTTGTGGTTAGGAGTTTGGGTTTTATTTAAGTGCACTGGCAAGACACAGTGGTTTTGGAAACTTGCATTTGTGGGTTCAAACACGATACTGGCTTCTGTGGATCAGGGAGGAAGCAAGCGTAGAGATGGAGAGACCAGGAAGGAGGCTCTTGCAGGACTCTTTGAAAGAGATGGTGGCTTGGACTAGGGTGGTGGTGGTGGAGGTGACAAAAGGGTACTCAGAGATGATCTGAGACCTATTTTGGTGGTAGGACCAAGAGGCCTTGCGGAGAGAATGGATGTGAGGGGCAAAGGAAAAGGAGGCAGAAAGGATGATGCAAATCCTATGCACTGCTCTGCCTTGAATGTCATTTGATTTTCTTGGCATAGTTCTTATATTGAAAAGGAAGCTAGACCTATACTGATGTTTTAAAAGACATATCTTTGATAAATAATTCATGTGCTAAAATCCCAGTTTCTACACGAAGCTCACCCTGTGACTGTAACACTGCACTGAGGTGTGTTGACATACCTGGAGGTGTAGTGTGGTGGGAAGAAAAGGGGCTTTCACAGCAAAGCCTCTGGGGTTGAATCACAGCTTTACCATTCTGCTAGGCAAATACAAAGAAGGCACAGCTCTAAGCCTCAGACTTCACATTCACAGGTAAGAACTCTCTCCCAGTTTGCTTGCGAGAATTAAATAAGATAACTTTATAGTAAGTCCTGGCACGCAGTGGTAAGTCAATAAATGTTAAAATCCCCCTTCCCTTCTTCCGTTACAGCGATGAGAACACCATCAATAGTTTCTCAGAGAGCCAGCCTTCCATGACAGAGAGGAGCGCTGTGGCTGAGCGCTGTGTTTTAGATAACTAGGACACACTCCGGGGGAGGGATGCAGACCCTGCTATGGGTCCCGAAGGGTGCCTGCGTGGTGATTCCAGCTATATAATAACTACCCTGCCTCCCGCCCCCGACTAGAAGGGTTGCCAAATAAAATACAGGACGCCCAGTTCAATTTGGATTTAAGATAAACAATAATTTTTTTTCAGTATAAACAGGTTCCATAGACTCCTTGGGACATACTTAAACTAAATGTTTCATTGTTATCTGAAATTCAAATTTAACCGAGCAACTGCTATTTTTATTTGTGAAATCTGGCAACTGTACGACTGGGCAAATGTCGACTTTGATTAGGAATAAATTGCTTCAAGATTCTTCCTTCGCAGTCCCTTGAGATGCTCTAACTCTCCTCTCTATAAGAGGTCATGCCTCCTGCCATCATGGCTCTATACTTCTATGCCTTCTATTTTTTTCACGTATTTTCTTCACTCCCTCTTACTCTTACCAGTAAACATGTGCATGTCCAAAGGCTACTGAATAGCACTATGTCAGGTACAAAGTCGATGAATAGCAGAATTTTACTCTGTGGTCATGAAGAATGCTGCTGCTGTGTGTGCACTGCACGTGCTGTGTTAACCTTTTACAACGAAGATTTCTTAGTAATGTATAATTAGGAATACATTTAGAGGGTTTTCTAGTAGCAGTGAATTAAATATGCATCCACATTAATGGACACCATTTAGATCCTAGAAGAGTAGAATCAGCTACAGAATAAACGGAAAGAGCAAAGTTTTGAGTTCATTCAATAATCAACATCTATCCAAAGCTGAGATTTAGATATCCTTCATTTTAAATTAAACTACCGGCACAAGAAAAGAATTTGAAAGTTTAGGCCATGGTTTTAGCAGTCTGAGTGCTCCTTTTGCATACTCAGGAGTTTCAGTGCTGAGGCAAAAAATTAAAGGAAACCTAAATATCTAGTTAATTATATGAGATATCTAGAGCAGTGTTACTATTTGCTATTCATCCACAACAAAAAAGGAGCTAGATCCACAATGAAAAGCAATACACCAAGAAAATGTTGTTATGAAGAAACTGCCAGGGGAGCTAAACAATTTAATTTACTTCCTGGTGCAGCTCATTTTCTCAGTGTGGACTAGTAACAAAAAATCCACAACCTGGTGCCAGTCTGGGGAGCAGATCTGGAGCAGGGCTCAGGAGGATGGTCCCAGAATTTTACGCCATACGTTCAACATCACGGCACAAATGGAGAGATCTCTTCCTTCTGGTCATTTTGCAGACCAAAGATCCTCTTATTTCCTTAAAATAAAGGCATAAATATTTTCTCCATTCTAAGCATCTAACTAAACATCTATCAAAACAATAGCTGCCCCAATTTTATAAAGAAGAGGATGTGTGCTTACTCTTCTTGTCGTAAGTCATTGACGCTGCGGTCCAGTGAGATCATGTCACTTGCCACCATGTTAAATCCAAACTCTTTAATGCTGGCTTGAACTGCATGTTTGAATTCTGGTCCCAAAGCCAATGGCTTGGCTTTCTCTCCAGGGCCACCAACCACTCCAGGAGGCTCAGGTTCTTTGGGTTCAAAGTTACCAAGGATCCCTGGGCGTAGCACAGGATCACGGTAGGTGAATGTCTGAGGCTTAAAAGTGAGATACTGCCTCTGCATTATGTCTTTCTGGTTCTCTCCTCCAGCATGGCGCTCTTGTTCATTTTTGGCCTTGTTTTTTCTTCTAATAGACTCTAAGTCCACTTCTACTCCTTCAACATGAGGCCAGGGTACCACAGGTTTGAATCTGTCATCCCCAGGAACTAATCCATTGCCTCCACGGTTAGGCATGGGGTTATTGACATCTCTGTCTTCCTATACAAAAGGGAGGGGGATATACAATGAGTACATGAAGGTAAACCACAGCAGAGTTTATTATGATACCAATTTTCATGTTTTCAAAAAGGCTGAGGCAACAGTAAAATGGTTTAAAGCATAACACAGAAGCAGGCCAGTAATCAGGACTTCCCATTAGAAGATATCTTTCAGGGAGGGAAGAGCATGCCAAGAACTAGACTATTTCCCTGTCTTACCATTCAAAAGAAATGAATGGATGCAATTTTTCCTTCTCCCCTTCTAAACCCAACTCTCTATACCAAAGACTCTTAATAAAGGCACATTGTTATGGGTTAGAGCAATGAGGTTCTAGGACCTTTAACAAAAACAGACACTGAATAGGTCATGTTGTACAATATGTGGTTTTCCCAGCTGCCCGGTCCACGATAAATATAGCTTTGTGTCAGTGATGTAGCCATATGGTGGCAGTGGTATTAGATGTCACCCGTCACTAGGCTGGCTTCGTGCCCCTGATGGCAGAGGAGCAAGGTGGGGATATGCATTCGACAGTCCCAATTTATTATGTTCTATTCAGTAAGACCTCAGCTGAATGGAGAGCTATTTTTAAAAAAGCTCTAATAACTGTAACCAAGTCAGTTTGGGCTTTTCAATCATACCCGAAACCTAATTTGCCCCATTCCAGAGGGAGTCCAGGTAAAAACAGATTTTGCACGTAAGGAGACTTGGTAAAGTCTGCCCCCTTTTCTGCTTGGACCCTCCTCATCATGTAGCAGATCTTTTTGTCAGAGATCCAGAGTGCTTTTGCTCCTGAGGTATTGATTGTATGTGGAATTTTTGCTAAACCGGTACTATTCTCTGCTTAAAGCAGCGTTCTCACCATAAACATCACTCCGCTGGCTTTAAAAAATAATGATGTGCCACCCCGAGACTTTGTGATGTAATTGGTCTGGGCATTCACATTTTTAAAAGCTCCCCGGTGATTTCACCATGCATCCGAGCTTGAGAACCTCTAGCTTAAAGGGAGAGCTGCCATAATTAGAGAAGGGGATTACTGAGTATTCGTAGTCCGGCAAGAGGCAAGGTGAACTTAGAACTACTACAAAATAGGCTAATTCATCTGTCACCTCACTCCACACTAGGAAGATGTGATCCTTTAATAGAGTCAAAATAGAATTAGTGCCATCTGACCAAAATGTTTCTATAGTGATAGAGCTAGCATCAAAATAAAGTTAAAAACTTTGTTTTAAAAGGTACAGAAGTAAGGCACAGAAGTAAGGCTCTAAGTGTGATGTTGACAGTTTATTTAGGGACAAAAATTCTTTTTAGAAAGTCAGTTAATTCAGAGGTGAATCTAGTTGATGCTGACATTTTGGTGAGGACTAGCTAAGAATTGGTTTCAGAGAGTTCATAAATGAAATTTAAAATTTTATCTATTTATTTAGTTAATATAAGCATACGATAAAAAATTCAAAGGATTCAAAAGGGCAGAGAGTAAAAAGCAAATTTTCCTACCTTCTCTTCTGTAGAGGCCATCATAGCCAGCAGTTTCTTGTGAATCTTTCTAGATGTTATTAATGTATGCTTGTATAAACACACATGTGTATATATAACAAGAGAATTTTTTGTGGACATGGGACATAGATTTTAATTGATGGGAATCCATAAGATGTTACAACTGGTCAAAAGGTAAACTGAAGGAAAAGACAAGTATATAAATGTCAAGAATACTGCAAAGAAGGAGTGGTCCTAACCACCTCCAGTTTGGTGCTGCCAGATTGGAATAGATGTTTGGTTAAGCATAACCTTAAAATTTAAAGAAAAATACTGCAAAGAATTTAAAAATAGATGCAAAACTGGTAAAATTATTTGCTATCCAGAGGGCAGTAACCAACTTCATTCCTCAGTACACAATTTCCTTTTCATGGACAAGAACTTTTGCATTACTGTCAGTTTCTATTACTTACAGGATTGTAAAACAGTCAGAGATAATAAAAGTACAAGATAACCTAGAAAGCTGAGTCAGACAGAACACCCAGTAATCTTTCTGGTCCATTTCAAAGTTGTTCCACAATTTTCCTCCAATAACACATAATGAAATATAAAATGCAACACTCAGCCTGATTCCTTAAATATGATGCCTTTCCACAGGCGTGTGTTGTAAGTAGATAAGGCTTTTGGATCAGGGCTTTCTGATCTGTACACCCTCCAGGAGACACTTAGCTGAAGCCTGACCTGTGAGCCCTACTAAGGGTCACAGGTGAGGAGGTATGAGGTAGTCCTGCCAGAAACCTTGTAGTCATGAAGTATTGAAGGTTATCATAAGCATTAACTCATACTAAGGAGTGGAAGCCAAGCGTGACTGTAACAGAGAGGCAGGCACCAAAGCTGAGAAATGATTGTAATGATGGAAAAAGTATCCATTTCTCCAGTTTATCTCCTGGCTATTTCCAAAATTATACTCACTTATGGCAATGTCATAAACAAATTAAAATAGAGAAATCATTATAAAACTCAAGATATTGGACCCAAGTCATTGACTCTGAATCAAATATAACACAAAAAGGAGAAACACATTCTCCCCAACTTCAATTTTTTTCATCAAGGCTGCAGTGAATTAGTAACTGGGGAGGTAAAAAATGAGGGGAAGGAAATGTCAAAAAATATAGAAAAGTAGGTCATCAGATGTCAACATCCATAACCATGGCAATCCGCTATGTAGCCTAATATTCCATAGGGAAAAAATTACATATTGGAAGGATATGGAATATGATAGTACATGAAATCAAGGTGGCCAAATTGTGAAATACACAGTATGGTGCATGTTGGCCTATGCTAACACAAAAATTGCAAATTTAAATATTTCTCAAATTCAGCCACCTTGTTGAGAATATTTAATGGACCCAAACTTCAAGCTTATTGTCCTCCAAAATTGTTTTGATCTTTTCTTGACTTAAGGGTTCTTTTTCTAAATTTTAACTGTTGGTTAAAATTCACGATTCTGTTAAAAGTCTACCTGTTATTTTACCCTCATTCTGGGTTATCTCATTCTCTTCCGAACTAGGTGACCAGATTTGTACTTATCATTTGCGCATCCGTTTCCTCAGCCCACATCACACTTCTGTTCTGTGGACCTTACAGTCAACTGCTTCCTAAACATTTCTACTTATATCAAGCTGGTACCTCAATTTAAGATACCCCAAACTGAACTTATCATCGACCCCACATTGCAACCCTGTTTCGGTTACTGTCCTTCCTAGGTTGGGGACTGGAACCACCATCCACTCAACTGATCAGGTACAAAGCTGCATTTCACCCTCACTTCTTATTTTTCTTTTATCTGCCCTGCTGACATCCAACCACTCACTAATTCCTGTCAATTCAATTGCCTGTGTAGCTCCTGAATCTGACCACTTTTCTCCGCTACCCTGACTGTGACTGCCTTAGTTCAGACCACTCTCATCTCTTAACAGGATTACTACAACAACAATAATAGTGATGATTACAAACACTATGGTCTAAATGCTTTGTATATGTTAACTTATTTAATCCCACAAGTTAGGTTCCATGATTACCATCCCTATTTTACAGACACAAAATCGGACAGGAAGGTTACCAACGTCAGAATCAGTACATGGTAGGGTCAAAATTTGAATCCAGGTGGTCTGGCTCAAGAGCCCATGCTCTTAACCACTGTGTTTTAGTGCTTCTCCTTCTAACACATATACTTACTGTCTCTCTTCATTATTTTTTCTACACAGCAGCCATGGTGACTTCTAAAATTGAAATACAAACATGTCACTTTCCCTGCTTACAATATTCCACCACTGGTCCTCTTCCCTATGGAGAATTTATCCTGCTTGACAAGGTTGATAAGGCTTTTTGGGCTCCAGCCTGCACTTCTAGCTCCACCATATACACTAGAGCAGGGATTGGTTAACTTTTTCTGTATAGGACCAAGTAGTAAACATTTCAGGCTTTGCAGACCATAGGGTCTCTGTTGCAATGATTTAAGTCTGCCATTAGGTGCAAAAGCAGCCACAGATAATATGTAAATGAATGGATATGATTGTATTCCAATAATACTTTATTTACAAGGACAGGCAGAGGGGATGATTTGCAACCCATGCACTAGTTTCTAAGCTCTACAAAAGGGTAGGGGTCATGCCTATCACCATTGCATTCCCGATTATTACCCTGGCATGCAAATTCTCAGTAAAAAATTACAGAATAAATAAATGAATCCTAAACTTGCTTCTTGGGTTATAAGAGAGATTCTCAGAAGAAAAGGGAAAGAGAGAATGAAGAATATGAAATGGGAAAGAAGGGCTAAAAAACCTTTCTGGCAAAATTATGAATTCAGCAAGGGAATGGGACATAACTTTATATTCTGTGCACAGTACTGTACCCTTAATAATGCTATGCAATACTCACTAGAAAAACTGAATTTGCTCACTTCTCAAAGCCTGCATGTCATTAAATTTGAAGGCAAAACCAAATATGAGAATTGTCTGTCTAGTCCCAAGTCAATTAAGAATAATCATGTCAAATCTTAATGTTATATGATTTGAAGAATGGCTGTAAAGCAGTATAATCACTCAACTCCCCTGAGAAGGAAAACTCCTCCTTCCTGAGAGTGAATGAAAATGTGCAGATGCCTTTCTGACTCACTGGTACTGATACCTTCATAAGCACCAACTGACTTACTGTGCAGTTAAAAATCAATGAATCACTGGTGACTAGAAATGGAAAAGAGAATCGGTAGATAATCTTCTAAGATCAGTATGTTCATAAAGGTGGAAATGTACTGAAAAATATGATCACTTACCACCAGGTGGAAATATGGGATTATCAGAAATTGGGTCAGACTATTCATTTTACACCTTACAATTTACTAAATTCCTTCCTCACCTCCATATCTTACTTATGAGTGGTATTTGTCCAGGATAGCCATGCCTTGGTAGAAATGATACAAACATGAAGGGATTTAGAAAAATGGTCTTTAGAGCAAATGAAAGTGCTACAGGCTAGTTTGGATTTGAAATTACAGATAAACCCTGGGAAACTAAATTCTTAATGATAAGCTTCTGCAGTTATATGATCTCTTGAGCAATTACAATTTAGCTTCAGGAAGTGGCCACTGCTAATAAGATGTACACTATTTGGTTATCATTCTGCATGAGTCACAGAACTTAAAAATATAAGTCATATCTAATTCTATGACTTAAAAACCCCCTTGATAAAAAAAAAAGTCTTTACTTAGAAAAATCACATTGGCATCCTTTCTCTAGCTGCACTCACTCACCTTGAAGGAACAGAAGAAATGGGCATAGAGAGCAGGGAGGGAGGTAGTAAAAACAAAGAGGTGCTGGAGAAGAAACCTCTTTGTTTCAGAAGAAACAGGGTGAGCATGTAGGCTGGGCCTCCCAGACTCTTACCAAACTGTGGCAGGATGTGGGTGGGAGCATGGGGAGCTCCAGCCTCAGTACCTTTGTTTCTCTCTGGTTACCTAGAGCTGGATTCTGAGTTGATTTGTCTCCTGCTGACTTTATGCTCAAAACTCTCTGAAGACCATCTTGCTACCTTCAGAGGACTGAGGGTTGACTGCATTGGGAGTCAGTGGCCCTATCGGGCATGGGAGGAGGGACAAGGGTCAAGTAATTGATCCCTGCATAATCAGGGTTTAAAATGGATACACCTAAGATTAAACAGACACTTTACCAGTCCTTGAATATTTAGGATGTCCTCCCTCATGGAAAAGGACCCTATTCCAAGTACATTTAAAGACCCATAAACTAGGAAGAGATTTAAGGCCAGGGGCAATGTCTCTATTGGCAACTAGGGCAGAACAGAAAATAAAGAAGGGTGTGGGTTATCAGTAAGAAAAAATATTACGCTCTCATAAAAGAGTTATCTCTTGAAAGAAATAGACTCAGGGTAAATTCCTATTCTTCTTCTCCTTCTTTTCCCTAGGTATCAGGCCAGTAGGTAACAGAATGGAGAAAACAGCATGGTTGACATCACATTAACAGCTCCACCAAAGGAAATCAGGTCAGCAACTCCAGTGCTATATATTAGACTTCGGCAGAGTAACCACCAGTCCCAGGCGACATACTACACAGTAAGCCGGCCTGACCCAGATTTACTCTAGGGACTGAAACACTGAGACTCTGGACTGCAGAGAGCTGCTATTACATAACAGCTAATCATGACTCCTTTTATTTTTTTTTCTTTAAAAACTTAGGATATACTATGGCAACCACACTCACAAATGGATAAGTATGTGGTGCATTTTTAACGACCTACTGGAAACATTTTACCAGGTTCATAAAAGGGCACTTTGAATCAATTAAATGCCACCGCTCCTTAACCAAATAAGCAAAATGTAAAATACAGGATATAATTCAGATCTATCCTGTACTATTGTGAATAAATGAAAATTAATACATGTCTTCCTTAAAATTTGACTAGATCGCATTTTGAACATTTAGCCAGTCATATTAATAAAAGGGAGATTAATAGTATAAAAGAGTCTCACAATAAACTTCATAGTTGTGCGACTAGTTAGTCAACATTTGTGAACTTGGACTTTCATACAGTATTCTTGAAGCGGTATCCATCTGCATTGACAATAACTTTCTGAAGATCTTTATGCGTCCTGTGGAATGATTAGGGTCAACTGCAGAATACCTAGATATGGCAAATTTTAAGGCTTGGGCTCTTTTTCGTCAGTTTAAAAACAATTTCTTACCCACATTAGCACGAGACAAAATGAGGTTGTAATTTGCCTGAATTAAATAATGGCAAAATAAAAGTATTGAAAGTATTATATTTTCAGTAGAAAAATACCAGCTCTTTGGGGGCAATCAACTATTTGAGTTATTAAAAATAACCTCCAGCCCTGGGTGATGTGGCTCAGTGGGTTGAACACTGGTCTGTGAACTGAAAGGGCGCCGGTTCAATTCCCAGTCAGGGCACATGCCCTGCCAGCTCCTCAGTAGTGGGCGTGTGAGAGGCAACCGACGGATGTTTCTCTCCTTCCCTTTCTTTCTCCTGTCCACTCTAAGAAATAAAGACAATTTAAACAAACCAAACCAAACCAAAAAAAGACCTCCTGAAGGTGATCTAAGGTTATCTACACTTTCTGATGCCTGGAATGAGCTCTTGGTTCATCCTGGTCAACCACCTCGTTGGGCCCTCTCCCTCAGAAGGCTGTGAATTCCTTCAAGCAGAAGGCAAAGGCCTGTACTGTCATCCCAGCAAGGCTTTTTCTTCCAGGTAAATGATAAAATCTGGAGGCTTAGAGTGAAACACTGATTTCTTCTAAGCATTTAAAATCATCTAAGAAACCCAACAAGAGTTAAAAGGTTTCTTCCCACCAGGTTAACTTATTTTCAACTTAATATTTATTAAAATACTGAAACATGTTTCAAATGTTCTATATTTTGATAATAATTATGCATTGATGGTATCCAAAGTTATAAATTAGTGAGTCTAATTTCCATGGTCATTTCTATGTCAAGCACACAGATATTACAGTAAGTTTTTTATTTAATATCACTCATATTAGTGAACTTTATATGTATTACTTTTCATCTCTATGGGAAGGCATCTTTCCATTCAGAGTTCAGGATAATTACTCAACTGACAGGAAATATTACCTTTATTTCACTAGAACCCATACTTAATGAGCAAGTCTGAATTTCCTTATAGCATATATATTTATTTAAAATGTTTCAGAGATAAGAGGCTATACTAAAACTAAAAACTTCCACAGTATAAAGGTATTCTGGTTTTTATGTTTGATCTTTTATACTGTAGATTACTCCAGTGATTAGGTATAGTTTAAAAGTGGTTTTGACATCATAAGCATGAGTAATAAAATCCATTACATTTCCTCAGAAGAAACAGTATAATTTAAAACAAAATTTAGTTCACCCAACCTAAAGTGATCGAATTGCTTAAAATTATGATAAAATTAAAAATGTTTAAAAACCATGTTAATGCACTGCATTTTTAAAGGTATCAGGTTGTAAACTGCAAATTTCTTGGTGATAAAAACTCAATTTTCAACATATAAATTAAAATCACAGCTGAAATAGGGGAGATTTCACAGAAATTCCATCTCTGTATTAACAATATTATCTCTAATGTTCTATTTTCAGCAGTCCAGTGAATATTTCTAGCACTGCTCTTCCCACACTACCTTAGTATCTATTTACATACTTCCCCCCAGTTGGACTGGGGACTGTTTGAGGATGGTGACAGTGTATTACTTATCTGTGTGTCCCAGGTACCAAGTAGACAGTAGGTACTCAGAGGGTACTTCCTCATGGACTGAGGAGATGGAGAATGCCTAGCTGGGGGCCATCTATTATTACCTTGGGAATATAAACTGACTTTGGATCCACTGTCTTATGTCACTGCTTGGCTTGGTTTAAGTGAGCATTTTGGGAATCCAAATAAGATGACTAAAAAACATTATTCTCCTTACAAATCTAAAATTTGAATAATCCTTTTTTTAGTTTCTTCTCTTCTTCACATTTGGATAAACGATGTGTGTCTGCAAGTGAAATTTAGAACATGAGCACTGTATTTAAACATGAGAAAGTAAATCTTCGGGTGTTAGTCTTGGTCTTCTAGGCCAATTTATCTTGCAAATGTTTTCCTACTAAATTTGGTCCTTGTATAAAAGTTATAGGATAGAGATTCTAAGTCAGGTCAGAAAAATATCAGGTAATACTTATGGGAGAATAAATTAAAAGAAGAAATGGACAATCGAAGGACCAAAATGCAGGTTAATGTCTACAGTAGGGAAAAAACACCAACAAATTGATTATTCTCTTATAAAAACTTTTACTTGTAAAATGGTATAATTGTGCAGATCAAAGTTACAGTATTATCATAGACAGCTAACCAAAAAATGTATGAAACACATGAAATCTGAAATTTATCAAATCCAAATAATTTCTGTTTTTCAGTTCATGCTGCAGCTCATACACTGAATCATGTATATACTTTACAGGCTGAAAAGGGTCTTTCTTATTACGAATATTTAATATTAAATCTTTAGCTGATCAGGAATGAATTTTAAGAATCAAGTATGAGTATAAAACAAATGATCAATAAATAATTTTGTAGTATATTTCAAAAGGTCATGAAGCTTATTTGTCAAACTGATGCCGTTATTTCAGTGGGGAGAGCACAGATGTTAAGACAGGGTTATAAGTAAGAGTACACCAGGGTCATTTGCAAGCTCCATCTCCCACAGGTAGTGGCAGATTATAATACTTTTAAAATGTATGAAATATATCTAACATATATATTTTAAAACATATCATAAAAAGATATAGTGGGTAGATTTTAACTCTCTCTGTTTGGGACCTAAGGAAGGACTGGATTTTTAAAAAGAAAGCTCTTGAGTGTTATTTTCATTCTAAAAAAAAACATAAGTTACACAAACTATTTTAATAAAATTGTCAATATTTTATAACAAATACCCTACCTGGTTATTTCTACTAGATGACCTGTCTAGAAATAAGAAAGGTATTGCAGAATAAGTGAGGAGAAAAAAACAGGAAAGCAAAGCAATGAAAGAAAGATTATAAAATAAAATCTGTGAAGATTTTAAACACATGAATAATTTATGTGTGCATATATATTATGTATGCACATGGAGAGAGAAAATATAGATTTTAAAACCATAAAGCATTGTGGGATAAGAAATAAGAAATTAACCCTGCTGAATAAGAACAATCACAGCATTTCATCAGGTGAAGAAAGGAGGAACTACTTAAAAGCTGAATTCATTGAAAATGAGGTCCCATCTGCTCCTCATCTGCCCACTCACATAACATTGTGGAACTTTCTTCCAGCTTGTGCCAATCAAGTCTACTTTCTTAAAAGCTAAAAATCTCCTTCTTTTCTAGATCATCTGTAAAATATTTTAAAAGAGCAATCCCAGCATCAACCCTTGGGTCCAAAGTGTTAACATAAAAACAAAAACAGAACCAAAAAAACCCAAGGAAGTGCTTATTTAGTCCTACCCTTTGAGTCTTGTTTCCAGTAACAATGCCTTTCATAATGTCATACCAGCCAAAGCCCAACTATTCAATTCTAATATTGCTTCACATCTGGCAATCCCAGTAAAATCACATAATGATTTCCAAAGCTTCCTGAAAACTTTATCAGAAATTACATCACCAACAGAATCATCAATAATTCTTACGATAGTAAGGAAAGAATGTTTTTCTGAGTGAGAGCAGAATGAGGTCAAATGTGGTATTTGTGTTGGGAGTGAATGTTTGTAATACCCTTTTGAAGGCGAAAAAGCAATGTCCTATTATCCCTCTAGGGGAGAAATTCAATAATGAATATGACACTCACTCCCACATGAAATGTTACTACTTTTTGCAGCTGGAAATGCATGAAACAGCTTTTCCTCTAGTGCTTCTTTGCTTTGCCCTGAAGCTTGGCTTTCATAACAGCTCATAAAAAAGTACTGCAATGTGGGGCTTGGAACACATACATTTTGACTGGTATAAGAATCTCTTGCAAATCTAAAAAGGAAAAAAAACTCACATAAAAAAATTTCTCAAAGTTTTCAGGGTAGATTCATCAATTTTAAGTGTGGAGCAACATTTTACTACCAAGTCATGACTAGAAACCCATTTTAGGAGGGTGTGACAAGGAAACATAACTATGTGAGACAGAAAAAACACATTCAGAGAAGATCAAGGTTATTTATGTAATAAACTTGACATTTTACTGTTCAACTATCAACAGGCCTGATCTCTCTCTCAGGAGCGTATGCTTAGCCAGCAACAGATACTCCAGTTTGTCAAGAGTGTTATTTGGCATTCAGGTTAATATTTACATGCATCATTAAAAGATAAGTGTACTGTCCTTTTAGTTATCCAAATATCTATTACAGGTCTAATATCTGCCCGGTACTCTCTAAAGTATTGTTACATGAAAAGGCCCTACTTCTAAGGGAGTCACAGCCTGGGGGAAGGGATGCTTGAGGAGGCTGTGATATGATCTACATTTCAAAACCAGCAGACACTCCCCAGCACAGAGATGATGGGAACGGTTGGTAGGTAAGGACATGAGGATGGGGGTTTGGCAGCCATTCTAGACTGAGGCAAAGACACAAAAGTATAAAAGAACATGTAATATTCAGAGAACTCCAAATGGTTTGGTGTAACAAGTACAGGGGACATATGGGGACGTGGCAGTAGATGAGACTCGAGATTTTGGCAGTGCCTCAGAGTGCCTCTTAAGAAATGCCAAGAGGTTCAGACTTTATCCTCTTAGAAATGGGAGCCGTGAGAGGGGAGCATGCCAGATCAGGGCTGAATTTTGGAAGGAGTATTCTGATGGAGCAAATGAACAGAAAGAAGAGCCGAGATGTTTTCAGACGGATAAGAAAAATATTTGGAAATAAAATACTGGGAAAGCAATGTGGGAGAGAATTTCAAGAAAGGAGTGGTCAACAGGGCTAAAAACTGCAGGCAAGTTGTTAAATTAATGAGAATTCCAAGGCCTGACGGTGTAGGCAGGGCAAGTATTTTAGTCTCAGCTCCGCAGCATGACTCACCCACCAGCTCTGTGATGCACACCGGAGGAGGCCCCGAGAACATGGGCCTAGAGGGGCCTCGGGACTGCTCACAGTTAACTCCTACCCAGCTGGAGCGGGAAATATTCTTCAGTTTTCTATCATCTGGAATGCTAGAGGCATTTCTGAGATCCTCTTGCTCTGCCCTAGGCATCTGATAGAAACGTCTAACTGATGGATTGACAAACATGTGTTGAGTACCTTCTCTACCAGGCTACAGGCTTAGAGGGATGAGCCCATACATCTCTGCTCTCATGGAGCTCTCTTAGTGAAATCAACAATAATCAAATAATCACACAAATATGGTGCTGTGAGACCCGTTCAGGGGGCGGATCTCACCTAGGGATTTAGGGAAGGCTTCCTTGAGAATGAAGGATTACTGAGCAGAGATCTGAAGCTAACTAGGCAGAGAGGGGAGGGAAGGTCCAGGTAGAGAACATTTTGTGCAAAGTCCCCACAGCAAGAAGGCCTGTGGTAGGATTTCACTCGTGGAATAAAAAACAAAAAAGGGATGAATGAACTAACAGAACAAAACGAAGCAAAAAGAAACTCAGAGACTCAGACAACAGAATGGTGGTTACTAGAGGGGGTGGAGGATGGGAGAGGGCAAATTGGATAGGGGGGTCATATATATGGTAATGAAAGGAAACTAGACTTTTGGTTGTAAGCAAGCAATGCAGAGATCAAATTATAAAGTTGTTTTCTGAAATTTATATAATATTATTAACCACTGTCACCACAATACATTTCATTGAAAAGAAATAAAGCTTTTGCTAAACAAGAACAAAAAAGGCCCATGGTAAGTAAGAAGGACTAAATGTGGCTGGAGAGCAGAGGCAGGGGGACCCGGTGGGGGAAAGGCTGAGGCTAGGTGGCAGGCACTGGTGTTCATGGTAACGCATGTGGTCCTAACAAGAACAGTGAAAAGCCAGTTCATAGTTTTAATGCTCCTGGAAGGGACAGGGGCATTCTGAAAAGAGCCTACTGGCTGAGGAGTCAGAGAACAGACTGGAAGGAGGCTAGAGTGGACTAGGGCTAATTAGGAAATGATGAAATTTAATGATGGACAGGATATGTCTGGTGAAGGAGACAGGTGTAAAAAATGACTTTAAGGTTTCTGATTTGCACATCTGGATGCTTTTTATGGAAAGAGAAAACACCGAAAAAGGTCGGAATTGAAGATGACAAATTCCTTTTCAGATGCTGAGTTTGAAGTGCTTCTGAAATGTTCAAGAAAAGATAGAAACATATATTATGTATCTCAGTGAAGCGATCTGGACTGAAAAATAGAAGTTTGGCAGACATCTTGATAGCTAGTAACTGACATAAAGACCTGGATGAGTCTATTTATGGAGAGATTATAAAGTGAGAAGTGGGGAGGGCCGTGGATCCTGCCTTGAGGAAGATAATGAGACTATTAAGGAGAGAGATCTGGTCCAACATGTTAGAAGAAAACCAGAAACAGAAACTGTGTGTTCAAGACAGAGAGAACAGTCGACAGTGTTCAGGCTGTTGAGAAGCCAAGTGAGAGGAGGATTGGATTTGGCTGGCGGACGCTGACTGCTAACTTCAGTGAGCACTGTTCTGACGGTGTAACGGGGTCAAGGGCCCAACAGGAGTGGGTGCAGGTGTGGAGTTAGGAGATGTGGAAGTGGTGCAAGCACAAATAAGCAGCATTTGTGACAACTCTGCCTGTTAGGGGGAGAAGAGAAACGGAGAGGTACCTGGGGGAAATAAGGTGAAGTGAGGGAATTGTTTGTCTGTCGTTAATGGGAAAGTCTTCACCATTTTTAAAGAAAGGCAAGGACTAGGTATTAAAATACATGTGAGAGAAGGAGTCATCAAAAGTAGAAAGTTCCTGAGCATGTGGGATGGGAAGGAGCCAAAGCAGACATGGGAGTGGCCTGGCCAGGAGGAGGGCAGTCCCTCTCCTGAAACAGGAAGGAAGGGGTCCGGGGCAGACACAGGTACTTTTCTCTTCCGTGGAATAGACTCTCGCCACTGGTGTCTGAACTACTCCAACAGTCTCCCTCATTTCGACTATTCTACACAACAGATTATAATCAGGCTTGCCTGTGTCAAACAATGCTTTCACAGTGCATGTTAAGGACTTTTAAAAAAATTGACAGGCTCTGTATCTTTTTCTAACACATCAGATTTAAAATCCTTTGCGTGGCCTTTTAATGTCACCCATTTTTATTCACTCAAGCTGTTCCCTGGACTCTAGTCAGGAAGACCCCTCAGGAGATCATAAAAAAGCATTCTCTGGCTATTATCAACAAGACAAGAAATAACAAGTGTTGGAGAGGTTGTGGAGAAAAGGGAACCCTTCTACACTGCTGGTGGGAATGCAGACTGGTACAGCCACTGTGGAAACCAGCATGGAGGTTTCTCAAAAAATTAAGAATGGAGTTTCCGAGTGACCCTGGAACCCCCTCTTCTGGGTATCTAACCCCAGGTTTGAAATCATCTATTTGCAAAGATATATGCAGCTCTGTGTTCACTGCAGCATTATTCACAGTGGCCAAGACATGGAAACAACCAAAGTGTCCTTCAGCAGAGGACTGGATAAAGAAAATGTGGTCCATACATTCAATGGAATACTACTCAGCCATGAGATGAAATACTGCTGTTTGTGACAATATGGACGGACCTTGAGAGTATCATGCTAAGTGAAATGAGTCAGAAAAGGTCAAAAACTGTATCATTTCACTTGTATGTAAGATATAAAACTGAAAGCAATACATAAACAAAAACTCACAGACACAGCCAACAGTGTGGTGGCTACCAGAGGGAAGCGGGGGGGAGAGGTCAAAGGAAAAAGAAGGACGAATATATGATGACAAGGAGACTTGACTTTGAGCAGTAAACACATAATGCGATAACACACAGGTGATGTATTATAGAATTGTACACTTGAAAGCTCTGTAATTTTATTAATATTACCCCAATAAATTTAATAAAACTTAAAAAAAAAAGCATTCTCAGCTCTGCCTCTGGAGTTTGGTTCAGGTTGCCAACCTTAGCCCGCAGCAATGCCCTGGCTTCCTCCTCTCTGTTCTTTCTAGGTTCAGTTCCAATCCTTTACAAAGACTCAGCCCCTGCCATCTGTTCTAGTCCCAGTGATACTTTTCTTTTATTAATTTCTCTTCCTTAATACTTTTATAATCCTCTAATTATCCTATGTGTTACTTTTTTCTTCCTCAACCAGATTAAAAGCTTTAGTTGAGGAGAGACTTAGATAGTCTTTTACTCCTTTAAGAGTTTCTAGTATGTATCCTCTTTTCTACTAAATTCTCTGCCATTTCGATTTCCCTTATTCCTACACCCATATACAAAACAGTCATACCTATTCATTAGGAAACATGATGTCCCCTGGGCTCCCTATTTCTAAAGGAGCGTGTACTTTATGTTATTTTTTCACTTTTATTTCAGTTGTACTACTTTGGCAGCTTTGTATGACTGAGGTTGGTGGGAGTGTGTCAGAGCAACTAAACTTAGCATGTCTGATTGACTGGCTTCCCTCAGCTAATTGATAGCGTTGCTTCCTGTTGCTCACCAGCTGCTGTGGTTCCTTCTCCCAAAGTGCCAAAACAGGTTCTGGAAATGAAATGATCTCTCGGTTTAAAAGGTACTCTAGAAGGAATGAAGTAAAGTAATTATGAAACGAGTTCTTAACTATTTTCCCCTCTCCAGCATGGCAGGCACCCACAAGTTTTTCATTATTTTTAGATATAAAAGTGGTAACTATCCTTAAGATTTTTAAAATGCAAAAACCTAAATATATTCCTTATAATCACTGTTAATTTCAGTAAGTTCGTTTCAATAAAATTTCCTTTATTTTCAAATCAATACAATGCTATTAACTAGAATTAGTAATAAAATAGTTCAGAAAGGCCTAGTAATAAAACATTCATAAATGGCTAAACTTCTGAAACTACTAAATTTCCAATTAGTACTTCAAAAACTAGTAATAACTTACAATGAGGCTCACTAGTCTAGGTAAATATCAGGATATGGGAAAATGTAATACCTTAGAATGGTATACTCATCTCACGATTTTATTTCTACAGAGAAAAATAGAAAGGTATTTTCAGTTAGTCACTTTAGCATATGTAAATGTTAAACTGAGCCACTATGCTAGTTATTCTTATTTCACAGAAACACTAAATGGTTTTCAAAAATCTATTTGTCTGCCATTGACAAATGAAGTAGTAAAATAAGGTTTTCAAATTGACACTGAGAAAGAAGTACCACCATTTCTACTCCCTGAAGCACCTTGGTATTCCTGAAGGGCATCCTCAGTTGTGATCACAAATAGGTCTCATTACGATCACATTTTCAACACATTTCTTGCTCTTTACTTCAGGCTATGCTTGTTGCTAGGCTTATAGAAAGCTAAATGGCAGGATGACCTGATGAAACATAAAAGCTCTTTTTATAAACACACATCAGTGGTTCTTAACCTTTTTAGAGTGACAATGATCTTGGACACTCTCCTAGAAAAAAAAAGTACCAACAGTATAATGTTGGTAGAGTCCTTTGTAGAACCATCTGGCTGTATGTATCGAAAGCCTCGAAAACATTCATTCCTTCTGATTACACAATTTCAAACTAAATGGCAGGATGACCCCAAGAAACATAAAATCTTTTTATAACCATACATCAGTGGTTCTTAACCTTTTTAGAGTGACAACGATCTAGGGCCCTCTCCTAGGAAAAAAACGGACAAACAGCATAATGTTGGTAGACTCCTTTGTAGAACCATCTGGCTGTATGTATCAAAAGCCTCGAAAACATTCATTCCTTCTGATTACAAAATTTCAAAACTGGATATATATGCTACGGAGATCATTCTGATTACAGAAAAGACATTATGCATAAATGTTCCCTGCAGCACACACCAGCAAATAAACTAGCAACAAACAAAATGTCTATAATAAGAGAACAGTCAAGAAACGTATCCTGTACTTACACGACTGAATAGTAGAGCTATAAAAACATTTAAGAAAAATAATTCTTGTGGAAAATCCTTATGATATAATGTTCGTTTTTAAAAAGCAGGATGCACACATTGACTATATATATTGGCTACACTATATGATCTCAAATATGAAAAAAAGGCATGGATATTCCTAGAAGGAAAGAAAGTTAAAAGTAGTACTTGCCTCTGGCAGTGAGATTTTAGATGATAATTTTTCTTATCTTATGGTTTTCCTTGTTTCCTATATTGAGCATAGTTATATGAAGTTTTTAAAAATTGTTAAGCTCCTTAAACTTGTTTCAAAAATCATTTATTGAACAAAATGACAATTTAGAAAGCAGTTTATATGAGTGGAGTTTTTTTCCCCACAAGGTTCTACATAACAGTAAGCTATAAAGTTTGCTGATTGCCAAAGAGATCACCATACACCATTAATGACAAAACAAAGAGAGAATACACACCAAGCACAGCTGAGAGAAGGCTCTGAGAAATAATACTTATGATCACAGTGAATTGAGCTGAATGTTCACACACAGGGAAGAACTAGGAATATTTTTCATTTGAGGACATTACCAAACTCTAGGTAACATTAAAAAAAAAACTCCTGATTTTACTAAATCTTTTATAAAAAACATCAAAAAAACCCAAAAATGCACACCCCAGAATGTAGTGAACTCAATTATTAATCACTCCATTGCCAATTTTCAATCACTGAAAAGCAGAGTGATTACATCTGAAATAAGGCCCTCCTGCAGCGAGGCACACGTCCTACCTCGCACCTTTATGTGAAGATGATCATCTTTTCAAACAACACTGGTTATGACACTGTGTTCTCTATTGATCCCTCCTACTCACGCCTGCTCCTGGTTCATCTTCAAGATACTTCTTTAAAAGGAGTTAAATTAAAATTTTTTTAAGTTAGATTTAAAATATTAAAGAGGTTAAATTAAAAGTCCTTATCTTGATTTCTCTCCAAATCAGGTAAGTATTCATGCCAAATTAGAAAGAAGAAATTAAAAGGAATGGTTGGATTTTAGCATTAATTTTGAGGTCATTTAAAAAATTATATTGTCTTTTAACCACATATTAAAATATATTTGACATGTACCTGATTTTAAAGCATTTCATTTCTAGTTTAGACAACATTATAAAGCAAAGAAAGTATGTTGTTGGCTGCCAAAATTCAGTGCACTGAGAAATGATTAAGTTTTAAAAACTATACAACACACATACTGCACATATGTCAAGATTCTCCAGTTAAAACAAAGGCCAGAGATATATCTTCAAAGTAAGACAATAACAAAGAGTACATTAACAATACACAATTCAAATGAAAAAGAAGCAGGCATTGCTTGCGCAGAAAGCACTCATTCCCTCACACTAAGAATGAGGGTCACCAGGCAGAAGGTATGTGGCATCCACAGATCCAAAGGAAAGGGTGGAGTACATCTCTGTGAGCCTGGGGCAGGGGTGGACAGGCAGTAACAGAGCAGGTATCCCTCTGCCTCCACCTTCACAGAGAGGACAGACTGTTGGGACAAGTGGGGAGGAGGCCAGGAAAGCGAGGACCTTTCTTCCTCAGAGAATCATGGGATGAAGAATGGATGCTGAGTGTTAAGAGTGTTTTAACAAAGAAGGGTTTGAAGTACAACAGTTCCTAGAACTGATTTACAAGTGCTGAGGCTCAGATAAAATTTTCGTTAAAGGATGATTCTCACTGTGAAGAAAAATTATATGACTATTGTCAAAAAAAGATCCAGAGCTAGAAACTAGCAGTCTGGTGCTTTGACCTTAGTGGAGATTTTATTTAAAACACTGATGAGATTGTTCACAGCTCTAAAAGAGGAGTCAGGAATTCCAGTTCCAGCCCATGTCTTCCACTAATTAGCTCTAAAATCTCAGAAAAATCACAGTTCACTCCTTGGTAACATGGGGGAAATAATAAGTATCCAACCTCACTGCTGTCAAGAGGATCAAATGAGATAATGCCTGGGAGAGCATTTTACATGAAAAGACGAATTTAAATATAATAGATTTAGAAGGGGTAGGGGGTAATTTAAAATTTCTAAAGAAGTGTTCAGCAGGTAAAAATTCTGACAGTTTCTGACCCATAATTTAAAAAAAAATAGCTGACTTTAAAACAAACCAATACCAAACATAAGTATGGGATATAGAGTACTACAGTAATGTTGAGATCTCCCCTGGGAAACAAGGGCTCCGCGCAGGCACACGTTTATTGAGGGGCTGCTAAACCCCGGCTGATGGACGCTGCCCAGCACAGCGACGGCAGAGCCGCGCCAGGCGTACTCCAGGAGGCCGATCCAGAAGGTAGAAGGCAGAAGGCAGCCTTTGAAACCTTTAAAGCAATCCGATAGCTTAATTGTGTTTCTAAACCAAATTGGGGCTTGTATTGTGTATGTTTTTAACATTTTCATTTTTCTATTACTTTACCTGTACAGAAGTATTGATTTGTGACTGGATAGAAATAAAAAAACTAAACAAAAGAGTCTGTGGTTCCTCAGCACAGAGAGCTTGAGAAGTGGTACTACAAAGTGTAAAGCGATGCGAACAAAGTGTCTGCCCCTTTGATGACTCATGGTAAAATTTAAGCATATCTCTCACTAGATCAATCTCTTTGAACAGTAGTAATCAAAGAGTGGGTGGAGCCAAAAAGTCTGAATGACACAACATTGAGGAAACCACAATTAATTAATATCCTTGCCTATATAACAAAGTCTGATGTGACAGCAAAACTTGCCAATATTTGAGCCACAGCTGTATTTTAAAACTGGTGTATGCCTTTTACCTTTTTCAAATAAAGCCAGTCCACTTAATAGCTATTTAATAGTTAATACTATTGAATTATTACTGAAACATTAAAGCTCTCAATAAGTCAAATGCTAAGTAAGAAATTCCCCAAGTCTGAGTCTAGAAACTTCTTTAGAATGTAGTTTTGTAATCTCTATTTGTAGTTCTAAACTGTAATTAATTTCTTAAAAAGTCAATTTTCTTAAAAAAATTGCCTTTCTTATGTATATAGAATGGAATATTATTCAGCACTAAAAAGAATGACATTTTAGCATTTGCAACAGCATGGATGGACCTAGAGGGTATTATGCTAAGTGAAATAAGTCAGTCAGAGAAAGACCAATACTATATGATTTCACTTATAAGTGGAATCTAAAGAAAAAAATAAACAAACAAAATTGAAACAGGCACATAAATACAGAGAACAGACTGATGGATGCCAGAGGGGATGGAAGTGGAGGGGCGGGTGAACAAGGGGAGGGGATTAAGAAGAACAAATTGGAAGTTACAAAATATTCAGGGGCATGTACAGTACAGCAAAGGAAATACAGTCAATAATACTTTAATAACAATGCATGGTGCCAGGTGGGCACTGGAAATACTGGGGGGAGCACTTTGTCTGACCACTGTGCTATACACCTGAAACTAATACAAAATAATATTGAATGTAAACTGTAATTTTAAAAAAGTCACCCTTCCCAATGGGAAAAAAATGGGCTAAAGACCTTAACAGGCATCTCACCAAAGAAGGTATATAAATGGGAAAGAAGCACATGAAAAGATGCTCCACATCATATGTCATTAGGAAAATGCAAATTAAAACAACGAGATTCCACAATACCCCTATTAGAATGATCAGAATCCAAACACTGACAACACCAAATGCTGGCGAGGATAAGGAACAGCAGCAGCTCTCATCCATTGCTGGTAGGAATGCAAAATGGTGCAGCCACTTTGGAAGACAGTTTGGTGTTTCTTCCTCCCTCCCTCCCTCCCCCTCTCCCTCCCTCCCACCCTTTCTTTCTAAGGTGGCTTCTTATCAAACCAAACATATTCTTACCACATGATCCAGCAGTCAGTCTTTGGCATTTATCCAGAGCAGTTGAAAACTTATGTCTACACAAAAACCTGCACACAGATATTTATAGCAGCTATATTCACAATAATTGCCAAACTTGGAAGCAGCCAAGATGTCCTTCAGTAGGTGGGTGAATGGATAAATAAACTGTGGTACATAAGGACAATGGAATATATTTCAGTGCTAAAAAGAAATGAGCTTTCAAGTCATGAAAGGACATGGAGAAATCTTAAATGCATCTTACTAAGAAGCCAGTTGTAAAAGGCTGTATGATTCCAAGTATATGACATTTAGGAAAAGGCAAAACCATAGAGACAGTGAAATTGGTGGTTGCCAGGGCAGGAGGAGAAAGGAATGAACAGGTGGAGCACAGAGGATTTTTAGAGCTGTGAAAATATTCTGTATGACACTACAATGGCAGATAGGTGCTGTTATATATTTGTCCAAACCCATAGAATGTACAACACCAAGAATGAATCCTAATATAAACTATGGACTTGGGGTGGTAATGGTGTCTCATTATAGGTGTCATAGATGATCACGAATGCACTCTGGTGGGGGACACTGGTGATGGGTGCATGCGCGGGTCACAGGACATCAACGAGAAATCTGTACCTTTCTTTCAATTTTACTGCGAACCTAAAACGGCTCTAAAAAATTAAAGTCTATTTTTTAAAAACCCTCTAATTTTATTTCATTTATTAATTAGCCTCTCACCAAAAGATTATGTCTCTGTGCTAGTATGATTGGTAGCTCTACTCTATTTGAAAAGTTCAGCTCAGTATTGGTTGCTTCTTTACTTTATTCATGTTATATTTTATTACTTGGCTCGAGAATAACTTCATAAAGGAAAACACTTTTTATGTCTTTTTATTGCTATAACTGTAGGACCTGAGAGATCTGTAGGAAGACAGATGTTGATGAAAAGAAGTAAAAATACAACAACCAAAATGACCTAGCATTCGGACGCCGGTGGCTCTTGGAGAGAAGGGACCGTGACTCATGATCTTTGACTACTGAGTACCTGGCATGGAGCTAGGAACAGCAGGGGTCAGTAAAAGCTGGTTGGATAGAATGAGTGAGTGAGGGAGTAAGTGAATGTATGAATGAATGAGTGAATAGGAGCACTGGGCAACTGCCAAAATTTACACATATTTACAACAAGTTCTAAGCAGAAAAATTTTATTTTTGTATTATTATTTGTACTGGATACTATCAGTCCTTCTACAGTCAAGACAATGGAATAATGCAGCTCAACCTAAAAAGAAACAGGAAATATAAGTGGCTGAGAAACTTGTCCAATTGCTCTTTTTAGAGTACGCATATAGAATTTCCTTCAAATAGCCCTCTATTGAAACACACTCACATCCTTCTCAATGGTCACTGTTGGATGTTGTTTCTATAGCAAAGGAAACAAAATATTCCAGGAGAAGTTTAAAGTATGATACTATCTTGTTCTCCATAATAAAGCTTTTTAGCTACAGAAGACCTTTCTCACATTTAGTCAATTAGAGAAGTAGTTAGAATAAAACTATTCACTGAATGCCAAATTCCAACAATCTCGTCTAAGCCTGGAGCAGTTGAATAAGAGTCATTCTTTTTTTAAATATCAGAAAACGTCTATGCTAAAACTTGGGGATAGACCAGAATCCATAATCTGTCTTTATTATAATTTAAACTTTTTTGGAAACTCTGCCAAGCCCAATGAATAGCATAAGTTATTGGAATTTAATTTGTCTTCCTACTATGTCTCTAGAAGCCAGGAGAAAATTAAATGAAGTGATTCAGTTAGAGAAATTAAGGTTATTATGAAATTTAATCAGAGAACTCTCAGGAGCCTGATGGCTTTATGATGGTATTTTATAAACGACTGTTACCACCCTTAGCATTTCTTTTCCCTTTAAGACAGAGCATCTAATAGTAGGGACAAAGTTTATCGACAAAATCCTTAATGACAGAATAAAGCCCGGCTGCAAAATATCTGTGCCTCACCAAATCTGCATAGAAGTTCACTGTGTATTAAATTTTATCCTCAGTCCTGGCTGGTGTGGCTCAGTGGATTGAGAGCTGGCCTGGGAACCGAAAGCCGTTGAACGGATCCCCAGTCAGGGCACATGCCTGGGTTGTAGGCAGAGTCTCCAGGTGGGGGCATGTGAGAGGCAACTGACTGATGTTTCTCTTGCACATCAATGTTTCTCTCCCCTTCTTTCTCTCTCCTTTCCCCTCTCTAAAAATAAATAAATAAAGTAAAAAAACACACAATTTCACTTAAAAAATGTTGACATTGCTGTGGGTCTTAAAATACAGATGGGTAAGTATGGGTAGAAAGGTCTAAGAAAAAATATAAATGGCAAAACCACTTCCTTTTATCATTTAGGCAAAGAAATGTAGAAAACTAAATTAGAAACTTTAGGAAATGCAGATATTAAATCCAACTTAAATAAGAAGGTCATGCAAGGTAATTTTGGTTGTTTTTCTTTTTCTTTTAGAAAATTGTTTTAAAATGCATGGCCTAAAACATATTTTTCACTTCAATCTTACATTCTTACAGATGTCAGATATTTACTAGTTAGTAGGGCAAATTAACAAATAATTGCCACAAGAAATGAAAATGATTTTTTCTTTAATTAAAGTAGGATATACAGGGTCTGGCAAAAGTAAGCACATTATTGAGTGTGGTTGGCAGAGCACGGGAATGTCTCGCCTGAGATGGACAGCAATTTGAACATCTCACCTAAAATGTCATGCGCTGTGCTCGACTGTGATATTGTTATGTTGAAGAATTACATGCTTATGACTTTGTAACAAAAGATTTTTATGTAATAAAAAAGGGGTGTTGTTTGTGCTGGATCCTGTATAAAACTTCATTTATTTAAATTCTACTGATTTGGAATTGTTTATTACCTACAAGTTTGAAGTTTACCTTTGCACTTTTTATAAAGTATTTGCTAAAGTAAATCAGTGGCTGAAAAAATATCATAGGAGGGAAAAGTTAACACACTGAACCATCTTACTACATAGAAACAACATATGGACATCATTCTCAGTAACCATTGAAGCCAGTCTCAAAAAACTGAATGTTTGTAAAAATGCAGTGGATATTGTCTAGCCCAATCCTAATTACTATAACAGTTTCAAAAGAATTGTAGTAGTTTTTATGTGGTTCTGTAACTCTAACATTTCATTAACTAGAAATGAGCTTCACAGGTTTTGGTAATTCAAAGAGGTAAAGTTCTACTGTGCCACATACCTGAAGAAGCCTTGAGCGTGGCACCCTATCGATGACAGTAAAACCTAAATCACTATTCAATTTGTGTAATAAAATGACCTGGCTCCCTGAACCTTTATTATCGATTTCATTTTCATGTCATTTTATTTTTCTCATAAGTGAAGACTGAAGGAATGTTTTAGTTCAATGCCTTTTGTAAGCTTGTCCAGAGAAACAGATTCACCCCAGTCTTTTTAAAATGTTTTAATTTTGCTTGTTCTTTTAAATACAAAATTACTGCCTTTATAGCTAGAGAAAGATACTAATAATACTGCTGCTGGAACTATAATTCCAGCCCCTGCACCAACTCTAGAAATCCCTTTCAGGCCCCAAGAGTTGTGTGCCCAAGGGATTGTCAGAATGCCCCTAGAAAGGATTCCGTGAGCCCAATAAGGTTGCACATCCGGGACTTCACAGGTGTTGGGGCAGCAATGGGCCCTCCCCCAGTTAGCAGCTCCGATCCTCACTCAATGCAGCTCCCCTAGGACTCAAGGGTATTAAACAGAAAAACTGGGATTTGAGGGGGCTACTTCAGAACCTCTTGGATAGATGGATTTGCTCCTTCAACCTACCTTCTTCGTGCACCTGCCACATCCCTGGTGGACTCACACTGGAGATAGCAGAGACAAAATCATAGCACCTCCCTCCTAGGAGCTAAGATTCTGGTCTGGGTGGGAAAAGAAAGCAGGCAATTATGATAGGGTTACAGAAAGGAATGGGCCCACGTGCCCAAACCACAAGTTGGCTGCGTGAACTGGCATCTGGCCATCACCGAGACAGCCAGTGTATTCCTGAAGTACGGCTTCGGGCTCGATGCCAGGATGTGCTGGTACTGCCTCTGGTATTAGAGAGGTGTTGAATAATATTTTGGAAAATGCTCTCCAACTACTGAGGCTGGAAGGAATGTAATGAAAAAAAATCCATAAAGCTGTAAGTTTGGAGCAAGTGAAAGGAAAGGGCGACAGGTTATTACTTGATTCCGTTAAGGCATTCTACAAACACTCGGCTGCCAAGTGCCTGTAATGTGACTCTCTACCAGGCTTGAGAATCTGATTTGGATTCCTGGTTGGAACAGCTCTATTCAGAGTGTACAATAATGTGTACATGTACCAAGCATTTCACTTTTCCTGAGGGCTCATCTGGGTCTGTCTGACCCTTTTTTGTTTGAAGATTTCTGAAAATCTGGTATTTTCTTAGTGCCCTTAGCCTCCCGTAGACTCAATTTAATCACACTGGAATTGTGCTCTTTCTCCTGGAACAATACTTTGTGTCTCGAGGGGAAGGCTATTAGAGATAAGCCTGAAACTACTATGACCTTACAGGGTAATTTGGGTCAAATCTAAAGTTAATGACTTCTCAAAATAAAGCTTCTTAGGTTCAAAATCCAAAGGCTGAAACACTTATCATAACATGCATTATTTTACTAAAGAGTTTTTAAAGAACCTTGCATTCATCCTGTCTTTTGAAGTAAATTTTATCGTTTAAAGGAAACACCTGAACTTATACTAAAATATCAAGATTAAAGAATACAGTCTAATGATCACATCTTAGTTACATCTTCCAACAACCCACCCCCCCAAAAAACACTGTGTTGTATGTTACTGTCAGTGGTATCCTGATCTTTTTGCACACCAGATATTATTTGAGATTTAGTAAATTTGCCTGGAGCAATAGAAAAGCCCCTATATTAACCTTATAAAGTCAAATACACACATTAGCAGAGTACAGGGGCCAATAGTTCAGAATCACATGGTGGAAGAATCCAACTTATATAAAAGTCCTCGACTAAAATCAAAGTTGCTATAAAAAATTATGAAGAATCCTTTTCAGTAATAATAGGAGATAATGTTTATGTAGTTCATTTAAGGAGAAAAAAGGCTTTTAAAGCTCAAGTTGGTAAATACAACTAGATTTGATGTGCTATATGCTTACTGGTGTTTTAGAATTTTTGGAACAGTTGCATTTTTGTAATTAGTAAGACAACTTTATTACAAATTTTTTGGTTGGCAGCCTTTTAAAAGTTACTAAGAGATAATCACTACATAGTTATCACATTATAGTTTTCAGGATGTGTGCAAACAGGCCCCTCGTTTGATTGTAAAGTACAATACATAAAAACATTAACCTGTAACTCTTCTAAGAGAATGCATATTTATTCATATTTGTCCATCACAATCCAATTGTATTGCAGACTACTGCTCACTGCCTGGCCAGTTTTATAAACATTGTTGGAGAATCACAACTCTTTTTTTCTTGCCAGCTTTCAGCCTAGTCATCCTCGACATTCTCAAATGGCAAATGCTCAGCATCTCAAAAACTCCCAGGTGTATGGGGAACCGTTCCTCACAAGGGAAACCTGAATAGCACACAGAGTTGAGGATCAAGTTTATCAGTTTTAATTCTGCAATAAAAATATTGTCCTGCCCTTGCCAGTGTGGCTCTGCTGGTTGGAGCGCCAGCCTGTGGAGCAAAAGGTTGAGGGTTTGGTTTCTGGTCAGGGCATGTTCGAGAAGGCAACCATTCAATGTTTTTCCCTCACATAGATGTTTCTCTCTCTCTATCTCTCAAAGCTGTGAAAAATATGTCCTCGGGTGAGGGGGGGAAAAAAACTGTCCAGCATGAAAAAAAACCCCACTGGATTAGAAGAGAAATAATATTTGTTTTTGTTTAGATAAAATACTAAGAATACATCAGAGCATTCCCAATAAGGAGTCTTCTGTTCATCATTTGGTCAACTTAAAATTATTAATGAAATATGTACACTTTTCTCATATATTTAATATATCAGAAGTCAATGAAGAGCAACCTGCATTATGTATATTATTATATACACTTACCCAAAGTAGAATTTTCCCTGAAGTGATCAAGTATATGGTCCCAAGTGTAGTGTTTTCCATAAAAGGTGTTTTAAAAATTC
Source organism: Trachops cirrhosus (assembly GCA_028533065.1). Lineage (NCBI taxonomy): Eukaryota > Metazoa > Chordata > Mammalia > Chiroptera > Phyllostomidae > Trachops > Trachops cirrhosus. Next base: position 29,949,708 of record CM052545.1, on the reverse strand, counting down.
AGCTACTGTATTCAGTCATAAGGAACCAATTTTGAAGAAATAATTATTCCCTATTTAATGCCCACTGATAGACAAACAGAAGGAAATACAGATAGCACTCTGAAACACTGGAGTCTGGCTGCTATTGTCATTGTGCTGCTGTACTTATAAATCCAGCAGACAGATCTCAAAGTATTTTTTAATCATTTTGTTATAGCCTATCACATCTTAATATGCAATACGTTCCAACTGAGAAGTCGCAGTAGCCAATGAAAAAGGAAAGTCAGCGCAGTGAGTCAGAAGACAGCGGCAAACCAGAAGAAATCTCTGTGTGACCTGGAGTTATTCCCTTGATCTCTCCGGAACTCTGTCTTAATTTTTCATTTGTAAGAAAAGAATGGCAGGCAAAACTACAGAGACAGTAAAAAGATCAGTGGTGGAGAGGATGAAAAGGCAGAACACAGAGAATTTTTAGGGCAGTGAAAATACAATGTAAGATACTAGATTGATGAAAACATGTCATTATGTATGTGTCCATATCTGTAGAATGTGTAACACTGAGAGTGTTAACAGCGTAAACTGTGGCCCTTGTGTGATTATGGTATATCAACACAGGTTCATCAGTTCTAACTAATACACCACTCTGGTGGCGGATGTTGATAATGGAGAGCCTGGGTATGTTTGGAGGTGGGGTGAGCAAGAAGTATATGGGAAATCTCTGTGCATTCCTCTCAATTTAGCTGTGAACCTAAAACTACTGTAAAAAAGTTGTCTTTAAAAAGAAAGATAATCTAGATAATCTAAACTCAAGACTTAACTGGAAGACATATAACCATCCTAATTACTGCTGAAAATCTATTTAAACAGTCTGGAACTTTAAAATGCTTCAGAAAAGTGTAGTGGTTATTTGAGGAGCACTATGGGTGCTATTATTTTATTTAATAGGCCCTGTTAATTACTTACAATTTGTGTTGACTTAAACTGACTTTTAATAAGCAAGGATATCAATGAATGAACTATGAAAATATTTTATTGTTAAATTCATTTGCCTTAAATAAGACTGTTGGATAATCTTTTAAGTTTCGCCACTTCAGACAAAATTAGTGTTAAAAAGCAAACATTTTTTTAAAGAAAGCAAATATTTTTTCTCCATATCTTCAACTCATCTAAAATAATCCTGGCATTACCTTTGGGTGACCTTGCTGAGATTTATGATCTTTCAGTGCAGTACCGTGCAATGCTGCCCTTGTCAGCTGTGTGAGAAAGAGAAGCAATCCGTTGTGACTCACCCTATAAAGAATCCCCATAAAATTACAGAGCAGTCAACCATACTGCTGCTGATATCTGGCAGGCTTGTCATTAAAGATATGAAATTTTAACCTGAAAACTCAAGAGTTGAATGTGTTTTTCACACTTTAAAATTCACAGGCTGAAGAACTTTTATATTAGGTCATGATGTCCAGAGATACATTCAGATCATTACAACAGACCTGATTGTTATTTCAGTATAGGTTTTTAGAAGCAGTTTCGAAATAGCAGCCTGTAATGTTACAGACTAATGCTAATGTCTTAAAAGACATCAAGAGAATGGAAGTACATATAAAGCCCACACACTCATGCCCATCACAACGGAACTTCAGTTAACGAGAGTATTTAGACAATGTGTGTGAGCACAGCATGCATCTCTACACGCACTGTTATGGTAGTTTACATTCGATTTCCTGGCAATCTAAACATTCCCTTTGTTGCCAGTCCCGTTCTTGTTATTGGAACCTACGTATAACATTAGCATTCTTTCTTACCGAGGATGTTAAAAAGTGATGATGAGTGCGATATAGCATAAAGGATGCCGGTTTATCACTGGAAGACTCAGGTTTGTGTCACCGCTGTCCACTACTGGACGCATTTAGTCATGCATAAAAATTAAAAAACAAAAAACTGGACTAGCTCCGTGGTTTTTAATCCAAGGTATTTACCGGTCAGAATCACCTATCTACCTTCTTCAAAACACACGTGCACAGCCTCACACAGAGAATTTTTACCTCGGGAGATCTAGTGGGGATTCAGACAGGAATGTGTATTTTGAAAAAGTTTCCACGTGCTTTTAGACAAGCACTCCTAGAGGTAAGAACTTCTAGAAATAGTTATTTTTGGTACAAGGACAAAGTAAGATAACCCAAAATTTACAAGTAAGAAGATCTCACACGTGGCTACTGAGCACTTGAAATGTGGCTGGTCCAAACTGAGGTGGTGTAAGTATGAAATACAAACCAGATTTCAAAGATAAAATTTTAAAGTATTTCAATATTTTTATATAGAATACAGATATTACTTTGGATACACTGGGTTAAATATGTTAAAAAGTTAATTTTACCTGGGGTTTTAAAACTTTTTAACATGGCTACTAGAATTTTTAAATTATATATGTGACTTGCATTTATTTTTTCTGTTGGATAGCACCAGAATGGAGTTTCAGTAAAGTATCTTCTACAGAAAACATACATTTTTAACATTTTAATTTTTTGTTGGAGAATAAAAAAAGCATGTGACTAATACAGCAAAAGGAAAAAAGAAATAATGTGAGTATTTTCTGCTATTCTTGGCTTCTGATAGATTTGTGCAAAAGTGACTATTTTTCACTTCACTCTTAGTATGTTCATGAGGGAGTCACTGAAGGTGAGTTTCCGACTGCTGCAACTCTATGCACCTCAAACACGGGCTGCGTGCCCACAGAGACTCCAAAGCACAGGTCTCCTGGCACCCTTCCTGCCAGGAACAAGGACTCATTCTTCTCGCGGGAATGAGACATGTTCATGCTGCAGTGTCTCTGTGTAAATATAACTAAATAAGTATTTCTTGAATTGCTAGATGCCCCGCTCTGCCTGAGCACAGAGGTCAGGAGCTTTCTGTGCTCACACCATGGAAGGGAAGGCAAAGGATGGGTTGGCAGATGGGGTGGGAAGGAACCTGTGGTAGTGGCCTCAAGGGCATCTACGAATTCTGAGGGAGGCAGTGATGGAGGCTGGGGAGATTGCCAGAGATAAGGAAAGCAGATTAGGTTCCCGGAGGTACTGGCAGGTGCCAGGTGGTGGAAGCACACCTGCAGTGTTGATAGCGAAATCTGGCTAAGTGACCACTTCCCTTTTGGCTCCAAGTCACTACACAAACATGTCAGTGAAGGTGTATATTCACAAAATAAGAAAGGGTTAGAGTTATTGGCAATGTGCTGTGTTTTTTAATCCTAGTCTTGGGAGTGAGTGAGATCAAAACCTAGACGGGACAGGGAACCAGTGTAACATGGAAGTTCAATTCCTGCCCAGTGGGGAAAAAATACTGCAAAAGAGCTAAGACATGGGCTGACCTACTGCAACCTCATTCAAAATGTATAATAATGCAAAAAGAAATGTTTCTTGCAGAAGGGAAGCAAGAACACAATATCAGCTAAGAATATTTGGAAAAAGAAGAGCAGTGGTGGGCAATGGGGGAGAGACCTGTCCTCCAGATATTAAAATAAATTCTGAAATCACAACAACTGAGTTTGCCACCAGTGTAGATTAACGACAGGTTAATGAAACAAAGTTCAGAAACAGACATGAATATTTGTATTGATAAGAATTTAGTACTTAGTAAAAGGCAGTACTTCAAAAGTCTGGATTACTTAATAAATGATATTGGAGCAATTGGCTAACCATTAAACAAAAGACAGAAGTCTAACTATTTCACCTACCAAAATACATTCTGGAAGTTAACTAAGATTTAAATGTAAGAAAGAATTCATACAAGTACTGAAAGAAAACAATCTTAAATTAAAGGACTTTCTAAAGATGGCACCAAAAGTAGAAAGCAAAAAGTCATTTGTAGGTTTGATTGCAGAAAAAACTTTAAATTCTGTACATCTGAAGCCACCATAAAGTTCAATTCCAAATAGGCACAGCTGCCTTTTGTCTTCCTGAGTACCCACTTAAAAGACAGGTAAGAGGAGAAAAACTGAAATACGGAAGAGAAAGACAGAGGGCAGAAAGGAGTCTTTTTAGAAGACAGGAAGCAGGTATGAGTTGGCTGGAAGATGAGCCAGGCTGAAAGAGAGGCCATGGAGATGGGTGCTAGTCCTGTGCAGACTACAGAGGAAAGGGAAGCTTCTGGAAAAGCTCTGAACTCAAGAGTTTCCAGGTACAGACTGGCAAGAGAGAGAAGGGGAGCAGAAAGGGTAGAGGTGCTAATATTCTCATTTTATAAAGTGGGGAGTCGAGAGATGCTGTTGAATGGTAATGAAATAAAGGATCAGGTGCCTTATTTCAAGTCCTAAACCTAAAATAAGAGAAGAACTTTTGAACAATTTCAACTATTAGTTGCATGAGAGGTGAACAGAAAAGGGTAGGCCAAATTTGCACCTTTCATATCACAGAGTAAACAGGATTTTTCTATTGTTAAATCAATAGGAAGAATTGAGTATTTTCTAGCTATAGCATAGACTATAGTTTTTAATTTTTAGTTTTTTAAATCTTCTGTAATAATGAATCATATTTTAATTTTAAAATATCACAAATAAAAGACAAAAAACTGGGGGAAATATTTGTAATATATATAGTAACCCAAGTGTTAATATTCTAAAATACTAGCCCCATCCCCCCAAATTTCTTACAATTCAGTAGGAAAAAAAATAGGCACATCTATGAAAAATAAGGAAAAACAAATAGTAAATTTACAAAAAAATATTCAACTGGTTAATAAATAAGTTTAAAAAGTTTGACTTCACTAGTAATTAAAAAATTAAAAAACAATGAGATTTCTTTCTTTACCTATAAAATTAATAAAATCTGAAATTATAATATCCAATATTGGTGACATTTTCAGTTACTGGTAGAAGAGTAAATTTATATAACCTTTCTAAGAAGCAAATTACTTATTAGAATTTTACATACCCTTTGACCCAACAATAAATACCCTATAAGCCTGTCCTAAGGAAATCACAAGGCTATATATGATGGGATAGAAGCAACTTAGTCATTCCTCTTAACATTACTTTAAAAATAAAAAAGGAACCAGAAAGGGGCAAATGCAGTATGTAAGAATGCACATAAGGAATTAGCTACATCTCATCACAGAAGTGTTTACAACAGCGGAGGTGGGAAACAACCTAAATAGAGGTTTGGCTTAATAATTTTACTATTAAATGATGTGGAAAGTATTCAATGACATGGAAAATAGTTTTCAGAGAAAAACTCAGGCTGCTAAACTATAGGGGTAAAATGAGCCTTCCCTTCCAAAAAGTACATATGAAAAATATATGCACAGATGTGGAAAAATGTTGGGAGTGATATATACCAAAATTTAGGAGTTATCTTTAGGCAATAATTTTTATTTTACTCATTTTTGTATTTTTAATAAAATTTATTATTTTTTAATTAGGAAAAATTATTTATGATGGGCACTCTCATGGCAGGATCACTGATATTTGGGGGTAGCACACACATGAATAGCCCCAGTGACAAGAATAACAGGTCCCCTTTGGAGAAAGTTCTAGAGTCCATTACACAGTCCTACGTACTGAAAATAGTTATAACTGGGACAGCGACGAGAAAGAAGTAAGGAAAAGGCAAATGATCCCATTCCAGACTCAAGTCAACATATGAGGTAATACAGATAAAGACACGCCCACACAGACCATTAACCGCGGGGTAAGCCCAGCAGATGTGAACAGGAGAGGCAAGTGGAGAAGCTGATGCTGGTCACAGTGACAGAAAGCAAAGCACCCTCCTTCCAGAGAAGGCCCAGGGAGCAACCAAGGCAGTCTCCAAAGACAGTAGCAACCAGAGACAGTGTCACATCTTGTCTGCAAGCTGAGTTCTGTAACTCCAAAGTCACTCTGGTGGGAAGAAGGCTTTGGACTGGCTGCTAAGGACAATCTTTCCTTACCCCATCCTCCCCCCGCCTCAAGACCTCCAAGGAACACTGCCCATTGGGCAGGTGTGAGGACAATTCCCCCTCATCCTTGGGTGTCCCTTTCTGATTCCCATTTCTTAGAACATAAGAGGCAGGAGAACGCACTTGAAGACCCACACAGTGACCTTAGGTTTGAAACCCTGGCTGTATGACTTCACAGTTTTGTGACTGGAAAGAGTGAACCTTTCTGAACCTCAGCTTCTTCATTTTGTACATTTAGGATAATAATGGTACCTCCCTCAAGGGGCTGCTGTGAAATAAAAACAAGCTCCTGGTCTGTATTCAACAAACTGATGGCTTTTACTAGGAAATACCAGACAGTATCCAATCAAGGGGCAGATTATGAGATGAAACAAATGCTGTAGAAGGCCAGGAAAAGGAAAAAATCACTGTGAGACACAAGAGAATGATTAGGCAAAGTTTCCTGGAACACGTGGAGGATGGGAACTAGACTTTGACAGCCAAATAAGGATTGAAGAGGCAGGGAGAAAAGTGAAGAGAGTCATCCAAGAAAAAGCAATCGCATGCAAGATCAAAGGCAGGAGGACAGACCCTGTAGCCACTGCGGACCACACGAGGAATCAGTTCACAGGCTCTCCCCCCTCCTCTGTCCACCGAACTTGGGGAGAAGTCCGGCTGTTCCTGACTTCTGAACGTCTGGTGCGGGGCCGGACCCACAGGGACCCGTGCTTCCCTTTCAGAGAACTCTCCTTCGCCCTGGATGTCTGAGTAGCTTTCTTTAATGCCATGCCACATTCCCGACACTGGGAACCAACAAGAAAAAGCACTTTAAATAATGTCTGCTTCCCAAGTTTTCAGAAATATAGAAGTGTTACCCTTTGACAAAAAAATTATACAGTAACAAGATTGCTATAAAATATCAATAATCATGATCAGATGGAAGAAAAAGCAATGAATATTATGAACAAAAAATTAGACTTCCTAATAAACAATTCATGAAGATAGAATTTTCTTTGTGTGTGTGCGTTTTTTAAGAAAGACTTTTCTTTCTTCCTCTCTTTATAAGATCAGGTATCCATTTACAATAAAAGTATCACTTTTCTCAAAACTTCAAAAGCTGCTCAGAGACAAAGAAGTCTGCAAGTTCTCTACCTTCCCATTAAGGAAAGGCCGCCAAATGGCATCCTGCTGGGAGTCCATGAAAAGGTGTTTGTTGGGTTCTGGACCACCCGGCTGAGCACTGTAAGCCAATGAACATGGAAGGTTGTAACACACAATCAGTAATTACTAGAAAAAGGGTGCTTTTTCTAAGATGTCCTCTTTGATATCACGTGTTGGTCATAGGCCTGAATGTGAGTTGGCAATTTCATTAAGTTAATACAATGTTAAATGAAATCCTATAGACTAAAAATGACTTTCTAGTTTGGCTCAATATAGAAATAGAATATAACCCAATTCTCTCTTCTCAAAATAGACTATATTCTAGTCATACAAATAGCTGTGAACTCATTCAAAATACTTAGAGTCTTCTCTTTATTTTTATCTGGATTCCATAAGGCAGCAAGGTGCATTGGGAACAGCAAGTACTTTGCAATTAATCATGTTTGGGTTTATATTAACATTTTTCTCGCCCATTCCTACCTGTGTGACTCTGATCAGATCTGTAATGAGTTAATTCATTAATTTAATAATCCTAGGTGGTCTACCTAAAAACATGGGAAAAATAACATTTTTTAAATTTTTTAAATTTTTAAAATATCAGACAGAAAAGTGAAATAAGGCAGGAAATTGGGGAAAAGAAGATAAACACAAAATTCATTCTAAAAAGTATTATATAGTATATTTACCAAAAGTAAAAAATTGGGCTCTGAACTTTAAACAAAATAAAACAAAATCAAAACTAATTTATAAAACCATTAGGCAAGATATTTAATCTGAACAAATTTATTTGAGGTGGATAATATCATAGATCTTGAAAGTTTATTGTAAGAATTAAGTCTTCTATGAAATCCCTAGCACACAGCTATCCCATAAATGTTCACTTTGTTCCTTTCCTTAAGCTTTTCTGTAATACATCTCTCTATTTTAAGCTGTGGCTCAAAAGTGATATTTGAGAAATGCTACCCTAATCCTTTTCTTATTCAGAATATTAATTTTATCTCACTGAAATTAAAACCCAGATTCAATATACTCTATAATAAAGAATCTCAGGATCATGGAATATTTGTACAAAAAGTGGAAATAACTATACCCTGCAAAATAATTTGCTTCAACATCCTTTATGAGAACACACTCACCTCCCACTCTTTACCATACTCCAAAGACCGGATAGCCGTAAATAAAAAAAGAGTAATAAAACTGCTACCAGCAAGCTGTGGAGAATATACACCATTCAAGTAACTAGAGTAACAGTCTTGCACATAGAATTCTAAAATAATATGTAGGAGGTTGTCAGCTCTCTGACATTAGTGTGTTAATTAGGATCTCCCAGGATAAAATAATTGTCAAGTGAGAGAATAGTTTTTCTTTTTTCTTTTTTAAAGATTTTATTGATTTATTTTTAGAGAGGGGAAGGGAGAGAGAAAGAGAGGGAGAGAAACATTAATGTGTGGTTGCCTCTCACGCATCCCTACTGGGGGCCTGGCCTGCAACCCAGGCATGTGCCCTGACTGGAAATTGAACCAGTAACCCTTTGGTTCACAGGCTGGTACACTCAATCCACTGAGCCACACCAGCCAGGACTCTTTTTCTTTTCTTTCTTTTATTTTTTTTAAGTAGAAACCTACAGATTTTGGAAAGCAGTCTTCAAGAACAAACTAGTTTTACTACATGGCAGCACATATGGCATATAAGGATAACTGAAAATAACTTTAAAACAAATTAACCTGAGTGGCTTTCTTTCTGCCTTAAATAATCAAGGGGAAATCTGGATTGCTATAATGGAAGGGCCTGACATTTAGTTCTCTTGGCATAAAACTGTCATGTTACAAAAGGTGAGTGACTTTCGACAGAATGCAATGAGATTAATTCCAAAGGGCTGCTACATAAGTTACATATATAAATGGTTAGCTAAATGGCTTTTTCATGTACAAATGGAATTTTAATATTTTCTTCAGCTTTATAAAAATCTCTTATTGTCTTTATCTAAATGATCAGGAAAAGAGTTCTTCAGGTTTTCAGTGTTTGCAGCAACTGAGACTTTCCTGTTCTATATGTGGATTGCCAATTTTCTAAGAATTAGATATCAATAAAATGCTATAAATGTTCCAGATTAATTTTACCGTTGTTGACTCTGAAGGAACTAAATGGTATATCATTTAGTGCCTTAAGATCACTTGGAATAATCCATTAGTATTACAGAACCATGATTCTCATCTAACCTAATCCTGCCAGCAAATGGCTGATTGCAGACCCCGATTTGGTCCACACTATCCTCAACGCTATTAGCACCTCTCTCTCCTTGCTCAAAACAGAAGATAATGAAACTTAAAACTTATAAATTCTCAAGGACTTTTTTTTAATTAAAAAAGTTAATTTGGGTAGAAAACAGATAAAGCAAGTTTTAATCTCCTTTGCTGGGTAAGGATAGTGTGTATACGGTGGGTGAGGATGTATGCGACTATCGTGGGCAAACCTGGGCCCCCTTAAGAGAGAATAAAGACAGCCAGGCATCTGGGCTGTGCCACGGCCCTAGGCAGTCTTCCACGATGAAGTTAAGGATGGTATTACCTTCTGATGAAGATGACAGTGACCATGATAATGATTGTGACAGGAGTATCACACCTCCATCATCTATTTGAGCAAGTGGTGCCATGTTCCGGGCACTGTTCTAAGGCTTTTGTACCATAGGGTCCCTAATACTTAGTCACAGAGGTTCAATAACTTTGCCCACAGTTATAGAGCGAGTATGCGCAGTTGGTCCCGAGGCTGTGGGTTATTGTTAAGCTGATAAGGCAAATATGCTGCAGAGCTGGACTTGGGCAGTCTGGCTCTGGCCTCAGTCACTGCAACTGGCCACCTCCACATGAAGCTCCGCACTTGTCCCTGAAATGCTGACTCTTTCTCCCCTGAATGATGCTACTCTGTAAAACGGAACTGTGCTCTCGGTGTCCCTGACACATAATGCTGAATAAAGATGAACTATATATAACATACACAAATCCTCACGAGGAACTACTTCCTATACATGTGCTCTTTTTCCACACTTTCCTCAGTGTTCCCCAGAGAACACAAATTCCTTTTTTGTTTTTCTCTCTTCCTAGAAGGTTCTACCCTTGGAGATTTTGGGAAGCGCAGTTCACTTGTACCAACTTGTACAGTTCCAGTTATTCAGATTCCAACTCAGATATTACCCATCCAAGAGGCCTTTTATGACCATCCAATTAAAATAGGTCTTACTTCTCACCTACACCATTCACACTGATTCATGATAAAGTATTCATCACTATCTGAAATCACCATTGCAATCTTTTTACCTGTCTCTCACCACCTCCCCCAGTTCTCCCTGAGGGCGCCTATAATACAGTCTATGACATACAGCAAATTTGCAAACGTTGTTTACTAAAAATAAGGATTAAAGTTAAACAGATTTCTTCAAGACTTTACAGACTCATGAACCCTTAAGACAGGGATGTAATAAGCAGTTTTTGCCAAACTCATCTGGCCGTGGGGATTTCTTATACTTTTAATGGAGCCCCTTACACTAGAACACTCTGAGAAGGGCCACACAGAGATGTATCTCCTCTATGGGTGATTCTGTGGACACTCCTTTCAGAAGCAGTCTTCTCCCAACCCTTTCTTCTCTAAAGAAACAGGTTCAGTGAGATCCCTGAGGCAGGTCAACAAACCTCAGTGTTAGGAAGAGAATTCAGGGCCACAAGGCTGAGAACTCAGTTAACTTATTTGCAGGCCTCCCACTTGATAAACTTCCCACCTTCCCTTCACAAACTAAGTAAGACTCCTCGCCTTTTCCACATTTTTATGAGTCTAAAAACTTAAAATCAACCCTCGCCCTGCCCCGGCAAAAAAGGAGGAGCTTTTCCTTTAGATGTTTTTTCTGAACAGGAGAACAAATAATAATAGCCAAATGTAAGAAAGTGTTTTACTCTCAACTGAAAGTATTGTCTTGTATATGCTGCTTCTGTTCATTGTATCATTTTCCACAGTTGTGATGTTATGGAAATTGGGGTTTATATTCCTGGAGACCAGGTCTCACTTTCCTCCTTTCCTTCCTCACAGAGTCCTCAGCGTCTGCTACGCCAACTACAACTGCTTCCTTCTTCCCCCAGCCACTCCCCAGAATGCCATAGGGGTGAGAGAGGCCAGGAATCTAACACGTAAATGACTCATTAAGCTCCACTTAATCCTCTTGGCAGCCCTGTGCAGGTGGCAAAATCTCCATTTTACATATGAGAGGAGGGTGAGGCTCTGGAAGATTAAGTTAACATGCTGTAATTCACTAGGAGCTAAGAGAGTAGATCAGGGCTAAAGTACAGAACTTTCTGGCTCCAAAACCTGCCCACCTCCCACTATTGTACACTCCACTTCATCTCCTACCCTTCTCCAACCAGAGCCAGGGCAACCCTGGGCTTTGGGACGACCCGAGTGAGGAGAGAGATGTGGCTAGCCAAGATGGAGCAGGAGCAGAGGACAGCACACCTCTCCCTCACCTCCTTGTGCCCACACTGCTGCTGGTACAATTCCCAGACAAGAAGGAACTATGGTGAGAGTTCTTGTTCTCTTTTTTAATGTTTAAGAACTTGGATTTGGAATCTAAGTTCAAAACAAAATAAGAACATCTCTGATGACTAGTTGTATAATCACTTTTCATCTCCTTACAAAAAAGATTTGAGAAACAAGAGAAAAGGCTTCTTCACATTTCTGAATTAGGAAATGAATTGTTTTTACCATAAATGTCTGGTCCAGGGTTTATCAAAGCCATCCCTATCCTTTCTTTTTTCCTCATATACATGAAATCTCTTTACTGTTCTATGAGAACATGTTAGAATAGCCTCCAGATGCAATATAAATTTATTAAAGCATAGGCTACAGGAATCCTGCATAGCAGTACTATTTTGTTTAAGACAGGAATATAATTTCAGTGATAAGAGTCTAAAATTCTGGGGTTATTTTCCCGAGTTTGCAAAAAAAAAGTTATTCATGGTATTAGATCCCTACTACCTATATCTTGGACCATTCTAAATGGTAAACTTCCCTCTGTTTCCCTTTAAAAACAAAAACAGAAAAAGATGATCTAAAAAAATTCACCTTCTCTGAAACATGAATACCTCTCCAGTGCACCTCTACATGTCTGGACAAGGAACCCAGCTTTAAGATGTATTGATCTGGTGTTTAAACAACAGGAATGAATGCAGAGAACAGCAGGAAGCAAAGCAGAGTCCACAACATGGACAGGGCTCTGCGGTTAGGCCCTTATTAGACTGCTGCACCATAATCGCCAAACTAATTTGTTTTCATGACAACCAAACAGCGATCTTCATATTGCCAACAAACAGTGCCTATCTCTGCTCCAAATTCCAAGTTCTTTTTAGAAGGTCCTGGGGAACACATACAATGCTTCCATTTTAAATAACTTAAGTACATTTCAACTTTAGATTTTCTTTATTATTAAAATGTGAACTAAGAAACTGTAATTCTGTTTTATGTAACTTAATGTAATGAATTGTCCAAGAGTTCATTTTTTCCTATTACTTAGGGAATTATCAAATAACTAGAAATATCTCATTCATTTCTTAAAGCAAGTACAGAAAGCAGTTGAGGTTATTAGTAATTTCCATATTAACTTGAAGGCAGCTATTCTTGGCACATTTTAGGTTTAGGGTTTAAATTAAAATGTCAATATAAGCCACATGGTGATGTGTATTCTTTTTCCTCATTATTAAATCCCACATGACATTTTTGAAAGCTTCACTGAATTCCACACCAGATCTACTGTTATTGTCTAAGAGATTACACATCGGAGTAAACCAAGCATAAGTTCCTTTTCCTATCATACAAGTCATCAACTTATTTGAATAGCTGTTTAAGAGGGACAACAATCATAGTAAGCACAGAATCAAACAGAAATTCTTAACAGTAATTACAGATTGTGCAAAGAGATGAATCAGGGTAAGGGCAACTCTGCAATATCTAAGTTACATTCAGATATTGAAGGCACAGAAAAGCAGAGGGCTATTTTCATGCCACTTTTGTTTGTTTGCAGGGTGATCCCAAGATCCTAGAGAACCACCTCAAGCATTTAAAGGTCTTCTGGAATGGAAAAATACTAGACTCTGAGAACTGTTCCAAACAGGAAACTCACGTCAAAGTCAGCCTTGGACTAGAGCCAGTCACTCAGATCCTCTCCAACCTTTGGAAGATGGTTCGTACACTTTAAGAAATAAATAAGTTTAGTCACAACTACTTAGAGAAGAGACAAATCTGAAAGGTAGATTTGGTATTTTGGCCTTAACATTAAAGGAAGGAAATGGCTTTATAAATACTTCATGTGTATGTAAAATAAAGCCTTATGGGTAAATTGAGTTTTTATTATTAAACCAGCACTGAAAATTGACATATGCCACTGATTCACTGGTTCTAGACTGAAATTTAGCTACGAAAATCTAAGCCAGAAGTTCTCAGGCTTCAAGGCGCAGTCTGGGTGCTCCTACAGCTGAAAGCCAGGCCACATTTATCTCCTGTAAGATAAAATCCTAATCAAGACTCACATGAAACCACTTCCAAAAACGTGCTCAGATTGAAATACTGACATTAGTTTCATTTTATTGTCAGCAGACATCATCTCTCCCTTGTTTCTGAACATAATACATTTTTAAATTTACACTTGAAGCCACAGAATATCACTGTGATTGTGAAAGTGTTGGCAAAAAAAGTTCCCAACAGCTTCCCAAACTTTTTTGGTAAATTGAGATATGGTATATACTACCATTGGAGCAGCAAGACAGGCTTTCCAAGTTGATAAGTAAATTGCCTTCTTTAAATTTAAATGGTCACTTTAAACAACCCAAGGCATGTATAAACATGACTCTATAAATACTGTATATTAACATGTTACATTAAATATGACAATAAGAACTCTGATTAGTTTACATCATCAGTCTCCTCTGTACCCTAAGTGAATACCACAAAATAAATAATAAAGTCATGAAGTAACCAGTTGAACCATTAAAGAAATATTTAGATGGCTCCAAGACTATCTAAAGGAAATCCATTTACAAATAGGAAATTTGAAGAGTAAATAAGGCAATAAATTTTAAGTATTGTTAACAACTGAGTATGTTTAGCCTTTTTAAAAACTAAAGAGTCTACAGTTTTTTTGTACAATCACCTATTTTATAAGCCACTCAGGTATCTCCTTAGTAAATGACAGAATTACATCCAACTCATTAAATTTATATTTTTTAGAAATTAATTTAAAATACTTTTCTTTAACCAATTTTTTTTTAAGTTTTGGGTTTTTGGTTAAAGTAAATGCACTACTCATGAACAAAAATGCCTACAATTTGAGGTTAATAATTCCTTTTTTCTATTTTGTTGCCTTCTGTGTTATCATTTATTTACATAGAAATTTCTACAAGTATCATATTATACATGCTATATAAAGTCATAATGCATATCACAGTTAATGATTCCATTTTTTAAATTTTTAAAAAATTATTTTAATGATTTTTATTGTCAAGAAATCAGAAAGCCAGGCATCTTTAAAAATTATAGAAAAACAAAATTTACTTATACAAAAACATGCTTATTCTTCTTTGATTACCATACCTCAAAAACAAAGTTGAGATGGGCAGACCAGACAGAGGTAGCAACAAGGAGACATAAGGGACCAGGCAGCAAATTCCTGTGTGCGATGTGAGGGCCCTGCTCAAAAATCGTCCTGTCTCCTATATGACATTTCCACGACAGTACTTCCTTTAGGCTAAAGCAGGAGATTATTTCTCTATGGTGTGTATGTTACTCTAAAACAATTTGAGTATTAAGTTACAGAAACCCATTTAAGATAACTTAAGTAAACTGGTATTTACTACAAGAATTTTGCCAAATGTCACGAAAACTAACTTGCAGGAACAATAGGTAGGTCTTATAAAAATTAGAAGGCCCCCAGGCTGAAGTAGAATCTTTTTGTCTGTCTGTCTCTCTTTATAAACATCTTTCATTTCTGCTTTTCAAAAGAAAGTCTACCTCATTCCTTTCTCTGATGACTGGTTTCCTTGGCAGGACTTTGAGATTCTCTTTCCCCATAACTTAGCCTGGTATGTAACTTTGATGCTTAGGGAGCTGCCTGACCCTGGTGCTCTGTCTACAGACCAACTGTACACCTGCCCGAGTAGCCAATGCCACTTAAACCAAAAATCCCAAGACCACAAATACGATTGACCTAGCTTAGACATCCCTGTTCCAATTAGCTGCATCCATGGGACAGGGTTATTCCTCCCAAACCACGGACAGGGAAAGAGAGCTGAGACCAGGATGTGGCTTAAGATGTTACAAGGTCCCTTGAATTATAATGTTATACATAGGATAACATTAACCACTGGTACCAACAGGAAAACTAAGAGAGTAAAGCTAAGACAGTTGCATTTTTATTCTTTCCCTACCATTAACTATGCTGCCTTTCAAGGCAATGATGGCAATTGAAGAATTCAACTAAACATTTAAAAGTGGCATTATATGTCCCCTTCTTGTGGTGTGGCAGCCAGGACATCTTTCATTGTGTGGCAATTTTCATACCTCTCAAGACAGCCTTTCATATAAGTAGTGGGGGGGCACATATAGAAACCAGAAATTGCTCTGTGAGGGACAACTAATATAAAAACAGGAATGAGGCAGCTTCAAATTGAAAATAAAGTAAAAAATAATAGTACTTATTTGCTTATAAAGGTGACTTATCTCAGCAAGCATATGGCTGCAGTACAGAAAATCACACTGGACCAGAGTGGGAGGGAGGATGCTTAATTCCAAAACAAGGAGACTCCCATGAGTCAAAAAAGAGGACTTTTTAGGGCAACTAAATAATGCTTCTTCCTACAGCAAATGGTAAATATATAGCATATGTCACCTTAATAATTATCTCCTTCTTTCCTCTTAAATTTGTAGTTTCTACTTGCTGCCCTCCCCCACGATTCACACCTACACACACTCCTCCCTCAGACTAGCCAAGTCCTACTTTAGAAGATGAGCCCAAAGTTAATTCTCCCCCCTGGGCCTGCTCTTTTCCACTTTGCAGGTAGTGTTCGTTCTGTTTTCCTACTTAATATATAATACCAGCTTCCTCATGTGCATCTTCTATCACAAACTAGGTGGTTACTTCCCAGGGGACAGAGACTGCATCTTAGTCATCTCTGTATCCTCAAGGCCCAATACAATGCAAGACACCAGAAAAGTCTAAGTAGGTTTTTTTTTTTTTAAATGAATCACAGACACTAGAAATAAACAAATTCAAGGAAGGCTTGAAGAAATTTATGAATGGTAGTTTCAGAATAGGTTTTGAAAAGAAAGGAAGGAAAATCCAAGCTGCATCCCTAACCTACGGGGTTGAAAGAATGGAAGTCATGCTCTCGTGCATAGAAATAGCTGTCGCACGGGTACAGCATGAATACAGGACTGGGCGGACCACTGTTCTCTACCAAACTGCTTCACTCTAAACCTTCCAACACAAACCTTCCAAAGGAAAACCTTATATCCAGTACTGTGGAGGGTATTAAACTATTCTCAGTTCCAAACCCTCCCTTCTATTATATATTCCACTCTATGGCCCGGAACTCTGCAGACATTTCTCCTTTGCCAACTGCCTGCCATTAGGCTTTACCAGTAGGGGTTTCTAGAGGGAGATGGGCTGGCAGAAGACATCATTGTTCTTCGCTTGCTGTCAAAGTCGAGGCATGTCACCATGGCAGTTGGAGTGGTTCTAGTTTCCAGCATTTACCTAACCCGGCTCCATCCCCCAAACAGCCTCATTACATTCTAGAGATGCAACTGGCAACTGGCTAGGGTCTTTCCAGGCCATCCCCAGTGATCTGATCCCCATCTTGCAGGGCCCTTCCTGTGAACTTCTAAACTCTAATAATCACAACTTTTCCACTTTCCTACCATCGTCACCCTAAGGGTGGTAGCTCCTCTTGCAATCACTACCCCTGTTTCCTCAATATTCCCATTCTTGTTTTTTCAGTTCTCCAATACATTTTGCCCACTGTGAGACCTACCTCTTAATGCAGCTATGCAAACCCAGACTTTTGCTACCTCCTTCAAAGACCCATAACCCTTTCCACCGTCCCTTGACTGTCAACAGTAAAGGAGCCTGAGAATGACTTCGTGACATCACATCTTCACCAGCCATGCAAATTCCACATCTCCTCTACAATTCTGAGAGTGGATAAGCATCTGATGCGGGGAGTAGGAACTGCTCCAGTTGGCAAAAAAAAAGACAAGAAACCACTGACTGTATCAACAATCAAACAAAACAGGCAGAATTTTAATAATCCACCATAATTCCATGTGATATAAATTTAATGAATACCTATGTTAGAAAGCACTGCTTGGTGATAATGGGTACATAAGAGAAACTTAAAACCTGGACCTGATGATGTGAACTCAGCAAACAAGTCTGAAAAGAGTTTTGGAACCACTATTAATAAAGTAATACAAAATTTTGGGTGAGGCTACAAAACCTACACCAGATACAAAGATTGTGCTGATCTTTTTAGAGGAGAAGTTAAGTAGAACCAAAATTTAAGGTAATGTGACTTTTGACTCTTGCTTTTACAACTTCATCATTAAAAAACTTATATATGCTATTACCTTGTGGCCAAGACTCCTAGTTCTCCAAATACCCTTTCTCTCCTTCTCGCTCATAAATTAACCACCCCATAACCACCGATTTTCAGCTTTGCACACAGCCACTCAGAATAAAGATACATTCCCAGCTTCCCTCAGAGTGATGACTTTTTGGCCAATGAACTGTGACTGAAAGTGACATGTACAGATGGAGGAAGCAAACGCCTGTTTCCTTCCTACTGCTGGAGTGTGGACAAGGTGGTGAAATCTCAGACCACACAGATGACAGCAACTGTCTAGGAATGACAGAATGACAATGGAGAAGGGGCATGGATCCCTGAGGACGTCACAGTTGTAAGAGAAAAAAAATTTAACTTTTTAGATGTCTGTTATAGAAGTGAAATTTATATTTTAATGATATAAACCCCAAATGTCTAGTTACCACCCTTTAACGTTCACACAGAGCCACAGAGCCCACTGATAATGGAACTGTTGGTCTGCCCTTCCTGTGTTTCCCCAGGGAAAGCTGGGGTGCTGGTGGAAATCATCTGTGTCCCAGGAGGCACCACGCAAACACTTCCAGAGGCATTGTGCGCACTGAATGTGGCGTGGAACCAGTCAAGACAGATGATGTTAATTTTGTACACAGAAGTTCCTTTGAGCAAAGGAAGAATATCCATGATTACTGTGGGGTGTTTCCAAAAGAAAAGGTGGCACTTTCCGTGTAAACTTTATTAGACTCATATTTTAAGAAGCTTCACTTAATCTTGCCTATGCAGAAAAATGTATCCATATAACACAGGATTCAGCTTTGGTGTTTTATGTGCCTGCAAAATGTTTATTTGGCTTGGCAGACCTGTTCGGAAATGAGTTTCCAGTACCTGAAATGCAATTTAAACACTGAATATCTGTCTATTTCTATATGATTATCAACCTAATAGCTATTAAAGCCATTTGTCTCACAACCAAAGTCAAGGAACCACTTTGTGGCGATTCTCTATGATAAGAGACAAATTCTGAGGTGTCTTAAATTAAATTACAGCAGACCAGAGACTGAGAGAAAGAGACAAGAGTGGGAGGAGGAGAGTGGGGGAAAGATACAAAGAATAAGTAGCAATGAAGGTAGATAGAAAATAGACAGGGGGAGGGCAAGAATAGTATGGGAAATGTAGAAGCAAAGAACTTATGACACATGGACTGAAGTAAAGGGGGGGAATGTGGGGGAGAGGGTGTTCAGGGTGGAGGGGAATGAAGGGGGGATAATAGGACAACTGTAATAGCATAATCAATAAAATATATTTAAAAATAAAAAAGGATAGCTATATTTGGATCACAACAAAAGGTAACAGCTTTGTTTTTTTAAAATAAAAAATCAGGAGATAATGGAAGAAAAAAAAAAGAGACAAGAGCTATGAACCAATTAACAATAGCCCACTCACGTTCCTGGAAGTATGTTGGCACTTGAATCAACTTCAGGCAGCTATCTAAAACGAAGTGGCAGACCAGCCACAGGATGCCACCATCCTACGTACTCACGAACTTGCAGGACGGTTGCCTGCAACCGATCCAAAGCTGTAAATATTTCTTCCTTATGGACTGTGCTTCTATCCTAGAACTGCCCCCGCTTTACCTTTTCCCACCCTCATCTGTAGTCAGTGTAAATTCTTTCAAAACTATTTACATCTGTCTTCCCAGAACATAATGTATAAAAGAGCCTATCGACTCGAGGCAGGCAGACTCATTGTCTTCTATACCTAGCCCTGCTGCTGCTGGTGGGCTAGGCTGCATAGCCTTTTTTGGGTTAGCATTTGGCTCAATAAAACCCTTCTTTCAGAAAAGCTTTTGGCCTGTGAAAGATTTTTGTTTAACACCTGTATAAAAGAAATTCCTAAATATAAAAGCATATTCAAGGGGGCAAGATGTAGGGAGCTGCCTAGCAGGGGCTGTTCTAAGAAACCTATTTTAACTGACCAGTAGGAATTTTCTATAATTGTGAAATACTGTGTACGAGAATTTGCAACAGAACAGAAATCATTTTTGATGAATAATACAGCCAGATCAGAGAGCTGTGCCCCACTGGAAAGCAATAGGGAGCATGACTACTAATGTCTGTGTTTTGTAAATTGATTACATGAGTTGCTCAACTCTAAGGATTAAGAATGAACTTCAGGTCTCACTCTGGGAGGTCATGACCAAGAGACAATGAGTATTTGTCAACTGAACAAAAGCCACTAGAACTTGAACCTCTCTTCTCTAGGGTAGTAAGACCAGAGGCTAATCAGTAGGGGTCCAAGGGAGTAGTTAATATAGGGCCTGCCTTCAAGGAGCTTAGGGACCAACTGGAGAAGCAGCCAAGTGCTAAAGAGTATTATGGCCATTTATAATTGTGCACCATAATGAGGAACCTATCTGAGTCTGGAGATAACAGTGTGGTCTGAAGTTGTTAAAGAAAGCTTCAGAGAAGAGAAAACTTGGAAGGATGTGGAAACCTGAGAAGATTTAAGACAGCTCGGTGATATGCCAAACAGGAACACAGAGTAACGGCCTATAGGCAGAATTCGGCAAGCCCAGGCAGCTAGACACCTGCCTTATCATCTGTCCACATCAGTCCACAAAGCACTGCTAGTAACATCACCCAGGTCACCCCATCACTTCCATCCAGCTTTTAGCAAACTCTTTTCTCAGGGCAACTGAATTCTTTTAGGTCTGAATCAGTGACCAGGTCAGTTTGTGAAAGATGAGCTAAAAATCTTAGTTTATTTTCTGTAGCACTATTCAGAATTTTAACACACCACTGTGCACTGTGAATCCTTGAGGGGTTGATACAGCATGCAGCACTTCTCAACCTTCTTGGCCCAAGAACATTTTTTAAAGTAATTCCTGCTAAAACATCTTGGTTCACAGAACACAGTTCAGGATGTGCTGTTGGGGGTGACGAACCCTGGCTGAAGGAGGGGGCTCTGCAGTCAGCCCAGGCTGGAACTCTGATACCATTACCTACCTACAAGGCCAAGTGACCTCAGACAAGGCGTTCAACTTTTCTAAGCTGCAAATTTCCTTATCTGTAAAATGGCAGAAGATTAAATTGAGAATATAAATATGCCTTGCATAGAAAGCACCATAAGTCAAGAGAAGTTCCTTCCTAGTATTTGATGCTTGCCCATCAAATTTCAGACTAGAATTTGGCTCCTTTCATGGGTAGAAAGAAACAGTGCTGATCTGTTATATTACCATATATATGTGTAAAATAATATGCAAACAAAATGTGTATGTGAACTTCAAGTAAGACTCACGGGAACAGAAAAGAAGTCACCTCATTGTGCAAATAGGTATAGTCCAACCATGCAGTGACTAAAAGAAAGGGCATAATTTTCATTTTTATTTTTTAAATGTTTATAATATGGAGAAAAATATTTGAGAAAATACAGAAGTGGGTGAGTTCAATAAGTAGAAAGAAAAATTCTTCACAACAGGAAAAAAATTAATGAATAAAATTAACAATGTATTCACTGTGCAGCATAATTAACCCCATGGCAATGACTTAGATATGTTGATACTCACTCTCTAGGCAGCAGTTTAAAAGCTTTAGAGTGTTCAGTAACTTTTGCTAGGGCAAAGGATAAGGAGGAGATAGTGAAATGAGTAACAGCCAAGAAAAACTGCTCTTCCAGTGTTGCTCTTCCTCAAATCACTTCTGTTTTTCTCCACATAAGTGTTGGGTTAGCCAGGAAGCACCCCAAATTAGTTCCAACTGCAACTTTTATAACCATCTTATAAAACTCAGAATCATACTATGTGTTTTTTAAGAAGCAGTAAAAAACAATTTTGCAAATGTGTTCTACACAAACAATTTAGGATTTTTTTCCTTAAACCATCCCAATGCTAAAATTACCAGATATTAAAAGTTTACAAAACAGTATGTATTCTAGAAACAATACATAAATTAAAGTGTTTCTACAGTAAAATAAAAAAGGCAATCCACAAAGTTTATGGGTTACTACATATGCTTAATGACTACATATACTTAAATTTGGGCAAGTAATACACCAAACAGATCATAATTATTAGCTTTAAATAAGATGGATTAGAGGTGATTTTTAGTTTCTTATTTGCTTTCACTTTTTAATATTTTCTACAATGAACATACATTTACATTTAGGAAAACAGAATATATTTTTAAAGCAAATACATGACAGCATTATCTTCTTTCCCCCTTTTAGAATATTGGTGCAATAAAGGACATAACTTTTAAAGCAAATGCCTAAAAGTTCAGGAAAAAATACTCAACCCCTTTTTACTTATAATTCAAAATAATGAATGCATAATGAGTATGCATAACTTAATTATTTTCATTTTTTAACCATTCTTGAAATGCTGTGCAAATTATTATGCTCATCCAAGAAGGGAAAACGACATGTGCAAAACTGCAGGTGAGGCGCTGTCCCAGGAGCCCTGACAGACTGAGCCTGCTGGAGGCACAGGACATCGCTATGAAGTGCATTTTACGTCTACTTTACAGATGGGAAAAGGAGGCCCGGAGAAGTGAAGGCACCAGGTGAAGCTCACTAAAGCTATTAACACTGTTTACTCCAGGATTATAACCCGTGTCAGAGTCCATGTGTACTTTCACTATGCAGTGATGTCAGCTTTTATTCTTAATCCACCAGGTTGTCCTTGGGGAGCTATATATCACACAGCAAGGAAATTAAACATCACTGTAATTTCCCCAGGTTATTTAGTATTCGTGGGGATTAATATTCAGAGTTACCAACCCAATTATTTTTAAAAAGAAAAAACATGTATGTGGTTTAGATACTGTCATCTTTCCTGCTTCCCCCTCCCCCAACACAAATGGTTGGCCTAAACTGTACCTTGTAATACAGCAAAGCTCCTTCTTTTAGAGAGAACACCCTCTTCTTCTTCCTACACTCAAGCCCTAGTAAAGAATACTACAATCAACTTCAATGTACCTTTCCTAGGAATCTTTTTTATTAATTATGGACTTATTTAGGTTTTTCAATTTCTCAATAAGACAGTGACCAAAAAAAAAAAACCCACCAAAAAAACCCACCACTAAAATATCAGATTATTCCAAAACCATGAGATCGCTGATCTCTTGAACTTAAACAGAGGTTATGTCTCTTACTTGACTAGCATACAATTTACATAACCACAGACATTATTAGCATTGACACAACAGCAGAAGCAGGAGAAGGGTAGGCTCAAGGCTTACACAAGGAAATAACAACTTCCCCAGCAGTCTAGATTTGACCTCTACTACTTCCTGATAACTAGCCTACTGTGAAATTCTGAGTTTAGTATTCCTGAGATGTAGCTTATGCTAAATATACAAAGTATTTTAATTCATTATGTTGACTGGGACAGGAAGCATTTAAAGCAGTATCACTAAGTCATACAAATGTAGTACTTGTATTCATAGACGATCATGGAATTCACTCAGTAATTATAGTAATCCGAGTCCTAAATTATACTAGTTTTACCTCCTCAAAATGAATTTTCCCACTTTTCTTTTTGCAACTTACTAATCTTCACTCCTAGCAGTAAAAGTTAGGCATTTAATGACATTGTCCTTTCAAGACTCCAGGTGCCACTGGTGCACCAATCACTCCTTAAACATATTTAAATGAGGTCATGCCCATGGCGACGCGCTGCCACAGAGCAAATGAAGAGAATTCAATCAACCTAAGGCTTCTCTGGGCAAGAAGCTGATTTCCAAATGATAATAAGCAGATTGAAATGCAGCACATTTCCCATGCTTTTTGCTTCACCACGTACTAGTTAAAGCAGGCGGGTTTTGTTTGTCGTTTTACTTTTTGGGGTATCAAGTCTTCTGTTACAAATATTTTTTTTAAAAAATTTAATTGCATTTATTGGGGTGACATTGGTTTACAAAATTATACAGGTTTCAGGTGTACAATTCTATAACACATTATCCGTTTACTGTTTTGTGTGTTAAACACCCCAAATCAATTTTCCTTCCATCACCATTTATGTTTTTAAATGTACATTTGTGATATCCTAAATGAAAACAGCTAGGACGATCAGTACTGGCCCATGGATTTAGTACATAAAATAAGTAAATCAAATATATATCTAGAAGGAAGGCACTGGAAATAAATCAGGAAACTGACTTAATAAGGTGCTGTATATTTTCTCATCATTGTTACTTTACTCTGAGAAGTGAACCAATGATAGTCATCTGGTAAGAAGTGGTGGAAATAGGAGATTAAAAGACTTTCAGAATATTAACGCTTCAAAGTAACACTTCTAAATCTGTTGTTCATTTTTTCAAAAAAAGTTATCAGAAAAACTTTTCACTTAGTAATTTAAATTTGATTTGATTTTCAGCACTGCATATATGAAGCAAAATTAATTTTAAGCTATCTGTGCCTACCAAGGAAAATCTGCAATCCTTTGACAGAAAGAATCTCAGGCAAGGAAACCAAATCTCTGTCTTTCTTCTATTCCTAGTCACTACTTCACAGGAAGTAATAACTCCTTTAAAGCATTTTGTTTACAAAGTGAAGCATGTGGGAGGAGTTGTGGGGAGGGGGTACAGAGAGGTTACACAGAGACATAAAGTTTTTAAAGTCATTACACCTAATCTTACAAATAAACTACTTTATTTCATCACAGAGTTATGGGTATGACAGAGGACTGTGAAGCTTCAATTATCTTTATAAAAATGAATTGAGTATATTCAGAAAATGCAACCTGTGTTAGAAAACTTTGAGTAAGCTGCTAGCCTCATCCTTCAAAGGCTACACTCTGTGTCCAAATGGCAGGCTTGGCTTATCTGGCTACCTCGGTTCACCCAGCTACATGACAGGCATTTTAACCTTGAAGGTATCATTCTCACATTTAGCACCCACTGGGACCCAAAGAAACTGACCAACCACTCCACAAATATCTCAGAATGAAATCCTCTGTCCAGAGGGAGAAAAAAATAGTTAAATAGATTGCAGTTATTTTCATGAAGTTCTGAAGGCATAGTGGGAAAAGTATTGCAGTTCATTAGAAAACAAAAATACTGAAGAAATTGTCTATATATTATTCTTGTAGTTACCTTAAGTTTCTCATTTTCTACAGTATTAAAAACCTATTCTTTAATTGCCACAACTATTTCCTTTTAGCTACTCTGTCTGCAGTTTATCAGCCCTTCCAAGTCATAAATCATCACACAAGACATGTTTACTTTTAAACACAAGTACCTGATAGTATTTAAAATTAAAAGAAAAAAGTATGTGCAAATCAGAATACATGTTTCAAGCCATTCACTTGATCACCAAAGTGATTTTTGTCAACATATAACAAAAATTTTTACATTTACTTTTCTCTTGGTGTTACCAGTTAATTGAGCAGGGGTCAAGGATGATAACTGCCTCTTAAGAAACATGATTGCACCACTGTGAAGCTATTAGACTGTCTGGCTGCGATTTTCTTCAATTTAGTCACCCATATAGGATGCTCAAACAAGAGTGGCTGGCACTCTTCCTGCGGTAGTAATTTATGGAAAGTAAAATGAAGCCATATTCCTTCGAACATTCCTCAGATGTCAAAGAGGATGCTGGGAAAAATAATCGGAGCAGACTGAGGTGGCATATGCGTATTTTGACCTGTACTTCTGATGATACTGGTTCTTTCCTCAAGATCAGGACCTGGGAAAATGTGTGGTATTTTGGGCCCTATTATCTGAAGTTTTGATAATTGCTCTTCAAAATTTCCTAACAACTGTGCTACATTTATTTTAAAATGTGTGTCAGGTTTTAGAGTCTAAACGGTAACTATGAAAGGAAGAGTAAGAATTATCTTCATTTCATACAGAAGATGTATTTCCATAAAATACCAAATGATTGGGAAATAACCTCTTTTAGCACAATTTTAGAAAGCAGGATTTTAGAAAACTATTTGCTAAAAGTATTTTTCTCTTTACCACCCACTAGAACTTCCCTGGACTGTAAGCAAATTTATTTTAATTGACCACCACAGTAAAAACATTCTCCTCCAACCTGCTTTAACAAATACTGAACTTAGAATTTCCTCTTAGGCCATCATGCAGAGAGCAACAGTTAATGAAACCGCATGCCTTTTTTTCCAAATTCTACCAATCTTTACTTAAATGTTAAAATGTAATTATATATTTTAAGTGAACAAAATTTTCAATCTTGACAGTGATATTTCAGGTTAAAAATGAAACACCCCACCATAGGAGAAAAACCTGCATATGCAAAGTAATAAGATTTCAGTCATTTCCAGACCATTATATTAAAAAGCACTTTGTAGTCATTTATTCTGTACCATAATTGAGAGCTTATTTGCCAAAAAATCTAATGGATTTTTTATTCATTTTAAATCACACTGGCAAGAGCTAGCAGACTTTCGAACAGTAGGTTTTAAACACTTTCTTTCAAAAGAAAAACCTGTAGTTGGTTAGAGCATCATTTCAATACTACAAAGTTATGGGTTCAATCCCTGGTCAGGGCAGACGCAAGAATTAACCTGACAGGTGTGGCTTAGTTGTTTGGATGTGGTCCCACAAAGTGAAAGGTCACCAGTTGGATTAACAGGACTCATGCCTGGGTTGCAGGTTCGGTCCCCAGGAGAGGCAACCAAGTGATGATGTTTTTCTCCCACATCAATATTCTGCTCCCTTTCTCCCTCCCTTCCCCTCTCTCTAAAAATAAATAAATAAAATCTTTTTAAAAAGGAGTCAACCAATGAATGCACATATAAGTAGAACAACAAATCAATGTTTCTCTTCCTTCCTCTCTCTCTCTCCAAAAAAGTCAAGAAAAAAGAAATTGTAGAACCCTGCAAACATTATAAAGACAACAAATACTGATAAGATTTGCATAGGACACCTTGCTGCATTAAAGATTAAAAGACTAATTTTATGGGATTCATAAGGAAATAATGATTGGATTGTCTGATATAGATTTCCAGAAGAAATATTAAGGAAAGGGGTTGGATTTAAGTCACCTCCAAGTAAGCATAATTAAAAACTATACCTAATAAGCCAAGTACTTTAGAAAATGTCTAGCTTAGGTACACAGGATGATATTGACAAAAGACTTCAGTATATTGCATTGTAAGTTTTACTTGGCAAATATTTTCCATCACAAATGCCTATTTTTTATAGCAGCATTAAAAAGCAAGCAAATAAAAATCTTTTTAAAATTACATTTTATTGATTATGCTATTACAGTTGTCCTGACTTTTCTCCCTTTGCCCAATAATCCTCATACCATTGTTCATATCCATGGGTCATGCATATAAATTCTTTGGCTACTCTTTCCTATACTGTACTTTACATCCCCATGGCTATTCTGTAACTACCTATTTGTATTTCTTAATTCCCTCACCTCTTTACCCATCCTTCCACACCCCCCCTCGCATCTGGCAACCATCAAAATGCTCTGTATCCATGATTCTGTTTCTGTTTTTCTTGTTTGCCTAGTTTGTTTTTTTAGATTCAATTGCTGATAGATTTGTATTTTTTTGCTGTTTTATTGTTCATAGTTTTGATATTTTTCTTAAATAAGTCGACTTAACATTTCATATAATAGTAGTTTGGTGATGACAAACTCTTTAATTTTTTCTTGTCTGGGAAGCTCTTTATTTGCCCTTCCATTCTAAGTCGTATCTTTGCTGGGTAGAGCAATCTTGGCTTTTCATGAGTTTGAATATTTCTTGCCAATCCCTTCTAGCCTACAAAGTTTCTTTTGAGAAATCAACTGACAGTCTTATGGGAACCTCTCTGCAGGTGACTAACTTCTTTTGCTGCTCTTAAAAGAGTCTCATTTTATCTTTAACCTTTGCATTTTAATTGTGATGTGTCTTAGAGTGGGCCTCTTTGCATCCATCTTGTTTGGGACTCTCGGTGCTTCCTGGCCTTGCATGTCTATTTCCTTCACCAAATTAGGGAAGAAGTTTTCTTTCATTATTTTTTCAAATAGATTTCCAATTTCTTGCTCTTTCTCTACCCTTTCTGGCGCCCCTATGATGCAAATGCTGGTTGTCCCAAAGGCTGCTTATACTACCCTCATTTTTTTTGAAGTCTTTTTTCTTCTTATTCTGTTTAATTGTTCTTTGCTTCTTTATGTTCCATATCATTGATTTGATTCTTGGCTTCAGCCACTCTACTGTTGTTTTCAGGTAAACTGTTCTTTATTTTGATTAGTGTGTCCTTAGTTTGTGACTGCATCTTTTTTATGCTGCTGAGGTCCTCACTAAGTTCCTTGAGCATCCTTATAACCAGTGTTTTGAACTCTGCATATGATAGATTGCTTATCTCCATTTTGTTTTGCTCTTTTTCTGGGGTTTTGATCTATTCTTTAATTTGGGCTATGTTTCTTGTCTCCTCATTTTGGCAGCTCCCCTATGTTTGTTTCTATGTATTAAGTAGAGCTGCTTTGACTCTGTGTCTTGGGAGTGTGGCCTAATGTAGTAGGTGCCCTGTAGGGTCCAGTGGCACAGCTTCCCTTATCACCCAAGCTGGATGCTTGAGGTACATCCTTTGTGTGGGCTGAGTACACCCTCCTCTTATAGTTGAGCATTGGCTGCTGTTGGCAGGTCAATGGGAGGGATTTACCCAGGCCAGTCAGAAGCAAAGGTTGGCTGTGACTATTTACCACCAACCTCCACCCTCCATGGACAATCAGTTGTGCAGGGGCAGGATGGTGGTGCTCCAGCATGGTCTGTAGTTGTCCACTAGATGCACTGGCCTGGTCACTGGTGGTGCAGGCCAAGGTCAGCTCCCACCTGTGTTTTGCCCAGGGCCACCTGGCCTGAGCTATAAAGCCATCTGAGATAGCTGTTACTTATGCTTGGCTTGGAGTTTCCCAGGTGAAGCCAGGCTGAAAATCTAGGCTGGCTGCTGGGAGTGCTGGGCCTGGGTCTCACTGAGGCCAGCTGTTGCTTGTTTGATAGGATTTAGGAAGTTGTGAAGCATGAGCTGAGACCAGCCATTCATACTGAAAAGCAACTTGGGTGGTCGCAAAAGTTGGGTGGGATGGAGTCTCTGAAGATCTCCAAGGTGGGTTGAACAATGTTAGCCAGGTTGATGGAGTCTCAGATATGGCACCAGCTTGCCAGCTCTGTAGAAGGAAGGTTTAGAAAAGGAACAATAGCCTCTACTTGCCCTGATGCCAGACACTTCATTTCCTCCCTGTATACCACTGGTGCCTTTCTAGCTGCTACGCTGGTGCTGAAACTCGGAGGGAGTGAGTCTGAGTAGGTGAGTCCATGTGTGGGTTCTTTAAGAGGAACTGCTTGGGGCTCCAGCAGTTTCTTTCAGTGACTCAATCCCCGCTGGTTTTTGCAGCAGAAGTTGTGGGGACTTACCTTCCTGGCACTGGAACCCTGGGCTGTGGGGCCTGGTGTGGGGCTGGGATTCCTCACTCCCAAGATATCCCTCCACCACACATGGGTGAGGGACCAGCCCGTTCTGCATCTGCGCCCCTCCTACCAGTCTCGATGGCTGTGGTTTCTTTAATTCTGTAGTTGTCAGACTTCCATTCAACTCAATTTCTGAGGGTTCTGGTTGATGATTGTTCTATATTTTAGCTGGAATTTTGAAGCGGCTGTGTGAAGAGGTGAGCCATGTCTGCCTACACCACTGTCTTGACCAGACGTTCCAAATAAAAATATCTTAATTGATTTAACCCCAATAGACTGTTCCTGAGTCATTTTTGAAATGTTTATACAACTATTAATCTATAAATCAAAATAGAAATATAATCTACATATCATGCTCCTCCCTTCCAGTTTTCTATATCTGAACATCTTTGTCCAGATATCTTTGATATATTCTGGCAAAATGAATGTGTATGACTCACTTAAGTATACTGATCCTTTTGTTTTGTGCTAGAACCCTAGCACAAAAATAGGGAATTATTTTTCCATAATAGATGTTAATAAACTATAAATGAAATATTTACTTCAAATTCCAACAGGCTAAAATTATTTCAAGTGCAACAGTAAATGATGACAAGTAATGAATCTTTAGAGCACTTCACACATCACGGCTCAGGATCTTCAGTTTTTATAACAGTACGATTGTTTGTACCTTGTTGTTCTGTTGTTGTCTACTTATCCTTTTAAAAGAATTTTTCAAAAAAGTTCTCACAGAAACATAAAGACAGTGCACTGATGTTACAATATTACTTCTTAACAAGTGTTTATCCTTAAAATTCTGTAAAACTGTTCAGAAGCGTCTCATACGACACTGAGAACCTAAGTCCACTGTTTCACTTCAATAGCAAAACTCAATGAGTCAGATTCAAACAAGGCTTCCAGCTGGAAAAGGGTTAGGCATTCACACAGTTGTGAAAGCAACGTGCAAACCTTCCTCACATCAAAGAGAATACTTTATCATGGGTTTTTTAATTTTTTATATTTGGTGTTTTTATTAAAAAGGAAAACCAAAAGTCTAAGGATAATTACAGACCATTTAATAAACAGAAATGCTAGCATAGTCACCTTCTCAAAAGAGTGACAGAAGTTTAGGCAGTTTCTCAGTTAATGTCTATTTAAGACATACTTACTCTTTAATTAATTCCAAGTATTTTATAAAGTGTACACATACTTGTGAATATATATTTTCACAGTAAGTACCTCCATAGTTAAGCACTAAACCATATTATGAAATGTCTTATAAAGAACTACAAACGCTAAAATTATGTTTAAGCCAAATAATCATTAAGTGTGTTAAGGTTTACTCTTGAAGAGAGTAGCATACTTCTTGAGGCCCCAGTGTATTCTAAAACCCAGGGTCTCAATAAAAGATTAAAGATGAAAAAACTGATTAGGTCATCCATCTATTCTAGTCTCAAACAGAACTGCTCCCAATAGTATGTGATTTAATTTTAATTCATCCAGTTTAAAATATCCTTGGTAATAACAAATTCCAATTGCTTTGCTTGCAAGCCTATTAGCAAACTAGTTGGTATTGATGTAATACTGCAGTTAATTGTACCTTCTAGGTTTGGGAAACCAGGGTGCTTTGCAGCAAGTCTATAAACCTAATTAGATAATGCAAAGTTAATTTTTCCTCAAGTTTCGGTGTACCAGTTCCTATACTCAGTGAACTCAATCAGGTCTCTCTGTTGACATGTTTTAAATATTTATCAGAATCAATGCTTAAAAATGCAATGAAGACAGGGAAGCCCAGAAGAGGATTTATACTGGAGCAGACATGAGGACATTTCTCATTTTGAAATATTCAGGATTCTTAGCAACGGAAAGTTGGTTCTTTCCTCTCCAGAAAAGATGAAGCCCTGGGTAATTACAGCTCCGCTGGTCTCAGTGTTGCTTTCGGGATCACTGCCTGAACTGGACCTCGGCGGCAGACCTCACTCGTCAGCTCACCGCACTGAATTGCTGAGCGCACTGCTCTTCCGGATTTTCTTTTCCAACTTCAAACAGTGAAGTGTTGTTCTAATCACAGCTTTACAAGTTACTGGGTTTCAGAGCGAAAGAATACAAAAAATGCCTAATGTGTATTATAAGCATATTTTAATATAATGTCTACATTACATATACTCTATCTTATCTATTATCACAACTACGTGATTACAAGTAACTTGAAATTCATACAGAGTGGGGCAAAAGTAGGTTTACAGTTGTGAGTATGAAAACCAAAGAGTGTATTCTTGTATTATTATTATTTATTGTACTATTTTCCATACAATCAACTGTAAACGCACTTTCACCCTACCCTGTGTAACGTATGTATTTACTCACAACACACAGAGTGGTGGGTGTGGGGAGGTGAAGGCAGTAAAGATATAACCCCAAATGGGTTACGTACCTCTTTGGTTACAGTTCCCTTCCTTCACCGTTTGAACTTCTTTTTCATGTGACCCAGTTTTCCTAGGTCCTCTTATTTCCTTCCTTCCTTCACTGTTTGAACTTCTTTTTCATGTGACCCAGTTTTCCTAGGTCCTCTTATTTCCTGAGATGCCAATGAAGATGCTCCTGAGGCCCTTCTCAAGTACCAGTGCTTAATTTGGCAGGCAGGTAAACTTGCTTCCACAGCCACTTGCTGCATCCTTAATTCTAATGAGATCTTGCTAAAAAATTGCAGTATTTGAAAGTGCTGATGGTCCCACCCTTAAACACCTTTTGCCCATGTTTCCTAGAGGGCAATACTCTCTAAAGCATTTCACTTCTGCCTGTGCCTTCTTCCATCTCTCCCCAGCACCTAAAATATGGCACTTTCCATGTTTCTTTTCTCCTGCCTGTCTCTCTCCTCCATCTACATGCACTCCCTTAACTTACCAATCCACTCCCCAAGTTGCAGACATCACATTCCTGCCAATGTGCTGGACCCTTTGCATCCAGTACCGATTTCTATTCTGAGTTCCACCTGCTAAACACCTTTACTTGACTGACCTATTGTCTGTGAAATATCATATGCCCAAACCAAGCAAATTTTTTTTGTTTTGCAGCCTCCAAATTCACACATTCTCAACACCGGTGCTTCTCAAAGGGTGATCTCAGGACCACTAGCATCAGCATCACCTGGGAGCTAGTTAGATCTGCAAACTATCTCCCTGCCCCAGGCCAACTGAATCGGAAAATCTGGGCATGAGGCTGAGTAATCTGTGTTTTAACACATTCTCTAGGTGATTGTGATGACTGCTGAAGTTGAGAATCACTGCTTCAGACAGTCTGGTCCTTCTGACAGCATCCTTCCCTTTCTATTCCATCCCGTAGGATTCCTCCTCCCATCACACGGGGTAATTCTACTTTTACACTCTCTCTCTTCCCATTCATTTTCTTGGTCCCTCTCCTAGGTTACTTAGGTCTCATTATCTCCTACAGAGACATTGCTCTCCTCACTAAAATGTGGCCTGCACTTGATTCCAGATCATTCCTTGCACCCCGGCTCTGTCCATTCAGTGTTCGGATTCTATTATCCTTTCTAGGGTCCTCTCATCCATTCTTCCACTCCCCTTTCCAACCTTCCAGCCTTGCAGTCCCCAGGATTTGCCTCAGTCTTTCATGCTTTTGCACACAGCACCTTCTTCCCTCCCATGGAGCGCCCTAAGACGAGCTCTCTGAGAGCACCTAGCCCTGCGTACTAGATGCTGCTTGCTCTGTGATCCCGCAGAACCCAGTGGACTTCGTTAATACAGTTTTTGTCTCTCTATGTGTGCAACTGCTCTGTGTACATCTGATCCACAAACCTGTGGCCAAAAAAACTTACTATCCAGTTTGTTTATCTAAGACCATCTCACAGAGTGAAATGATCACAATTTGTCATCCAACCCAGAGCCCTGCCTACATCTGCAAGCTCATCAAGTACCATATTCCCTCCAAACTCACCATGCTCGTCACTTCGGCCTTCTCTCTGTTCCTCAAACATTACAGCCCCCATTCCAAACTCAGGGGCTTCACACTTCCCGTTCCCTCTGCCTGAGATGCTCCTCCTCAGCACTGCATTTCATGCTTATACTCTTCAGGTCTCACTTCAGCCATCGCTTTCCTTGACCTTCCCGGAGTGGTCCCTGCTGCCCCTCTCTCTTTTGTATTATCCTGCACTGTCTTCAAGTGACTGTTGCTATTTGAAATGACCTCTCTATTGTTTCTGTGTCTCCCTTTCAATGTAGCTCATAGGGTCTCATCTGTGTTGTTAAAAAACAGTAGGGTAGGGTCAGAGAGCAAAGCTCTGGGGTCAAAACACCCGAGACTGAACCCTGGCTCTACCACTTCCTAAATAAACGACTCTGGGCAAAGAGTTTACCTCTCTGTAATTCAATGGCCTCAACTAGAAAGTGAGCATTATATCAGATTTGCATTAGGGGGTTATTGTTACAATTAAACAACACATTACATGTAGAATGGTCACTTCTTTCATAGCTTCAAGCTATGTTCATTATATTCTAGAAATTTTAAATTCTCTAAAGTGTGGCAAAAGTAGGTTTACAGTTGTGAGTGTGTGTTTATTTTTGTATCATTATTAATTATTGTATTATTTTCCATATGAGTGACTATATAACCTACTTTTGCCCCACCCTGTATTTAACTTTTTTCCTTCTTTCAGATTATACATACATTCTTCAAGAATGAAAATCAGCAGAATATGAACAAAGACAATGATCTCAGTTAAAGTTGAAGATTACAATCTTTTCCCTACATTCAATAGCCACTCAAAACTTGCTGACCAACTTTTTATAACTCTGAAGTTAGAATTTACAAATACTCTGTTTACAAATGGCTTAAGTCAGAATTCTAATTTTCATTCATGACGCATTATTTTCTCTCTCCCTGTTTCCAATTACTATTAAATGATCTCACACAGTTTATACTGAACCCAAATTGTTGCCCACACCTTATCTCCCATTCCACACAGCTAGCCTAATCACAAAACAGTTACCCAGATTTGACTGTGCAACAGTTTTCATTCTTTCTTTCCTAGTTACTGTGTTCTCCCCGAGTGGATTTTCTAAATCACCTACTGGTTTGCCTGTACCATATCCTCGTGATAGCTCTCACATTATTTCCTTATACTGCCGGGATTACGGAACAGGAAAAGGCACCCAGGCCATGTCACTATGGCATCTTTTTCTTCAACTGGGATGTAATCCCTAGAGAGCAGGGACTTTTACTTCAACAGTCTTACTGGAGGGAAAAGGGGGGGGTGTGGTGGTTAACAGGTCTGTGCCTCATTTTCCTACCACCAGGTGGAAAAGAACTTCCACAGAATCAACAGATGCAGCAATTCTTAGGAATGTTTGCATTTCCAAGCGCCCTGACCTGTGAGGGAGTCATGACTGAACGGTTCATCACCTTGGAAATGGAAGAGATACTCCATGAGCAGGAAAGATGAGTCCTGCCTCCAAACAGCGCAGTTTAGAGGTTTACAAGCACCTTTAAGAAGCACAAAAGCTTCTTTTTTTTTTAAGATTTTATTTATTTATTTTTAGAGAGGGGGAGGGAGGGAGAAAGAGAGAGAGAAACATCAATGTGTGGTTGCCTCTCATGTGGTCCCTACTGGGGATCTGGCCCGCACCCCAGGCATGTGCCCTGACTGGGAATCGAACCTGCGATGCTTTGGTTCGCAGCCCGCGCTCAATCCACTGAGCTATGCCAGCCAGGGCAAAGCTTCTGAGTCTTGATGCAGAAGAATATATGTGTATATAAAAGTCTGCATTAGGGGAGGAGTTGGGGGGAAAGGTAGAAAACTGTACTTGAACAACAATAAAAAAGATGTTTTAAAAAAGTCTGCATTAACTTCAAGAGGGCTACAAATCTTGAATTTATTAGACTTGGTAAGGGGGAGTTTTTTGTTTGTTTGGTGGCTTTTTTTGTTTTGGGTTTTTTATTTGTTTGTTTGTTTGATTGTGAGGTTGTGGGAGGACAGCAAAATAGAACAAAAGCCAATCCCAGGCATTTTGCCTGGGGAACTGAGGCAAAAGTGACCACTTCAGACTTCAGATGCTATATTCTTTTGCTAAGTGATAGCTCCATCTGTAATAGTATAAATGGCACTTCCATTTGAAATAAAATCTCATGGTCAAGGGCAGAGTTTTTCAGGTTGCAACCAATCATTACTGAATTAAAACAGCTTTTGTAAGGTGGAACTTGACTGTGGCAGGGTAATCAATACACACGTTCTTGTTTAAGCAAGTGATGCTCCTTTCAACCCGTCTTAGATTGCCCACCACATAAAACTCCTCTGCCTAGGAATGATTCCGGAATCAGTCCTACTATGTATGCTCTGAACCTAAGGGCCACAATGGTTCAACTGCAGTAGCAACAACGCAGAATCATCAGCTTGCATGCAGCTTCGCACCAGGACTGAATTTGCTGTTACAGAACCACTAAAGATCTTTCAACATTTCCATTACAAACCTTTATTTTCAGAGGCCTGTGATGTAACTTTGAACACTCACTCATGGATAAATCTTGGATACATGATCTGGGAGATACTATAATCTAGTTAATGAAAGAAACTTTTTGTACTTTGCAAGTGCTAAGCAGATGGTATTAATAAATGCTGACCTTAAAATATCCAGAGGACAGAGCCTAAAAAAATAAGCTTTCCCATAACCATAAAATATGACATAAGAATGTGTGAAATTTGTCTTCAGAACTTTCAGTAATATAACAAGCAATCTATCATCCTAGGCCTCCTGAGGCCTTCTTCTCCTTCACTCCCACATTCAATCATCCAGTCTTGTTGCCTTTGCATCTTTAAACTCTTGAATCAATTTACTTTCCTCACTTCCACTGTCACCCTGCCAATCCAAGCAACATCATGTCCCACCTGAACTATTATAACGTCCAACAGGACTCCTACTATCTGCTCTTGCTCCAAACCAATTCATACTTTCTAGAGGCAGCCAGAGCGACCTTTTCAATACACAAATCTGATCACGTCTCTCCGCTCCTTAAAAATCCTTTAATGGCTTCCCCACTGCTCAAAGACCTAATCCTGAACACGGTGTACAAGACCCACACTTAGCTTTGCATCCTCACTCGACCTCTCCTCTTGCTTTCCACATTCTAAGTATGTTGATCTTCTTCCAGTGCCTCCATTCACCATGCTGCCTCCACCTCAGGACCTTCGCCCAACCCCAGACTCATTCTTTAGGTAAGCCTTTAATGACCAAGCTCCTCCATTTTCTTAGCATCCTCCCCGTGCCATGTTTTTTCTTCACAGCATGCAGCACAGTTTTTATTAATTTGAAAGGTCTTGATTAATGTCTCCCCCCACCACCACCCCCCGCTAGACTGCAAGATCCTTAAGGTTAGGGGCAAAGAGGTTTCCTCAACAACTAGCACTGATACACAGTAGGCACTCAAAAATGTCTGGTGGCTATAAAAATTGTATACAGCAGAGTACAATTTGAACAGTAAAATCATTTTGCACACCATTCACCTCAGGGAAACGGAAAGAGGTCCAGAGATAGAAGGAAGAAAAGAAACATGTTTCTCTTGTCTTGACCATGGATAATGTGTTTTGCAATAGTGACTGGACTGGTCTACAGCAAGGAAGTAATCCAGGTAAAAAAAGGACCAGGTTGCAACAGACTTTAGTGTCGAGAACAATGAAAGTACAATAAAAGTGGCACAGGGTGGAACCATGAGTATAAGTTTGCCAGAAGACAGGCAGAACCTATATTTGATAAACTGGATTTTTCTATCCCATTTCAGGCCATTTATAGGAATCCAAAAAAAAGTCCGTCTGTGGATCAGCATTAAAAGAGAGGCAGGTGTCTCACAGTGGGTGGAGGATCTGCAATCATAATCAAAGGAAAAGAACCGGAGGGGTAAGGGAAACTGGGGAGTCAGAATCTCAGTACTGGTCAATGTTCCAGAAAGAAGATACTTTCTAGTCTTTTATCTCAGAAACTCTTAGTTTAGTTTTCATTAATGGGAGGCAATAGGCCTTTTATTTATGCTCTTATGACTTATAATCTATATTCTATACCTTAGTTACTGTTGCCTGCAAAGTTAGTAAAAGGGTTTTTGGCTCTTCTGATCCATAAGCATTCTTTTCAATATTAATTATGTTTGAAAGTCTTACAGCTAGCTTCTGTCTTTGGCAAATGAAATTACATTGGATTCACTGACAAATTTTATGAAGTAGAGCCTTGAACCGCTTAATGATGGATGAGGATAACTTCTGAGAAACATGTCCTTATGAGATTTCATCACTGTGCAAATATCAGAGTGCACTTACACCAACTAGGTGGTACAGCCTATTACACACCTCAGCTGTATGGTATAACCTGTTGCTCCTAGGCTACAGGCCCGCACAGCATGTTACTGTACAAAACAGGAGATTAAATCAAGCCCAAGAGAAAATGATGTGATCAAGAGACAAGGTAAACAGGAGAGGGATACAGCTGCTGCCAGCATAACACCACCTAATGTTTTAGGGCAAATTTTTTTAGTAAGTCAAAGTAGTACACTGTAACAATGATAAACAGTGTAGCACAGTACAGAAACCAGTACAGTTGTTTATTATCATTATCAAGTATTATGTACTGTACACAATTTCATGTGCTGTACTCTCACATGACCAGCAGCACAGGTTTGTTTACTCTGGGATCACACACACAGGAGTAATGTGTTGTGCTGTGACATTACCATGGCTACCATGTCACTAGGTGACAGGAATTTTTCAGCTCCATTATAATTTTACAGGATCACTGTCGTACATGACTGCAATGCCATTATGCAGGGCATGACTGTAATTTGGACCAAAAACCAAGCTATCACCACCTCCTACAGCTATTAAATGGGCACAATGGCTCAGTACTTACATATCAGCACAAATAAAATGTGTTCAAGAGTTGGGTATTGGTGCTGACGCTCCACTACCGCTTTAGAAGCCTTGCCATCTGAACACAGTTTTGACAGTTCTTCTAAATTTCCCTCAGAAAATGGGGTTTGAACATTTTTACCTCTTCGTAAAAGGTCATTTTTTTCTGTAAAACAAACTCTCAACCAGTTGTTATATTCAATAACTTTGTCAATAAATCATTTTTAAGTAAAATCATAAAAAGGTCACAACCACTCCATGAGAGCTGAGAGGCTCAAAACCACAAACATATCGAAAAGCAAAAACTGGTACTTTTTAATTAACTTTGACTTAGATGACTTCAATGGGAATCCACCTCCCCATTATAAAAATATCCCACTGCTGTAAAGACTTCCGATACTAAAACTTAAGAATAAATCCAATTATCATACTGGCAGGAACTGATAAGGAAATTTCTTCCTAGGATTCCCATTCGAGGAAGAAGTCTTCTCACTCAACCCCTGAAGCTAACTTTCCAGAAGCAAAGTTAATCAAGATCACTCAGATGCAGTGCAAAAAATATTTGAAAAAGGCACTTCACAACTGAGCACAAGTCTTCCAACGGCCCCTGGCCACTCGGTGGCCCTGCACTTCTCACGCCCTCCCTCACTCCCAAGGTCAGCGGGCCCAGGAGACGACCCCACGGTCCCGAATTAGGAAGTAGGGGTGTGCAGTTCCTTTAGGCGGCGAGTGCAGGTCAGGCTGCTGGGACAGGCGGCACGCCGCCAACCTGCTGTGACCCAGCACAGTACCCGCGACCCCGTGTCGGGCGGCTCCCGGTAACCGATGTTCCGAGGCGTCTGGCTAAACCCTTTAAAGCCAGGGAGTGTCAAGGCTAACACTCGCTCCTCGTGCCGCAGACAAATGCGTCCCAGCGGAGCCGCGGGGAGCTCGGCGCCCCTCAGCGTCGGGCGGAGAAAGCAGGCAGCCGGCGCTGAGCCGCGGGGCGCCGGCACAAGTTAGTTTTCCGGCCGAGCAGCCCTGCCACAGCCCCGTAAGAAGAACCGGCTTCACATCCCCCAGACGGGAAATCGCTCGGGGAGCAGGGGCATCCCCAGGAGGGGTGGGGACTCGAGCGGAGAGCCAGCCCGGGATGCCCCTCTGCCCCCCCCCCCCGCCCCCACCGCACCAACCGCCCTCCCGCCGCCGGGAAGCTAGAGGAAGGGCTAGTCCAGGGCGAGGCCTCGGCCGCACAACGCACCCTGTCTCCGGGCCACTGGAGTGGAGGGGGAGGCGGCGCCGTCCGTAAGAGTCGGAGGCGGGGCACCATCTCCCTCCCACTACCCGGCGGGCCGCAGGCTGGGGGAAACCCCGGGCTGCCGGCACCCCCGGACGGGCGGTGGCAGAAGGGAAGGCTGGACCGAGGGGCCTGGTCCGGACCGGTGGTGATGGCAGCAACGACACATCTCGTCTCCTTCAGGCCTGCCCGTGCCACAGGCCGCAGCCTGGACCGACCCCGCGTCCCCCGGCCGTGACCGCAGCGGTCCCAGCCGGGCGGAAACCCGGGCTGGGCGGCCGCGCCCCCCCGCCGCCCCCTGGGACCCGGCTCTCCTCCGGCTCTGCCCAGCAGTCCCGGCGTAGAGCCGGCCGCCAGAGCCGCATCCGCACCGCGGGGAGCAGCGGCGGAGCCCGGGGCGGGGAAGCGCGGGAGGAAGGGGCGGCGAGGGGGCGGGCCCGTGGCGGGCAGCCTGGACAGAGTGCGTGGGGCTCGGCGCCCCCGATCCGCCCGCGCTGCGCCAGCACCACCTGCGGAGCTGCGGCGCGAACGCCGCGCCCGACCCCGTCGCCGCTCCCGGCTCCCGCCACTCGCGCGCGCAAACAAAACAAGTTGCAGGTCGCCGCCGCCGGAGGGGGCGGGCGGGTCACTCACCCTCATCCTGCTCTGCGGGCTTGGGTCGTCCAGCCGCGGGGACAGGGAAGACCAGAGGACCACTAGCCCCAGGAAGCTCCCCACTACCAGCAAACTGCGTAAGATGAATCCAATCTTCAGCCTCATCTTCCTCCGGCGGTTAGAGACACACAGCCGGGCGCAGCCGCCGCCACAGCTCTCCCCTCCCTCCTTCCCCCTCCTCCGGCTCTCCTCCTCCTTCCCCCACCCCTGCCGCTCAGGCTGCCGCCCTCTCCGCTGCCTGCCCTTTCCAGCTCCAGATCCGGAACTCCCCTCAGCTCTACCTTCCCCCGGGCCCTTCCGTCCCCCCCTTCCCTGCGGCCCCGCGCCTCGGACCGCGCTCTGCAGCCGCTGAACTCCCCCTCCTCCGGCGGCCTCCGCAGAGATCCAACCGACCCGTGCGTCTCGCTCTTCTAATCTTCCTTCTGTCTACCTGCCCCCGTCCAGATCCGCAGTCCCCTCCTTCTCTTTCCCACTGTGCACACGAATCGCCCTCATAAGCCTCTGTTACCTTGTAACTAACTTATACTTTCTCCAGGTCTGGTCCTTAGCTTTAGCCTTTGCCCCACAGCTCAGCTCTTAAAGCTTCCAGATTGCCAAACTTTTATTGTAATTCTGGGCCATAACTCTGTCCTTAACGCCCGTGTCCTGCAGGATCCCCCGGCCTGCCGCCCCCTCCCGCGGTCCAGGAGCTGCTCCGACAGCCCCTCTCTCTCTTACACCCTCTCCCCGAGCCTCCCGCCGCTCGGCTTGCAGGAAGCAAACCAGGAAGTCGGGGCTACCGCTGCTGCCGCAGCAGCTCCACGTGGCTGATTTATAGCTGGAAGGATTTTTTTCTTATTGATTGTTCTTGCTTTTTCACACGGCTCTTTAAGGAGGTGAATTTGTAACCAAAAGGCCCAAGTGGGATGTGCAAATATCACTGAACGGGAGGAGCTCACTTGGAATGCTCTTTCTCTTGAGCTGATGACAAGAAAGCCAATATTATGGCAATAAGCAATATCAGCCTTGTTAAAGGGCTGATAAGTTTCTGTTCTGAGGACCTGCTTTTTGCCACTTGATGGAGGTTCCTTGATTTCTGTTTTCCAAATGCTTTTTCTGCCAGAGACATCAGTTACACAGGAAAGGATATTAACAAATGCTTAGCCAAATGCCGCACCCCAAAGAAATAACTTGTTCCCGTATCTCCCAATACAGATGTCTTTACTGTATGGTCAAGTGTATGTAGTTACGTTGTTCGTGTAATATAATCTAAACTGCCTAATTTAAGTTGAACAGAATGTTTAATATCTTAAGCTTCAGGATGGTGAAAGTTGATACTTTTTCCGAATATCTCATATTTGCAAGTACTTTAAAATAAGTAATCCTTTAAAATAAGTACTTTAAAATAAGTAAATAATTTAACTTCTTTGAATGAAATAGATACTTTTTTTCCTTTTTGTTGAATTTATTGGGGGTGGCACTGGTTAAAATTATACAGGTTTCAGGCACAAAATCCCACAACGCATCATCTATACAGTGTATTGTGCGTTCACCACTCTAAGTCAAGTCTCCATCCATCACCATTTATTCTCCCTAGACCCTCCCCCACCTTCCCCCATCACTTCACTGTTGTTCATGACCATGAGTTCCTTCTCTCTTTTTTCTTCTTTGCTCTTCAATCATTAAGATAAATAAAGAATAGTACCAAACTAACCTACCCAGTTTCTTTGTTTGAGTTACACTATCTTGCATATCGGAGAATTCTGTAAATGCCATAATTTCAAAATTTCCACAAAATACTTGAGGCGATATCCTCATGAACAACACGAGGAACTGTAGAATGGATGACATAATTAGATATAACCTTGGTTGGCTGAATAAATGTGCATAGGATTTCGTGAAAACCCAACACAGAGAGCACCTGGAGGTGAGGGGGATCAGTTATCCAACACATCATGGTCTGACTCAGCATTTGTATCAACCACTTGTTAAAAAACAGTTACTTTTAAGTATAAGATAAAGGGAGACTTTGATGACCTTTTTTTTGCTGAAAAACGTCTGAAATATTTTACTGATAAAGTGTTGAACTGCTGAATAATATAAAAAGCTAATGCCCCACTCCTGGGTGATGACTCAGGTCAATGGCAGAATCCAGGAATCACCTGTTAATAAGTACTCTGGTGATTCGGATCCAGGTAATCTGGGCACCACCTTTGGAGAAACACTGCGTGGAAGGGGTACTTAGGGAAAGATTATATTATATTAAAGAACATTAGAAGGCAGGAATAAGGAGGACTCTGAAAAGTAGACAGTTCCTTAACAGACTGGGCTTGAAATAGGAGACCTTCAAGAGATCTTACTCTGATCATATGAAGGAATAATTGCATTTGAAATCAGTAGCCAGAGTCCACTGGAAGTAATTAACATTTTGTTTGTGCCTTCATTTTCACAGAGGAGACAAATTTTCACTAATAGAAAATAGGAAGCTTTATTTTTCTGATTGTGAGTGTGGTTGGGCAGGTATGAAAAGTGAAAGTAGTACTTTTCACAAAAGTGATTGGAGCCCTGGCTGGCGTAGCTCAGTGGATTGAGCGCGGGCTGCGAACCAAAGCATTGCAGGTTCGATTCCCAGTCAGGGCACATGCCTGGGTTGCAGGCCAGGTCCCCAGTGGGGACCACGTGAGAGGCAACCACACATTGATGTTTCTCTCTCTCTCCTTCTCCCATCTTCCCCTCTCTAAAAATAAATAAATAAAATCTTTAAAAAAAAAAAAAAGTGATTGGAATTGTTCTTGGGCAGAAAATAAAGAGTATTTTGGGAAGATTCTGCCACCCCATTTAGTTTTACATAGAAAAGTACTAAAATGTGTGATAGGACACAAAGACATTGAGGAATGGTTATATAGTTGTAAAAGCCTATGTTTCTCTGAGTCCTAACAATGTTTAAAAGAAACTAAAAGTATAACAAAATTATGCCTGTTGCAACGTTTTGCTAGGAGGCAGCCTCTGTAGAGTTGACACAACTTTGTTTAGAAAATGAGCTACATTCAAAACCCAGGTCAAGGTCAGTCACTTAACCTCTGTGAAGCTATGACACTTATCTGCCATAGTGATAACAATACCTCAATATTGTCAAAAGGAATAATGGAGGTCAAGTATAATACACATGCAAATATAAACTGCAGAAGATGTAATGAGCAAGTCTCATTTGTGTATGGTGTAATTTCTTTTTTCTTTATGAATGCTACAGTTATCCTATGACAGGGATTATGATGCTGGAATACTTCTGGTTTCTCTAAACCAGGTTCATATAGGAAGAGGAGAGAGACTAGAACTGAATTGGAGGGAGATAGGAGATGGCCAAGAGCGTATTGACTTCTGCCAGGTTATGGGGTCACATGCAGTGGATGGTGTCAAGGTGCCTTCAGCTGTGAGGCCAGGTGTGGGCTCAGGAGCAAGATAATGGGAGAGAAGAGACTTAAGTGCTTAGGGCATGCAAGATGCTATAAATTTATTATTTTA
Source organism: Trachops cirrhosus (assembly GCA_028533065.1). NCBI lineage: Eukaryota > Metazoa > Chordata > Mammalia > Chiroptera > Phyllostomidae > Trachops > Trachops cirrhosus. Next base: position 29,906,299 of record CM052545.1, on the reverse strand, counting down.
GTTAATCTTTACATGACCTGAGTGAGGTCAGTATTTCCTTTTTCTCAAGCTGGGATTCAAAGCAGGCCTTTCTAACCTTAGAATTCTTGCTACTACATATATACTCCTTGCCAAACTGTATTAGCTTTCTGGGCCTGGAATATAAATAAATGTACTCAGGATGTGAAAGTTCAGGGCCTAAAGATTTTTTTTAGTTTTTCATTCTTTCCTGCACCTGTTCTGTTAAATGGAACCCCACCAAAAGGAATTGTGCCCATTCCTGGGATGCAGCCTAAAGGTGTGGTGCACTCCCAGGAGCTCTCACCACTCCCTTCTCTCTGCTGCAGCCAAGCTGAACTTCCCGGCTTCTAACTGTATCTTGAACTCCTTTGCCTTCAGACCTTTGTACAGGGAGTTCTTTTTGCTTCAAATGACACCTTAACAAAAAGCTTTTCCCACACTCCCTCCCCTGTCCCCATTCCCCATGTCTCTCCCCACCAATATATCAATATATCGGGATAGTTACCCTGCTACGTGCTTCCTTCTCCTTCCCTAATAATTACCACAGCCTTGTAATTGCTTAATTTTTTTCCCCACTCCCAGATAAAAGTACTCGAGGGTAGAGCCTTGTCCATCCAGTTTATCACTGTATCCCTATGTTTAGTGTGTGCAAAGGTTCAATCAATATTTTTTGATAAAATGCTGAATAAATAATTGGATTGAGACTATAAAGGGAAGGTGAAACTTCCAAGAGGGGTCAGGGGTATTTCAACTACTGTTTCTCCTTACCTGGAGATTTTATTTAATTAGAAAATTGATATTTTTACATGTCTTCATCATCAGTATCCTGTAGTCAGTTGTTTCTTTCTTATGCTGCATCCTACTATGGCGACTCAGGATTAAGAAGAAAGTGATTGTTAAATTTAAATTCAGATTTTTGTATCTACTAAGGTTTCAAACCAAAGAAAGAAATTGAGTTGTATTGAAATGGGAACATGTAGCCATGGGCAATTACTATCTGCAACCAAATATCCATTTTAACTATATTTGGTCCCCAAGAACTCCGGTTAAAATAGAATTGGTGACATATAATTTAACAGTGAAATATTCTATAAACCATTTAATCACCTCTTTTAAAGAAAACACCAGTAGTAGTATTTTCAAGCTAAAGATGTATTTTATAGTTTAGAAAAGAATCACTATTTAGATATTTTTTAAGTGTTTGTAATTTGTTTGTTAAAAAAATATTGATTTGGGGATGATCACTTCATAATTTACATAAATATCTAATCACTATATTGCATATCTGACACTAATATAACATGTCAACTAAAAATTTAAAAAACATATACAGATTTTATGTAGTGTTTGTAAATTACATTACTGCATAACACATTACCCCAAGACTTAGCACTTTAAAAACTGACTTCCATTATTTTACACAGTTTCTAAATGTCAGGAATGCAGGACCGGCTTGGCTGGGTGGTTCTGGCTCAGAGTCTCAGAGACCCTGTCAGCTGGCTTACAATCATCCATGGCTCAACAAGCCTGGAGAACCTAATTCCAAGTTCATGTCCAAGGCTAACGGGCAAACCTCAGTTCCTCACTGGGTATTCGTGGGGAACTTTCTTGTCATGCGGGCCTTTCCCAGGGCTGCTCGTGACAAGGCTGCTGGCTTCCCCCAGAGTGAGATCTGAGGTATGAGGCAGAACAGAGGAGAATTCAAGACAGAAGACGAAGTCTGGTGCAGTGTGGGAAGGGAGTACACAGGGTACGAATAGTACAAGGTGGGAATCATTGGAGGCCATTATCTGGGTCAGGAACCTCAGTTTTTTTTCAATTATTATTTGTAGTAATTCGCTTACCATTATGATGTGTTCAAGTCTTTCAGTAAGAACCTAAATCTTAAATAATTCTTTCTGATTATCTTGCAAAAAAGTATCACTCTGTATACTGTCTTCATCTGTAAAATGAAGGACTTGGACCTTTGACATGCCCTCCAACAGTGAAATTTTGAGATTGTCCTTGTGATGTTAATACACGGTTGGGACTTTTACATTTGTACTGGTGTAGAACACAACAAAGTCAAATCCTGCCTTTGTATTTTTTTTCCTGACATGGGTGACCATTTCTATCAAAAGCTTAAGGGATGGAGAATTCCTAAGTAGTGCTTATCTGGAATAAAAGACTGTTGTCACTTGGACTTCCATTTGATGAGGTAAATGGTCTCCTATAATGTTTTGAAGACAAACAATTTATTTAAAAGTCCTCTTAGATTTAACACTATAGAACACTACCTCTTCATACTTCAGCACTGTTTTTGGACTCCCATAATTCAGAAGTGCTGTTCTGATTTAATCATTTAAGAGGTGATTGAAACAAATTTTATCTCTTACTACCCTTGTCTGGAACCTCTTCAGCAGCTTCCCAGTGCTCTTAAAATTAAACCCTAAGTCCTCTCGTTATTACAAAGACCTTTGTGAGTTTGCTGCTGCTTTGCTCCACAGCCTTATGGCTAGTCAGCCACCTCCCCTTTTCCAACTTAAACTACGGCTATGTTGGCCTCTCCGTTTCTGGAACAGGCCACATTCTCTCTCACTTCCAAGCATTCACGCACATTATAGTCATGCACAGTGTAGCATCTCGGTCAACAACAGACCGCATGCACAAAGGTGGTACACTATATACCCTAGCTGTGCAGTAGGCTCACCCATCTGGGTCTGTGTAAGCACACTCTGTGATTTTCCCACAATGACAGAATCACCTAATGATGCATTTCTCAGAATATATCCCCGTAATTAAGTGGCACATGACTGTATTCCCTTACCTGGAACTTAGTTTCATCAAAAACTCCCTCCTACTAAACTCCTGATCATCCTTCAGATTTCAATTTATGCATCAATTCTTTCAGAAACCCCTGATTCTTTTCAGACCCCACACTTTGCTAGTTTAGGAGCACCTGTTTCTCAGTCTCACATCACCCTGTCTACACTTTCTCATGGCCTATGGAGCTCTATGTTGTAATTGCTTATTCGATAGTCTGTCACCCTCATTAGACCAAGTTTCTTAAGGGCAAGGACCATGTTCTTATTAGTTAGCATGATATTCCTAGACATTCACAGCCTGCTCAATATTTGAGAGTGAATGAGTGAAAATATATTTTATATGTTCACTCCATGTTTTAAGCATAGGCAAGCTTGGGAGGCGTTTTGTAATACAAGATATATTGCATTTTTGTACATAAAGAGAAAATGTACATGTTCACTGTTTAGCTGTTTGAAAATAACTAAAGGTGAAGTTCCCAGGAATCAGCAAGCTGATATATGATAATAGAAAGTATGATAATAGAAAATAGATAATAGTAAGTATGATAATAGAAAAATAAAAGGTTTGGAATTACCTACTATCTACTCCCTGTCCAACCTCTAATTCCTGAATCATTTAAGATAATCTCTCTGCAGATCTCTCCACAGTCTGTACCTCCTTTTATTTCTATGCAATTCTGTTTATTTCCTCTGAAATGTCTGAAGAGGCTTCTAGGCACAGTCCATTGCTAAAAATAACTCATCTTTTTTTAAATAACAAATCAAAAAATGTCAGGTTGTCCTGTCACTAAAAACTAAAAGTCTTAGAAACTGAAGCTCCCTTCTTGCTACACAGTTGCCCCCACTCCACCCCAGCCATGAAATTCTTTACCTCGGTTCCCTAATCTTCATAGTTTTAATGTCTTCATAGAACTTGATCATGTGTATAGAAGTGCAGATACTTTTTCTTCCCCATGCTTTAATAATTTCAAATTAACAGATATTTAAAGATGATAATATCTAAATGGTTTACACAAGCGTTTTAGGGGTAGATGGCTTTGCCCTTATCTAGTAGCAGGGAAAGGAAGGTACACTGTTCTACAGTGTGATCTGACCAAAGTGAGTACGACAATGTCTAGATAACAAACCCATAGCCGAAGCAGAGATTTATATATGCACAAATTGTAGTAGTATTTATAGTAATACCTTGACATATTTCAGTTATAAAGACTTTTTCCAGGTCACTTAATCACACTCTGCTGAGAACTTGAGTCTTTCTTCAGTGAATTTCATACCTTAATTTCATGAAATTTCAGCACTGGAAGGGAAATTAGTATTCTGTTAGAGGCTAGCCACATCTGTCATTCTACATGTGCCAGGTTGGGGCCTCTGCCCCTCTTACTGACATAGCTGCTTTCCATTTCACCCCTGTTGCATCAAAGTTATGCTCTAAGAGATTATCAGTATTACCAAAACAGACTGGCTTGTCTTGATGTATCAAGTTTCCACATTAAAGAATGTGCGATTCTGGGCGATGCATTTTGCTGAAGCTCTGGCATGACCACAGTGAACAGAGCTGGATAAACAGGATCTGTGGAGGGATGTGAAGACGTGTAGACCAGCAGGAAGGAGCCAAGCTGGAGGGACATTCTCCTGCTTGTCCAACGTAAACTCAACAGCCTAAAAGGCACATGATGGGAACAACAAAGAAGTACTTCGCAGATATTCTAAATGTTCTCTGGTTAGTTACAAATAAGATTGGATTATTTTTAGTAAGGGACTATGCCTAGAGGCCCTTTCAGACATTCAGAGGAGAGAAGCAAAACTGCATACAAATAAAGTAACTGAGGAACAGACTATCCAGAGGTCTGCAGAGAGATTATTCTGAATGATCCAGGAATTAGAGTCTGGGTAGGGAGTGTGTAGCCGGTCATGTCAAACCTCAGATTTTCCAACATTGTCATATTACATCTTGCTGACGCCTGGAAGTTTCCTTTTTTTCCTTGGTTATTTTCTAATAGCTGAACAATGAACAAGGACATTTGTGTCTTTATTTGAATGTGTGGCTCTATGTTAAATAACTATTTGGAGAGTTACACCAGGGAGATGTGCGCCAAGAGTGCTGCTCTTCAAAGGAGCTCAAAGTACTGTCATTTAGATAAATGTACCTTTTGGGATGTTGCAAAGAGTTTCGAATTTGAATTTGAATTGCATTTATTTTTGGAGAATGGTCTTTGAGGACTTGGTCTTATGGGATGACTTCTATTTCTCAAACTACGTAAAATGATTTTAAAATGGAATAATTTTCTATGATCTTTTATTGTATATAGATATTTCTATTTATTTAACATATTTTTTAACTAGAATTTTCTTTTTTTAAAGATTTTTAAAATTTATTTTTAGAGAGAGAAGAAGGGGAGGAGGAAGAAGAGAGGGAGAGAAACATCAGTGTGTGGTTGCCTCTCACACACCCCCTACTGGGGACCCGGCCCACAACCCAGGCATGTGCCCCAACTAGGAATCAAACTGGTGACCCTTTGGTTTGCAGACTGGCAATCAGTACACTGAGCCACACCAGCCAGGGCTTATTTAACATATTTTTGAACATGTGTCATATACTAGCTATTGTTCTATATGATGGGATACAGAGGTAAACTGAAAGCAGAAATTCCTGCCTGATGGAGTCAGACAGTAAACCACATATGTAAATTACTGTTATTGAATAAACAGGTGAATCACTTATGTGCCAACCATTGTTCTGAGTTTACAAAGATTAATGCATTTGTTTAGATAGCATTGTATAACAGAAGATAATGCCATGGGGTGAAATAAAGCAGGGGCGTAGTATGTGGGAAGCTAGGAAGAAGTGGGAGAAGATTTTTAAATAATCTGAGAAGTTCTCATTGAGAAGATATCTGAGCGGATCAGAAGGGACGATGGAACAAGCCAAATGGACTGAGAGGAGATGGCTCCAAGCAGAAGGAGCAGCAAGAACAAAGGGTTTAACGAAAATCACTCCTGCTTATTTTAGGAAAAGCAAGGACACTAAGGACAGCTATGGGTGATAAAGTGAGGGGTGAAGGATCATCAGGGTGTAGTAATGACCGTGGCTTTAACTCAGACAGAGATGGAAAGCCATTGACAGTGCATAGGGTAACAGTGTGCACGACCTAGCTTGTATCTAAATAGGATCACAGCCTCTGGCTTCTTGGCTTGGCACAGAGAGGAGCGAAGGAAAAAGCAAGGACTAGTTAGGAGCTTATTTTAATAGTCCAGATGGGCTATTGTGGTAGCATGGATGAGGGTTATGAGAGTGGAGGTGGTTAGAATTGGTCAGAATACAGGTATATTTTGATTATTCTTCAACAATATGATTCCAAATAGTTGATATTTTGTTTTGCTTCCATACTCTCTGTAAGTAGTTAATAACCTATAGAACAAACACTTAGAATGCCCTGGCAGCACACATTATTTTAAGAAACTGTGTAAGTGATTATGCGGCAATTTGTTGTAGAGTATCACATACAATAGATTCCCAAGTGGAACAACCTGTATTTGGAAATAAAGCCTCCCACGCAACAACCGAAGGTTAGGCACCAGGATCAACTGATCTGATGAAAAAAATTGAAAATGCCAGGGAAAACGTTTCAAATATCTCTGAATGCATCCCTGGGTAACAAGAAAATAAAGAATACTAATGTCAAAAGACCAAATAAAGGAGTAAACCGAGCACTGAAGCTGGCTTTTGCTTTAAGGGCTTTGGCCAAACCTGAGGTACCTGAGGATCATTTATACTCAGAGTTTAAGGGTTTAGGAAGAGAAAAAAAATTCAGAGCCCATCCCAAAATGGGAAGTCTGATAGGACTTAAAAATTCAGAATCCCTAAAGGGCTCCAACCTCAAGGCGAGAGAGAGAATGAAAACTGACCCAGTTTCCTTATCCCCTAAAGAGAAACCTCCTTCTACACGTACCACACACCATCCATCTAAGAAGTTAATGACCATAAATTGGCTGTCATGCTAGTTAGCAGCCAGAATTCACACAAGCTGGATGGCTAGAAAACCATCAAACCAAGAATTTAGTTTAAAGCAGTTCCAGACCAATAATGTCACCTCTGAAAAGCAAATACAAATCTTTTTGGAAAGAATCCTCAGCACTTCACACTTTAGAAAATGTTCTGTTCCTGTGAACCCTGAGAAAATGAGCAACTCACAGTTAAAAATTACTGAATACCCGAGGCCCCATGAGGTGGGGGGGGGCAGCAGAAACAATATTCTGCAAAATATGCTGCATTAAAAAATGTGGCCATTAGAATCATTAGACACAATATGAATAATCATGGTTAATGCATTTCAAGATGTGAAGAACTCTGAAGAGCTAAGTAAAACTGAGAAAAGACATAATTTCCAGAAATAAAAAATATAAATAATTTCTTAAATATTATGGATGTTAGCACATTAGAATTGTTACTGGAATTTTCTCATCTCTTGGCTTTTGGGCTCTTGGTTATATTCCTGTCTTTTAGGCCCCTCATTCTCAGTTTTTGTCACTGATTCACAGATTCTATTATCTAAAAAGAAAGCATCATTTAAAATTCAGTTCCAGTTCTTTTTCTTCTCCTCCATTTTTATTCTTTGCCAGGATTGACCCATTTGCAAGGCTTTGACTGTACTAATAATTGCCACACTTAAACTTCCAATGCAGAGTTGTTTTCTGAACATTGGACCACAAGGCATTTTCTACGTGGATGTTCTATTGGCTTCAAAGTCATCGTTTCCAGAGTGGAATTCATTTATTTTCCCACCAAATCTTCTATTCTTCCTAGGTTCCCAATGTAGCCATTGGCACTTAAAAAGAAATTTCTGTGACATCTTCCATGATTTCTTCCACTTCTTTCTTCCAGATTTACTTATTAACAAGTCAGGGCCACTCTACCATGGACATTTCCTTTTGCATCAACTCCCCCTACTATGATTCAGGGTCCCTTGCAATTTTTCCATCACATTCTCACCTTCTACTCTCTGGTCTCTTAAAACTATGCTTATCACTACTAGAATTATTTTTCTAATGTATAAGTCCACTTGTATCACTTCTGGAGCATAAACCTTTAGCGCTTCACCCTGAAAGGTGGCAAGTCATTGCATCCTGGAAAGTATAACCCCCTCAAGTAAAGCACTAAAGCACAGTGTGAGTGACCTGCTGGGAGTCCATCCTGCAGGTCATAGGTTTCATGGACTTCTCTAACACCGAGTGGTAGGACACTAGGTAGATGGTGAAGGAGAAGATTCTGCAGCACCTTTTAGGTATATCCTTGATAGAAACTTTGTCTTATAGGACAAAATCATGCACAGCAACCTACTCCCCTGCTTTAGATTTGCAGAGTGGCTCTAAGTGAAATCAAGTACATTGACACAACTGGTTGACCACTGGATAAATGACCTCATTGGAAATTAAGTAAACTAAAAAAGTCAAAATCAGGCCCAGGGAAAAGTTGCTACAAAACAAGGGAACAGGAGTTTGGAAGTTTTTGAGACTTGGAGGAAGATCATAAATAAATTAAGGTAGTGTCAAAATAATTGCTATGACAAACAACTCCAAAATGTCAGGGGCTCGGTCAGCCCCTTACCATACGTGAGCGGGTTGAGGGGTGGGGAAGGGACTCTGCCCTGCACAGCCCTTTAGGACCCCAGGCCCTTCCCATTCAGTGTCTCTGCCATTCCCGGAGGAGTCCAGGTCCCCCACAGGATTCTTTGCACATAGCTGGCAATGTCGGGAAAAAAGACCACTGTGTAGGATCTCCAAGGATGTGTTTTAAGAACTCAGCCACATCTCTATTGGTAGGCAAATAATTAAGTAGTAATTTGCTTTTTAAATCATGTTTTAGAAAATACTTGGTAAGATTGGCAAATGGAAACAATAGGATGTAAAGTGGGGAAAAACAGGTACAAAAGTAAAAGCCCTCTGTTTGTAACTCTGTTAATAAAAGAAGTAATATTTTCATTTTTAAAAGACTGTAAGGAAATAACCTGTGAGCATCTTGACCTCTATTTGAATAGTGAAATTATTGGAAATCTCAATACTTTTCTTATCTAAATTATTAATAATGAAAGAGTTACTTATTAAGGTAAACATCATCAACAAGTTTTAAAATGAAATGATGTGTTTTTAAAGGATTTCTATATTCCTGGAAATTACCTATCAGAGGCCTTATACATAGTAGACATTTAATACATATTCATGATTGAACCAATATGACTGAATAAAATAATCAAATGGAAGAACCCTAAGAACAAAATGTTAAGAAACTCTTATTTCCTTGTGATGCTTTTAAATGCAGTAGCTGATGAGTCATATCACCACACTTTATTTTTAATACCTTGATTTTGATTTTGTGACACTTAAATCCTATGGTAGGTGTGATATCAATACTGATGAATTAAGTATATTAGTGTTTCCTAAACTTTATTCATCTTTGTACCATTTATACTGTTTTTAGTCATACCTAGAGTAGTTAGTATGTATGTTCTTGCTTTAATATTTTTGTTAAAATCATATACATTTATAAACTTAAATTTAGCTTTGCACTAAACAATGGTACTAGTAAAATCAGAGAATTGTGGTATTAATTTTTCTACCCATATTAAAATAATTATCAAAATTGAAAATATGTGCATTCTACGTAATCATCCATTCTAACCCCATGCTTACTACAGTTTTGAAATAACTGACCTATGTGTTATATTTACCTGATGTAATGTCTTAGGTTCAAGCTTCTCTGTATGTTTGGGGACCATGAACTATGCAGGTTTGCCTACCTGACAGAATCTCTACTTTTATGATTTATGATCTAGTTTTTTGATTTATGTTCATATGCAGGTACCCAAAAGTGAGTGTTAGTAGGCTCCATATATAGACTAAGATATTTTTTAACAATTAATTTTTTTAAACAATGAGTACTCTGTCTCCCCAGACCCACTCCCTCTTCAATAGAAGCCCACTCATATGACACAGAATTTTTTGTAGTAAAACATAGTAAGTTAGTTAATATATGAAACTTTTTTAAATACCAGAATTCTTTGGTTTGCACATAGCTTGAATGAGTAAAATAGAGAAGTAACTACTGTTTCCTGTGATCATAATCCTCTTCCCAGAGATGATAAGTATCAACAACAAAAGCTGGTCATTAATTTTATACTTGAATGAAGGATTCTTTATGTATGATAAAGAAAAGACAATCTTTGAGTTTTATGACACTTAAATTTAAAAATATACAGAGGGAAGTGTAGACTACCTCTGAGGAATTCCTTAAAATAGGGATCTGTCTGGGATGATTTATGTGTTGGATAAAAGGAGGGGTGTGGCTCCTTGGTTATTTCTGGCTTTGTCATTATTATTCATGAGTTTCCCATTTTTTTTAAATCTAAATATTAAAAAAGGGGTGGTAACAAAGCAAGACAAAGTGAAGTCAGCAAAATAATAAACGAGAGCCAGGGACAAGCAGAATGGATTACATTAGCTAGGTTAGGGTAAAAAACCTACAAGATTCTTTTTTTTCCTGTGTTTTTAAAAGAAAACAAAAATCTTTAGCACAAATCCCATCTACAGAGACTGAAGGCTCTACCTCATAGAATAGCAACTGAATGATGAACATTAGCATTCCTTGTGAGGCACAGACTTTTGGAATAAGCCCTTTCCTGAATACTGATGACCATAAACACATTAGCTGAGCTATTTGTTATTATCACAAATTAGATGTGACTGAGTTTCTATTACATATGCTCATTCCATCATATGATTCATTCATTGGGTGGATTTTAATTATTGAACCAAGAAATGAATAATTGGAAAGGAGGACACTAAGAAAAAATATCAATCTTTCCGCATTGTCCTACTAGTGTGGAACTATGAATTGCCTTTCTTTTCCTTTTGATATCTAACAAGAAATATTCTTACATCTGCAAGATAAAGATAAAGAGGAAAAAATAGAGGGATGAAATATTCAGCATTGAGGGCCCATAGGAAATGTTCTATTTACCCTGCATTTCACATGCTTGAACTCTAACCCCTATCATATGTTGCTTCAGTGATCAAATATCCTGATAGACTGTTCTCCCTCTCCTTTAAGAGTATCTGATCTTTTCTGTCCTTAATCTATGATTTAAACAGCCTGTTCATGTGCACCTCTAAATTGCCTCATTTTTTTTGAAGTTGCATATAACCTATAAATAATAAATGGTGAATTTGGCCTCAGTTTTGACCGACCTCATTAGACATTAAATGGGAATCACAGAGACCCACAAATGTACATTTGAGTTGTTTTGGTGCTGAAGCATAATGGCTACAGTTCATAAATAAAATACTAGAAATGATTCTGTCTTGCATGGACTGCTGGGGAAGCAACAAACAGATGTTCCCCTTGGCTCACTCTGGCCAGTAAGCTGGAGAAATCACTGGGCTGTGCATCCCCAAGAGGCAGAGGTACAGACTGGCCTGTTAACACTGCGACAGTTCCAGCTGCACAGCCCAGGGCAGTCCTCACACTGCTCTGTGTGATGACTACCATTTCATTGTTGGTCTTTGCAGCTATGGTGCATAAATAACAGTTGTCTTCAGGGGCACCAAAGTACCTCTCTTCAATTTATCATAGTGTAAGACTCTCTTAGCTTCATAAACTGTGATATGAGCACACTAAACTAAGCTATTTTCTTGTGTTGTGGGAAAAGGGGGTACTAGGACAAAGTGACTGTGCTTGCAATAAGATTTGAACCCATTTCTACACACTCCCAGTCCAGGCTTCTGTTTACTCTGTGCAAGCTACTATTTCAGGAATCATGAAGACATGATTCCTTTGTTCAATGTAATTAAGTAGCTGTAAACTGAGCTTGTGCCCTGGAGATACAGTGGTGGACAAGAGAGAAAAAGCCTTTGCTTTCACAAAGTTTATAGGCCCCGAGGGAAAGTAGACATTTAGTTATATGATGTGTATTGTAAGAGATTCTTCAGATTCAGTACACAATGCTGTGGAGACACCTAATGATAATCTAGTTCATCAGAAAAGGCCTCCTGAAAGAAGTGGTATTTAAGAGGAGACTGACAGACTGACAGACAAATAGGTGTTGCCCCATCAAGGAGGTAGCTGGGAAGGAGAATGTCCCAAGATGAGATAAAGGAATAGAAACAAGTCCCTATGGCTGGTGTGAATGTTCCAGGGTGGGTACCAGGTAAACCAAGGATTTTAGAAGTAATCCTAGGACAGTGGGAAAGGGGGGAAACTAGGCTGTCAATGGGTGGATTTGAAAGCCACAGAGAAACTTAGTTAGCATTGGCCAAACAGAGTATACATGCTTCAGCTTTGAGTCACATACTGCATCTTATCTGATAATGTTAAAAATATACATATATCTATTTTCCTAAAGGCAGAGTGGGAGAAAGAGAAGTCAGTACTCTCCTACTTGGTGCCATCCTTCAATTTATTCAGTATCTTTCCATTGAATAGCTGCTATATTCAAGGGCATATAACACCTTGTACTAGGCATTATTGAAGAATCAACACGCAAGTAAACATGTAATGAGTGTCTGCTTAAGCATTACGCTCTTAGAGTTGTGGTTATTACAGGGCCTTATTTGTAGTAATCTGATGGGAAGATAAGACAAAACAAAATTAAACAATGGAACCTGTCTACAAACATATTACACTTAATGTTTCAATAAACAACCAAGTTGATATCAAGATTAAATCCAAGGATAAGAGAATTTTCGTTGTTTTTTTTTTTAAAGATAGAATAGCCCTGGCTGGCGTAGCTCAGTGGATTGAGTGCGGGCTGCAAACCCAAGGGTCGCTGGTTCGATTCCCAGTCAGGGCACATGCCTGAGTTGCAGGCCTGGTCCCCAGTGAGGACCACAAGAGAGGCAACCACACATTGATGTTTCTCTCCCTCCCTTCCCCTCCTCTAAAAATAAATAAAATAAAACCTTAAAAAAGATTAAGAATAAATTTCAGCTTTATGCTACCAAATTACTTTCTGCTTAAAAATATGAGTGCATATCATATGCCAGACATTATACCTGGGATGCAAACTGAGGATATTGTTGTTTGCCTCTGAGGAGCTTACAGACAAGAAAAAGAAATACTATATTTAGACATAAGAACTGTAGATCTGTGAGCTATAGACATATGAGCAAATACATTATCATTAGATGTGCTATGGAAAAGAAGTTAGAGCAATGTGGGCAACTTTGTAAACCTATTTAATTTGTTCCCTCACACTGCAAAAATGCTTTTCTTGCATTTTTCCCCTATTGATACAATTTTAAATAAAATGGTTGAAATCCAACACATTCCTGTTTTCTTCTAAAATTTTCTAAATAGAGTAAGATGCCTAATAAAATTAAAAAAGTGATCAATCATTTCCAGTTTGGTGAATTAATTTTTTTAATCAGAAAAGGAATAGGTAGAAAATTACACTCCCCCAAAACTGTTTTAATCATCAGGAGACGTATTTAACATAATGAAACAGTTTTCTATCAGCATAGATTAAGGAAAATCAACCAATGGATTAGGTCCTGGAAAATGTCATGAGAACGTCCAGTTTGCTTTCTTTCTTTAGAAGACTTAAATAACTTATTTATAGTTTTAAAAGCATTTGTACAGCCTTCTTCAAATGGTTTCTGGTTGTATTTGAAACATGCGAAGGTATTATAAGCCTCAAGGTATTATATATATGCTTTTATTGATGTATTCATTCAACTAATATTGAGTGACTAATTGTGCCAGACTGAGGAGACAAAGTCCTGCTCTTGGAAGATTACTGCCTGGAAAATCTGAGTGGAATCATTAGTGGTAATCGACAGTATTTCTTTTGTTTGGCCATTTTCCGCACTACTGCCTTTAACAAAAAATTCAAGATTATATTTTGTAAGTATTTTCAAATATCCTTTTTTTTCTATTGGAATTGTGTGAAAACACATTTTCTGAGTGTCTTCCTCTGAATGTTATGCCACGATGGCTCACATTATGACTTACCAAGGAGATACATTCCCATGGAAAGAAGGAAGGAGGGAAGGAAGGAAGGAAACATCAATGAGCATAACTACCTATGAAATTATGGATAATGTATAACAACCACCAAAAATTTTGGGGAGCAGCAATTTGGGAGAAAGAAAGAAAAGTGAAATTATATATAGAATTGTACAACAAACAAGAATTATTTTTTAATGAAAGTTGGGATAAGAGAAGTTTAATAATTCAGCAATGCAACCTAAGGAAAAATCCTCAATTACATAAGCTAAGAATTAAGATTTTAAATTGGGTATGTTATCAAGAGGAAATAACTTACTGCAATCCCTTAACTCATCATTAAATGAAATTTCAGCCACCAATTGCCTTGTGAAGTATACCAAGTGACTAAGAACTCTGCCTCACCAAGAAATAGGGCAATTAAAGAAATAATTGCAAAAATATGTAATGTCTTATTTTATGAGTCATTCATTGCTTAATAACAAAACAAAGAAAATCAAGGAAAAAGTAGTTCAATCTATTGAACTTGAGGTTTTAGATTTATTTTGCTTCTCTAATATTGAAATTTCAGCATTAGAAATCAGAATTTTTTCATCACATTTCTGTTATTTTCAGTCTTGAGTGACAGTTTATTGGATTCATTATATATGGAGATTTTAAAGTGAAAATTGTTTTACTTCCTGGGTTTTTTTATAATAAAATGGTGATTGCACAGATAGAAGGTGCTATGAATAAGAATTTACACCTGCGTACAAGTAAGCATTTTTAAAAACAGTACATCATTTTAAATATGCATTTTCCTACTTCAGCATCAGTGAGTTAAAAGAGGAGCTCTGCCATTTAGTGTTGCCATAACTTGCATTTACTGATCACCCAGAGTTTGAGCACAAGTGGTTTTCATCGTACCACAGCCTCACTCGATGGCTCACAACAGCTCCAAAGTAGTCGTTTGCCTCTCATCTACCACCCAGTTCAAAGCTTATTATGTAGTTTTAAGATTTAATAAAGTCTCTTCTTATTTGTATATATTTAAAGAAAAACTGTGTCAAAGAATAAAATGCAAGACAATCATAAAGTGAAGAACTGAATACTAGAGTTTTGTGGGGGTGGTTTAATCAGAGCTCACACTTCTACTCCCCAGGGAAAGTAATGGGGGTGCTATGTATACACTACTGTGTGTTCATCAAACTCCATCCACTTTTCTTCCTGGACACACAGCTCTACTACATTTCCCAGATTCTCCTATTGGAAATATTGTGACTGATTCTGGAAATTATGCACACTACTTGCAGACCTGGACCCTAAATACCATTTTGCAAAGGCCTTCAAGTTCTGTTTGTTTTTTTTTTAACCATCTACAGAATTCAGGGGAAGACGGAAGTTAAGGGAATGGAAGAGGCACTCTGAGGAAGTGTGTGGAATAGTTTCTCCTCCTCCCTCCCATTGCATTTACATTGCAGTGTGACTTGAACAAGAAATTAATCTATATGGTATTATACCCGTAAGGTTTGGGGTCATTCGTGATAACAGTTAATATGCAATGAATAATTCAGTTGGTAAAAGAAGATGGTAGGTAGAAGAATGAGAAAACAAATATTCTTGCTTTATAGTTTGCTACTAATGCCATATTACTCCATGTGGAATGAATATGGCAATGGCAAAACCACATAATGTAAGTGCCAGATGTAAACAAGAAGTTAATAAACCAATAGAATAAGCTTTGCCCAAACATACAGCTGCTAACTTGCCCTTGGGAACCAATTGTTCATTTCTTCCACTCAACATTTCCCCCTAGATTATCTAGTTTAACTATCCTGCGTTCCTTTTCCAAGTCATTAAAATCATTTTCTGTTTTTCATAAAATGTTGATAATCTCTCCTGTGAAATTAATGAATTTGCAAGGGGAGGAAGATAGAAGCAATTATTTCAACATAGAAATAAAAGCCAGCTTTAAAAATTGTAATTTTATTATTGTAAAAATTAACATTCCCTTCTGTTTTTTTCCCTAGTAGATATTGCAGTGTTACAATGCTATGGTACTCAAAACCAGAACAGTGATGATGCCACAGTACACTGGTTGGTGGGTTGAAATAGAAGATCCAGAAGTGTAGATAGTATATTCAAGTAACTATCATTTTTCATATACTATGTTTTTATATATGTGTATGTGTATATCTATATATACATAGAGAGAGAGAGATATGGGTAGATTTCTGAGCCTTCTATATATCAGTGAACATCTGCTCCCTATATTGTTTTATTCTCTCCTCTATATTCTTTTTCTTTAATGCCACACTATGATAGCAAAGCCTCCAAAGTGTCTCCCAATGTTCCCCACCTCCTGGTTCCCATCCTGTGTGGTCGCCTTCCACTTTGTATTAGGGTCATGAGTAGTACAACGCAGCATAAATAATGGTATGTCATTAGGTTATAAAGACTGTGGTTTCCATCTTAGACTCTCACACCCTGTCTCTTGAATCACTCACTCTGGGGAAGCAATATGTCATGTGAGAGGACACTCAAGCTGCGCCACTCCGAGTGAGGCACGTGAGATAATGATTGTTCATTGTTTTAAGCTTTTCTGTTAAGTTTTGGGTACTGTGTTACACAATAGATAATTAAAACACATAGCATATAAACAAAAGCAATAAAAACAATATAGGTCAATGATTAGTGAATTAGATGATTTGACAAGTTTTGACATTTCTGTTTCATCTTAATTGTTTTCCTTAAATTAATTCTTACAGTAAAATGTGTTAAAAGTGGTTACCAGCAGGACATTAGAAAAATTAACAATTAGCTTTAGGAACTAAAGTGTAACCACAGTATTATTTTCTGTTTTATTAAACTCATTAACCAGTATTACAGTGTATTTATTTCTATTACTAAACATGTTATTGGACTCTTCGGGAAAAAAGCTACTTCAAATTAGTCTGAAAACTCATTTTTTTAGCAATGTGTAATAATTATAATTGCCTAGTAGAAGTTCCTGTGAGATGGACTGACTTTAAAATATATTTAAGCATAATGTTATAAACAAACAAGTTTTCTTCAGTACTTGAAGATAGTTTAAGATAGTTTTTTCTTGTGAACATCCTCTTTTAACTTATGAAGATTGTTTACAATCTCTGACATTATTCCTGGTCTAAAAATTAACTTTAATAGCATACCTGTGTGAATTCTAAAAATTTCTGAATTAGTGAAACCCCAAATAATACAGCTTTATTATGTATAAGGGAACTGGAAAGGCTAAAATCCCAAATGGTGAGTCAGGGGGACAGCTCCAAGCAGTTGGTGTCCCAGCCAGGATGACACTGCTGTGTTCTCCACGTTCCACTGATTTCGTTCCACTGAAATCCAGCTTTTGGTCCTGAATTGTCTCAGTCTTGGCCATAGTGGCAATTTCACTTTCTTGCTCATTTTCCCTCCTCTGGAAAGACGAGGGACGACTGATTTTTCTCCTCGTGGAAAAAGAATGAAAATGGATTGCTACTTCACAACATTGAAACAATAATAAAATCCCAGATGACTTGAGAGTTTATATATGTAAGGCAAAACTCTAAGAATTTTAGATGTAAACATAGAGATTATCTGTATGACCCTGGGAGAATTTCTTCATCAAAACACAAAAATTGCAAATCACAAAGGAAAGGATTAGAAAATTTGACCACAACGTGAACTCTCTCTTTCTCTCTTGCTCTTAGATAATATATTACTAATAATTTTTAGAGAAAGCAATATGACTGATAAGTTTCATTGTTTTTGCAATCTTATAAAAGATTTTATTTATTTATTTATTTTTAGAGAGAGGGGAGGGGAGGGAGAACGAGAGGGAGAGAAACATGAATGTGTGGATGCCTCTCAAGAGCCCCCCACTGGGGACCTGGCCCTCAACCTAGGCATGTGCCCTGACTGGGAATCAAGCCAGTGACCCTTTGGTTCACCGGCTTGTGCTCAATCCACTGAGCCACACCAGCCAGAGTGCTATTTTTGCAATTTTTGTGTGAACTTTAGAAATACAGAATCAGAGATCTGGATCTAAATCAATTTTTTTGTTTGTTTCTTGGTTTTAGTGGTAGTCATACCCTTATTTTTCTCATTCATATTTGTCTTATGTCCTGAATTGTCTCAATTATTTTTTGTACTATAGTGTCTTTATAAATTACATCAAAACTAATGAAGTAGAGAATAAATCAATAAATGTTGAACAAACCATTAGATTCAGTTTATGCTCCCAACAACTAAGTATTTATAATTCCAGCCTTCAAAAAATTATAAAAATTTTTTATAATAAACAGCAAAGAATTTATGGGGGCTTTATGACAGTAATGAAGGAAATATGGGTAAATCTCTAACCAAATCTGTTCTGGAATATTTGAACATACTACAGTCTCAGAGACAGACAGAATACCAAATCTATCAGGAAGAGATAATATTTTCTTGTTATCTAAGGATTCAATTTGTCAAATTATCTCATTAATTTCTATCAGACTGTGTCTTATATTGCATGTGCTAAGTTGGCAGAATAACGTACTCAGACTTTACCTGAGCTCTCTGGAAGCCCTTTCAGAATACAAAGGAGGCTAAGGGAACAGCTTTTGTTCTTCACAATTCAATTTTGTTATACGATGCAGAAGTTACAAAGCTTTCATCAACAATTACTGACTACTTTCATTGTCGTCCCAATGTGGGAGTTCTGAAAGGCTGTTTGAAATTCATTCAAGTAACAGAGGAGAGTGCACAGTGCAGCCTTCTGTACTGAACAAAGAAATAAGAGAAAAATATTCACTTCTATCAAAGGTGCAAGCAATAAAGCGTCAACACAAACAAAACAGGCACAAACCAGAAAGCCTGTAGGAAGCCATGAAAGGAAGATCAAAATCGGGTTCTTTATAGGTGAATGGTATAAAGGAAATGCAATATTATATTTGCAACAGAATTTTTCTAAAAGAAAGATGAGCCCGAATAGGCTATTAGCCAGATCCATCTTCACCAACTGAGTTCCAGACAATGGTTTAATTTATAAGGACTCCAATGGCACCATGTAAACACCGAGAAGAAGAGTTTCCCAAAATGCTCTGCCACTGGCACGTTCAGGCCAACCCAAACCATCCACGATCCATAAATCCCTAAAACTTAATTTATTGAAAAGCCACGAGTATCTCATATTTTTTACCATGAAAATATGGATGAGATGGATTGTGGATGAAGGTACGTGAGAAATATTCCAGAGATTGCTTAATAATCACTCATTGCAGTTAATTAGTGTCATTTTAGCAGTTGAGACCGTTCCAGCCCATGCCCACATCGTCATCATCTTATTCATACCCTCAGAGGCCGAAGTACGTATTCTATGTCAACATCCCTCTGTGACCAAGGCACAAAATGATTTACGTCTTTAAAATAGTGAAATGTCTAATTAGAGAATGTATTCAAGATTTATAATGACACCTGACAGATAATATAAAAACTTCCTAAATTTAATGCATTATTGTAAGTTGTTCAATGGATCATATTAGCATAAATGTCAAAGTAAGATTCTGAACACCTGAAGGTAGTATTACTTTGGGAGGGGAAAATATAATTAGTGAATAGTGCTCCTGTGGTAACCATTAGGGTGGTTCACGAAAACCAGGCTGTCTTTCTCCACACACGACAGGGTTGAATTTACCTGTGCACTTGGAATTGGGTGTGGCAAGTAATGTCTCTGAGTAGAGGAAGTGAAAGACCTAAGAGGCAGTGTCCCCTTCCCCACATCTGATTTCCCTCTGGCTTTGGGATTGACACTATTTAGGATGGCAGCTCCTCAGCCAGCTGGGACCCCTGAGGGTCTGTCAGAGGCAGACGCCTACTTGCAGAGCCTGCAAGAGAAATATAGTGTAAGCAAGAAATAAGGAAAATGTGTGTTGTAAGCTACTGAGATTGTGGAGTGTTTCACAGTGTCACAACCCAGCCGACTCTGTCCCAACACCATACACAAGAGTATAAAAGAATTCATCTTCGGAAATCAACATCAAGAATGAAATGCAGACAGGTTTCCAGCCTCAATTCTGTTTTATACAAATAAAAAAGTACTAGTAGTTGTGAGGAGAAAGATACCCCAAACTGTGTAAATTTATTTGAATTCAACAAAGATGGAACTGGCAAAGCAGCGGGCTAGGTGGTGCACATTGTAATACACAACAGCTGGAAGAATGCTAGCCGTGTCAGGCAGCCTATCGAGCATTCTTTTGCATTTATTGATATCAATTGAATAGGAAAAATATTAGGGAGTTTTTTTTAAAGTAATTTATTCCCCCTCCATTTGGATTGTGATATTTATCCTCCTTACTAGAAATGAACCAAGGCAGCAACTTGGGAGCTCCTTAGTTTACTTATTATTAAAATTCAAATTCTTCTGTAGATACTGCTGACTTTATTGAAAGTTTATTATTCTTTTAATTTTATGAGGGAAGAAATCTTGTGGATCTTGTTTAAAGCTATGTCCCGAGTATTTAGAATAGTGCCCAGAAGAAGTAGACCGAAAATATTTTTTGAATGAATGAAAGAATTGCTATTTTTGCTGCAAGTTTTCATCACCTGCAAGGTCAGTGTTAGTTAGCAGTCTGGTGTGGCTCCCCCAAAACCAGAATACCATTTTAAACTGCAATAATAGATGGGTCAGGTCTAGGACAAATGAAGAATATAATTCATTCTACCCTTCTTAACCTTCTGCAGGATAATATTTAGTTAATTGTAGTACCACACACCAAGTAGTCACACTAAATTCTATTGCAGTGTTTCCCTAACATTTTTTATAACATGGTGAGCCCAAAAATAATACTTGTAGGATACAAGTGGGTAAAAAAATATTTAAAAAGCCTTGCTGGGCCACTCGTAGGGCTGAGGGACTGAAATGCTGTCATGCTTCTCTTAGAGAATCCTTTATTTCTAACAAAAGTTGCTGTTTAAATGCTGATAATGAAAGAATATTTAGATGACAGAGGAGAGAGATTTAAAAAAGTCCTCTAAAACCTGCTGCGGTCCACAGGAAAGAACATGAAAACCAATGCAGTGCTTTCTTCCGCACACCCCGAAGGCCATGAAACCCACAGAAGATAATAATATTACAATTTGGCACACCTGCAACACACTTTTTGTGAAACTGGTCTGCTGTGTCAGAAGAAAAATGTCTGGGATGGAAGGAGGGGGCTGGAAGTGACAGTATTCACGATCATGTGAGTCACAAGTAATTCAGGACCTCCAAGTTCAGGCACCTTCATGCATTGAACTAATTCAATCCATTAAACAACCACATGGGATGGATGTGATTTCTTCTACTTTTTCATTAAGGAAACTGAGGCTTAGGGACATTTCATGTTATATCTAGGTCTGTGGAAGGGGTAAATGGTATACCCAGATTTTGACTCTAGAATTGAACCCAAAGCCCTTGTTGTTTTATCTGCAAACAGGAAGACATAAAGGACTTATGTGTACAAAACTGTCTTCAAATGTTAAAGGGCCCTATGTGGTAGAGAGAGTGGAAACTTCTGATGCTCCAAGAGGTCAATCTAGGACCTAGGAGTGGGATCATGAAGGAAGACAGACTTTATTTCTGAATATGGAAGAAATGATTATCTTATGAAGGTAGACTTTCCCACCCCAGATGGTATTCAGCAAGTGATTACGTCTTAGGGAATTTTAGAGGAGACTCCTGCTTGGATGATCTCCACTTTAATTCCAGCTTCAAGTTTACATGATCTTATACTATATAAAAAGCATGAGAGGATTCGGTTAGAAATAGTGTTTCTCTTACACAGAATTTTTAAGGGGGGATTTGTATTTTAGACTAACTGCATGTGGATAAAGACCCCATTTCCAAGAGAGATGGTTCAATGGTTCTCCAAAGAGTTTACAAGTGCCTTCTCAGAAGACTGCCCTCTTATTCTGGAGCTTCCAGAACCTGGTCAGTAATACATCTATTCTGAAAAATCAAAATACAGCCTCAAACCTCCACCATCAGCAGCACTGGAATAGGACAAAGAGGATTTATTACTGTCCTCAATCCTTCCCAAAGAAGTACATGGACATCAGTCAAGAAATCTCAGAATCCATAGATTGTCCTGTTTTGGAGAATGTTTTAAGTAACTTTTATTGTGATATCATTGGTGGTTGTGTGTGTGCATGTGTGTAAGAGAGAGCACTTTATTTGTTTTCAGATATCCTCCTATGTTCTACTACTTTATTTAAGGGAAAATAATACACCTTCATTTTCCCACCACCTCTTTGATAAATACACTTTCATTTTCTGCTTTAGAATAGCCACTATTCACACGAATTAAGGATTCCCTAAGAAGAATATTTTTGTCCTTGAGAGAGCGCATGAGGTTTAAAAGAAAGCTTGTTTCACTGAGGCATGGAGGAGCTGTAGAGCTAGGCAGTGTTCCTGCTGCTGTAGGCCATTATTGTTCTCTCTGCCTTTGCCCCTTTCCTCTCTTTCTCCTCTTCCTTTAGGCAAGGGCAGTTGGTGCCCCGTTGAACTTCCAGCCCTATGAGGCGTCTGAGATGATTCTGGAACTGCAACTGTTATCTCCTTGATTCTTCCTTCCCCAAACTGAAGGTGACTGAGAGAAAAACCTAAGCCATCACAGCAAAGGAAATTGTAGATAGGGATGTGGTCTTTTTAATCACTTCTCAAGATCTCCCTTTTCCTTGGTTATAGGTATCTTTCATTTTAAGGAAGGAAGAATGATTGAAGCAGAGGGAAAATCTAGTGGATCTGAATTCCAGATAATTTTGTCACTGATAGCATTAATTACTTGTTAAATGAAGGTGAACATATCAACATTAATACAATTTGCCAAAAGATGTCTACCTAGGTAAAACATCTGTATAGTTTATCTTCTGTTCCATCTTTCTTATCATTTTTAAAAATTTAGGTACATAGGAGATGATCAATAAATGCTTCTTTTTTAAAATTTTATTTTAATTGTTGTTCATGTACAGTTTTCTGTCTTTTGCTCCCATCCCAGCCAACTCCCCAGCTCTCCCCATCTCCCTCCCATTTCCACAGTTTTTGACCATGTGTCCTTTATACCTGTTCCTGTAAATCGTTCCCCTTTTCCCCTGAAATTCCCTCCCCTCTCCCCTCTGGTCACTATCAGCCTGTTCTCTATTTCAGTGTCTTTGGTTATATTTTGCTTGTTTGTTTGTTTTGTTGTTTAGGTACCTGTGAGATCATATGGTATTTGTCTTTCACCACCTGGCTTATTTCGCTTAGCATAATGCTTTCCAGTTCCATCCATACTGTTGCAAAGGGTAGGAGCTCCTTCTTTCTTTCTTTTTTTATTATTTTTTATTTATTTATCTTTCGAGGCGAGGGGAAGGAGAGAGGGAGAGAAATATCAATGTGTGGTTGCTTCTCATGCATCCCGTGCTGGGAACTGGCCTGCAACCCAGGCATGTGCCCCGACTGGGAATTGAACCCTGATCCTTTGGTTCGCAGGCCTGTGCTCAATCCACTGAGCTACACCAGCCAAGGCAGAGATCCTTCTTTCCTAGTAAATGCTTCTTTAATAAAAAAGTATATCATATGATTGGGAGATAATTGTAATTTTATAATCTTTGATACTTATATTTTGAGACAGTTGCTTCATAAGTGAAACCATCTTAAAATCGAAGTTCTTTCAGCTCAGTAGATCCTTTGGTAAGGATCTAAGACAGATTCAACATGTACCTAATTTTATTTAATAACAAGAGGGCTAGTGGTAAGTTCTTCTTTGATGAGCCCAGAAAGTAACACAGCGTTTAAGGGTATATATATATTTAGGATTCAGACTGCTGGACTCCAGCTCCTTCACTTATCAGCTTTGTCACATTGAACACATTTTTTATCTAGTTTCCCCCTCTATCAAATGGGGATAACCCAGAGGACTATTAGAAGGACTCAAAGGGATAAATCTTGTAAAGTACTTAGGGTAGTGCCTGACACATAGTAAGTATCAAATAAATGTTAACTATTATTATTATCATTAATCTACCATCTATAAAATAAAGAAAATAGATAATATAGGGAAGTGTAATGCTAGTAAATAAGGTGATTTGGCTGCTTTCTCTATCTCTGCACTTAATGGTTTTTGAGATATTTTAGATTACTATGTATTATTTTTTATATCTGTACATGCTTCAGTACATATAGGAAAATATTACCACTATAGAGAAACACACAAAATGGTTAAATGCTTTGTAAAATATTGTAAAATCTAAGGCTATTACATTTTTTTTCTCCCTCAAAGCAGGTTTTATGTTGCAAACACATATGCTGTCTTTAGAAAGTGCGGTCACTGTCTTTTATTCAATACTGAAACCTCTGTTATTGTGAAGTCAGGAGGCATCATGCCGTGGCAGTTTGTAAATGGATTGAGGTGTTTCTAAGAAGCATTGGCAGAGATCAGAATATTATCCTGGAAAGTAAGAAAAGAACACTATGTAAATAGAGTTGGAAATCTCTTTGTGTAGAACTGACAGTTCAGTACCTTCACATTAACAATCTTCCACACACTGAAGTTATTCAAGTTCAAGACAATCCCTGCTGAATTAGTTCAATTAGCATGATGTGGGCTGAAGAGCAAGGTTACATACATCCTCATCGAGAAAGCAGTGTCATTTTTTATTAGTTTTCAGATTCCTTCAGTTAGATTTCCACTGGGGTATTTTTTAAACAACATTTAAATTTAACTTCTTGTTCACCTTTCTCGCTACTTGTTTTTGTCTAGCATAATTTTATGCCTTCAGGTGCATATAAATTATGTATGTATCCATATGATTTTCTTTCTACATCTCCATGCTGTGTTTTAAGTGAAAAGTTATGAAGGAATATTAAATAAGATGAGAACAAAACCAAGGGAAATGCAATATAGTTATGTGTGTTTGATAATACCAACCATCAAGTATTACTGGACACAGCTGAAAAAATATGAGATATTCTGTAACTTCCTTCACCAGTTGCTCATTTCAAATCACCCTCTGGCAAGATTATTTCCTAGAAGACATCATTCTGTAATATAACCTTTTCTCACCTCTAATCTCCCTAGCCCCCTTGCTCCCAACACCAGGTAATTTTACTAAATCATAACACAGTTTGTTAGCAGGATGGGAAACAGGACTAAATGAATGTGGGATCGTCTATTATGCCAGCGGATAAATTGCAAAGTGTGATTTCTCCATATCAAATGCATTTGCAAATCAAAACCTGCAGTAGCTGCAGAAAAGCAGACATCACTAGACTCATATTTTACTTCCATTTTAAGTCACAAATCTTTAGAGTGTCTTTTAAGTCCACAGATACAATTATATATCTCATTCCATTCTGTTCCAGAGAGTAAGAGAAACTGCCACACTTGCACTATTCTATCTAACAATTCATATTTTCAGCACGCCTTTCTCAAAGACCCATCTCACCCTTAATCTTCTCCAAAAGCCCTAAAACACATGCATTTTTTTTTTATGATGGAGAGAAGGTTTTAGTCTGAAATCCCCAACTTTGCATTTTTATCTTCAAAATCTCCTCTCCATAGGGAGGAAACCCCTTTCTTGGCATTCAAGTAAAAAAAAAAATGAAAAAGGTATTTCAAGTCTAACTTCATCTTACATGTCTTTATATGACCCAACACCTGTTTCTTTTTTCTATCCTCACAGTCGGCCATACGACTTTTGTGTTAAAAATTACACCTCATCCATCACAGAGTTAGAGATCAGAAAAAGTGCCTATCAGAGCTGTTGTGAAGGAAACCATCTGCCGACTTGATTCGACTGGCTTCCAAGGAGGTGCAAAGAAATACATTTCAGTGGCCTGCAGCATCGAGAGAACAAGACCACGGGGAATTAAGTCGACTATAGAAAATGATAAGTGCTTTTTTTCCCTCTAAGACCTAAGCCTACTCCTGCACTTCTAGTGGAATCTTTTATTTCTTTTTCTTTGGCAATGAAAGAAAAAACACTCTTATGTAAAAATTACCTGTAAAACAACTGTGCAGTAATGTGGTTAAAGTGGTGTGTTTGGAATCTGAAAATCAAGAATGGTTTTGCATTACAATCTTTAACAATTCTTTTATTCTCTTGGTGTCCTGTGAGTTGATTCATTTTTCTGTAAAATATATACTACCTTACAGACCACTACAGTAAGAACAGAAAAACATCTTTGAGATGTCTCAGCATAGTGTTTTTTGGTATGAAAGTTTTAAAGGCTTTTTAAGGATCACAAGTTTATTTACTTCCAGTTATCTGATGTCCCTGTGTATCCACAACCTCAGCTACTGACATCACTTCATATTATTTTTGTCCCCCATATGAAAAATTAGATCTTGAATAGCCATTGTGGGTCTTCATGTTTTTCTTTAATGTAACACCTCTATTATCAACAGTTTCACTTCTTTCCTAGATTGTTTCCTAGAGTATATTCTCTAAACTCTTCTCCAGTGATGATAAAACAAGCTAGTGTTGATAAACCTCTCTTGATACAGATTTTCAAGACTCTTATTGATCCCCAGTGCTTTCACGATAAAGTAGGAATTCAACCATCAGTTCTCCAAAAAGACCACTTGAGCTCCAGGGCTGAGGAGGCCGGCCAGCCGCTGGGCGGTGCTGAGAAAGCTCCCTTCTGCAGATGACTAGTCCTGCGCCCACTCGGGGACAGCAGCCTGAGCTGGTAACCGGTCTGAGACTGATGGAGCTCCGCAGGTCCTACAGGTCCACGTGGCTGAAGCCCACTGGTTACTCTCACGGAAGCCCTGCCGCCAGCCCCACAGGTCTGTGGCTCCGCACTGACCCAGTGGTCCTAGCGAAGGCCTTTTTTTGTCCCTCCAAAGACAGACAAGAAAGGAAAAGGAAAAGTTCAGTGTGTGTTGATATCACAGCTATATTTCGAGTCATATATTTAACATTTTTTTAAATTCTCACCTAAGGAAAATTTTTTCATTGCTTTCAGAGAGAGATGGAGGGAGAGAAGGGAGAAAGAGAAACATTGATGGTTGAGAGAAACACTGATTGGAATTGATTGGTTGCTTCCCATATGTGTTTGGACTGGGGATCAAACCCACAGCCTAGGGATGTGTCCTGACTGGGAATCAAACCCAAAACC
The DNA here is from genome assembly GCA_028533065.1 of Trachops cirrhosus. NCBI lineage: Eukaryota > Metazoa > Chordata > Mammalia > Chiroptera > Phyllostomidae > Trachops > Trachops cirrhosus. The sequence goes on along the minus strand of CM052545.1, from coordinate 29,879,382 downwards.
CTTTGGTTACAGGACAATACTCCAACCCACTGAGCCACACCAGCCCGGGCCTGATACATATGTTGTTGATACCATGATGGGAACAAGTTACTCTGGGCAAATTGTATTTTGGCTTTGATAACCGAGGCTCCATGGTTAGATCCCAGAAACCTTCCCTTCAATTGGTAGAGATCAAAATATTTCTGTAAATACTCTGAATTCATTCAATTTAAACCTGTTCATTTAAAGACCACCACTATTGTAGAGAAAGCACAGGAATGTGAAAAGGTGATTGTTGAGGGCTTTCTTTTTATAAGCGGACCCCAGCTATGAAGGCAGTGGGATGAGAGGAGGAGACACATCTCAGGAAAGTGGCTTGCTTCTCCTTCCAGTGGCTCCATTTTCCCCGTCTCCGCCCCCGTGTGCCAGTCTGTTCATGGGGCATCAGGCTGAGCTGGAAGCAAGTTTGGACACATAAGTAATGATGGGGAGCAGGTGTTTTTAGGAAGTGTGGAAGGGGTAGTGGCAGCTGAGGTAAATCCTCTACCCTATCAGAAACTTTCCATTTGAAAAACGTAGCTTTCTTTTATTTTCAAGGTTTTAATGAAATTGCTGGAGGATTGACTGCATGAGTTTCTTAGTTATTGTTTTTGTTTGTTTATTTTTATGAGTATTGACTGTCAGAGCTCAAAGAGCTGGTCTCTTCTGTAAAGCACTAAGAGATTATTCCCATTGTCTTGTGTGTGTTTAAGTATTTTGTAGCAAATGTGTACATGCAGTTAACAGAAGTGATTGTCTCATTTTACATTTGTGTTGTCTCTTAATGCTAACAGTACATGCAAAACAGGTGCTGAAAAAAGCCTAAAGCACTTATAGCAGGGATGACGCATCAGGAGCTGTTATAGTGACTTAACATTTGAGAGTTAGCTGAGAACCGTGTTGAACTCAGGAGACTGTTCACCATCATCACCTTTAAAGGTTCAACAATTAAGCTGACTTGCTTTGTCATGGCTTGTCCAGAACCGAAAACACCCTTTCAGTTCACGCTTCCTCATTCCCAGGCTGCTCATTTTACCAAATGACACGATTATGTGACTCTGGCAAGTTTTGACTTGCCTTCTGTTAAGAGGTTGGTTTTTATGTGTTTTCTGTTAAATGCCTTTTGCCCCCAACTTAAGCTATCAATGAAGTTAAACATTTTTATAAAATAAAATGCTTAGGTCATATAGGTCTTTATTTTATAAAGTTACATTGACCACATCTACTGTAATGCTTTTTATTTTCACACTGAATTACTATTTGGGAGGAAGTTAACAAAACAGACTGAAACTAAGTTAAAAATCCTTCCAAAGACCCAAATGACAAACCAATTTTTACCAATACAAATTTATAGAAGGGTAGAAGTTTAATTTCTTCTTCCCAAGGCTAAAATTCCAGTTCACTTCTTTTAATCTCTCCTCTCCACCTTTTAAAAAGTTTGTCTTTGATATGATTTCCGAGCCACGTGTACTATTCTTGCTTGCATTTAAAGGCTATAATTAAGTCTTTTGTTTGTTCTGACTGCAATTCATTCCTGGCGATGGGTAAGAGCTAAGAGAGTGCTTCTGCAGGTTCCTTCCACAATGAAAGGTGAAGGTAACAGCAGAAAGATTACTGGCTTTTCTAATGTGAATCATAATACACATGACAAAACAAACTCACCTTAATATAAAATGGGGTGTAGAATTTTATTTCATCAGCCACCTGTCAAGCTAACCCACTTATAAATTCTAAAATGTTTTAATCTTTGCATTGATGTTTCCATTTTCATTCTCAAAAAACATCACATTTGAATGACACATTCTTTCTTGGGTTGCTGTGTACTTTCACAATTATAAAGCAATTACTAGACTGTGTTACAATATTGCTTCATTTCTTCCAGTCTGTTTTTTTAAGGTCAGAACTAGTGCTGGGAAAAACACCCTTATTTCTGGTTACTTTCATGCAATGTTCAGTCATGTTTATTAGAAAGGATTACATTGATCATTGGGAAAAATAAAACTGACTTCATCGTTTTAGGCTTAGTGCAAGATTAGGTGTCTAGTAAATATCTAAAAAAAAACCCTTAGCCACCTGAAAAACAACAAACAACTTTATTTTTAGATGAATGCTATTTATTATTAATTCCTCTGCGATTCGGCAACCAAGAACTAAACTTTGAGATGTTAGGATTATAAAGTGGGTCAGGAAGTGGGAATGAAAGCCAGCTTCAGACCCTCTGTTCTGTGTTTCACTGACCAGATGAAAAAGGGGGTATAGCCTTTGTCTTAGAGGACACAGTCTCTCCATTCAGTTTTTCTGGGATTGATCCCACAGACTTCACAGTTCTCTGCCTACTATTGAAGGCCTCTGTGATGTGCCCTTTTCTTATTTGAACTGATTTACTTGTAGATGGTTCTACTTCAGTCAGCCCTTGGTGAATGTACAGTGCTTACTCCCGTGTCTTCGCTGATGCTCTGCCCTTTCCCCGACATAACGCCTTCTGGAATTCTGCTTCCCACAGTTCGGCGTCCTTCCTTCCGAGTTCAGCTCACATCCATCTCTTCCTCCTCTGAACTCCACAACATATGTCTGTACTGTTTTATGTTTTTAAACTTGGTTTTAATATGGCTTTATGTTACATGCCCCTTATGAACTATATTTTACATTGATACTTTTATATCCACCAACAGCAACATAATCGTTTAAATGTCTTATTTAAGTGAAAGGTCAAAAGCGGTAAATGGGCTTGTTTTGTTCCTTTGTCCATCACCCAGTTCTGGTCATTTGAACTGGAAACTGTTTGTGCGCTGCCCCACCCCCAATGCACATGCTGAAGCCCAAATCCCCAATGTCATGGTATTTGGAGGTAGGCCCTATGGGAGGGAGGTAAATAGGTCGTGAGGGTGGAGCCCTCATAAATGGGATTAGTGCTCTTATAGAAAATACAGGAGAGATGTTTCTCTCCACCACGTGAGAATATCCCCAGAAGGCGGCTGTCCATCAACCAAGAGGAGCTCTCTCACCAGTGTGACCTGACCTTGCTGGCACTCTGATCTCAGACTTCCAGCCTCCAGAAGTATAAGAAATAAGTATTTGTTGTTTAAGCCACCCAGTCTATGGTATTTTTGCTATGTAGCCTGAGCTGACTAAGATCTTAAGCAAATGAGCCAGTCAGAGTGCAGCCAGAGAACATGGGGTGGTTTAAAGTAGGTGGTTTAATAGAAATGATTTCACATGGGGGAACTGTTTACAACGGTGCTAAGAGAGAGAAAGGCAAACAGCAAACAGTGAAGTCAGATATTAGCAACAACAAGAAGTTGCCAGTACCTCCAGGGCCGAAGGGACAAAAAGAGGAGGCTGTTTTACCAGAGTTTAAGAGCTGGGTTTTTTTGGCCCAAACTGAGGCCACCAAGGGTAGGGCTGACCTGGGGAAACTGGGACTGCAGAGGAGACCACCACCCCTGGAAACACTGGCCAAAGTGAGAAAAGAAGGAGAGGCACACTCTGTCTTCTTTCCACCTCCCTACTCCAAACTCCTGCCAGTGAGTCTTATTGGCCAACTTAACCAGAAGCCAATTGGCAGAGAAGCCAGGGCACTGTGTTTTGTAGAAATCAACCCACTGTGTTTCAGAACAGTGCAGGGGAAGCAGAGGAAAGAGATGTAAGAGTAAATGATAACACATCATAGGCCAGAATTGAACAAATTAAAATCTGTTCTACATGTGTGAGATTACAGAGTTCAAATCATTCATGACTTGTTTCCAATATCTTTACTAAAACTATTATTTCTGAATGATCAAAATAATTTAGACTCTTAAATCATAATTTATAATTAATTTTATTTTATTATAAATTATTAAAAAATACCAAGTCTCCTTTCTATCTTTGGTCTGTTTCAAAAAGATTGCAACTATTCTGGCATCTGTCACCTCTAAAGTGTAAATTACAAAATATATCTTCTAAAAACCTAGCTCTTTAAATTCTAGCTGCTCCCCCACTTATATCTATCACATGAATTTTCCATTTGTTAACATGTCGAAAATTAATGTCATTCATATTAGCAGAGATTTTTCATGTGACAGTAATAGAAATCCAATTCAAACTAGCTTAAGCAAGTAGGAAATGAATTGGCTTAACATAATTGGGAAATCTAAATCTTGTATTTCAGGTGTAGTTGGATCCAGGAGCTTAAATCACTTGAAATCTCTCTTTCTGTGTGTGTGTGTGTGTGTGTGTGTGTGTGCATGTGTATGTGTGTACGTGTGTTTTGCTTGCCTGTGTTTAATTTAATTTTTAGACAGGCTGCATGTGTGACAAGTGTAGAATCCTAGGAGGAACTCTGATTTATCTGCTTGGATCATGTGCCCACCTAGAGAACCATTCATTAAGGCTAAATCTACAGTGGATACTGATTCTCCAGATCTAGATCAGGAAAATGCCTCTTGGATGGGGTTGGGGGTGTCATCATCTCCATCCAAACCTCACTGCAATTTGAGGAGGTGGTTCTTTCCAAAGAAAGGGAGACTGAGAAGGTAAAAACTTCCATTTACTATACTCTTTCTGTCTCTTAATATCAATTTCTTTAAATGTTTTTGGTTTTGCTATTATAATTTTGTCAATCACGCAAGGTAAAAGCTGCCTGCTCCCTATCTCTTGCCTCCAGAGCCAGTAAATCATCAGATCTTATCAGTTATGCTTTGACAACAATTCTATTACCTATCCTTTGCTTTTATGTTCACAGTCACTACCTTAAATTAGACCGGATTTTCTGACCCATGGCAGCGTTGACAACATGGGCTGGATGATTCTTTGTTGTGTGGTGCTCTCCTGTGCACTGTAGGATGTTTCCGGCATCCCTGGTCCATACCTAATGGATGCCAGTTGCCTCACACTGTGTGACAACCCAAAATGTCTTCAGACATTGCAAATGTCACCTGGGGGACAGAATATCCTCTGGTTGAGAATTTTCAATTTAGATACTTGTTATATTACACTTGGGCTATTGTGATGGTCTTTTCACTAGCACTCCTGGTCCCATCATCTATCCTTTTACTTGTATGTTCATTCAGCATTGCCACAATCATATTATTAAAGCACAACATTGATCATAAAAATCCTTCAAAAGGTTTTCTGTCAATTTTTCTCTACTGTTGACTGAATAAAGACCAGACTGTGACTTACGTAGTAAAATCTATAACCTATTACTACTCAGCTAAATGTAGAATATGTTCCACTCAAACTGGACTACCCATTGTTCCCTGCTGATGCTTGTGTCTTCTACGTTGTCAGTCCTGCTGCTTTGTGGGTCAGCAGTGCCTTCTCTCAACTCAGCTTGTCAAACCCTCAAATTCCTAGGTGTCCTACAAAACCCATCTCCAGTGCTACCTTCTCGTCTTCTCCAGGAACTCTTCTTTGCATCTTCTTCCTTTGTCCCCAGTACAACCTCATCCCCATCTGCTCTCACCTTTTACAACACTCATCACCTTTCGGCTTTTGTCACCCATTTGACTCACAGCATCGTTATTGTTTATGCTAATATCTTATCATCCCTACTGAAGGAAAAAGATTGAAATATGTGATACTGTCCCGGATATGACTACTTAGATGTGTCTTAGGGCAAGTTATACACTTTCCTGTGTGTTGTTCCCTGATAAGTTTAATGGAGATAGTCAAACTTTTCCAGCCTATCTCACTTGTTTTTTGAGAATAAAATAAATAAGATGAATTCATCTCATACAGACAATACAAAGGGCTACATAGTTCTTATTTTAATCCTCAGAGGATTCACTGTGACTTGCTATATAGATGGTCAATATACACTCGGTAATGGGTGGGGAAGTGAGAAGAATTATTTGTGGGTGGGATCAGCATAGAGACCAGCCTGGTATTTTGTGTTTTCACTTAGATATTAAGCTGATTGTCATAGTTATAAGGGTGGTAGAAAAAATTGAAGGGGTCGTGGGAAGTTAAATGATGTGGGCACTTTAACAAGTAGTCTGGTAGTTTCTCAAATAGCTAAGCATAGAATTACTGAATAACGCAGTAATTTCACTCCTAGGCATTTACCCCAGTCCATATAAGAACTGGTACAAAAGTGTTTACAGCAGTATTATTCATCTCAGCCAAAATGTGAAAACCCAAATGTCTATCAACTGATGATTGGATAAATAAAATGTGGTGTATCCTCTCAACAAATTATTATTCTGCCACAGAAAAGAATGAAGCTCTTTATATGTGGCAGCATAGATCAACCTCAAAGTGTTATGCAAAGTGAAAGAAGACAGTCACAATAAATTTCATATTACTAGTGTATCATTTCATTTATATGAAATGGCCCAAACAGGTAAATCCATACAGACCGAAACTGGGTTAGTGATTGTTTAGGTTCTGGGGGTGAAGATAAGGGACAAAGGAATGATATTTCAGGGATATGGGGTCTCATTTTGAGGTGATGAAAATGTTCTAAAATCGACTGTGCTAATGGTTGCGCATAAGTGTAAATATACTAACCCCTACTGAATTGTACACTTTAAATGGGTATGGTGTATGCGATATAAATTATATTTCAATAAAGCTGTTATTTAACAAAACAAAACTCTAAAACCAACCATCCAAAAAAAAGGAGCTCACAGCCTACCAACGTCTGTTCAAATTTTGAAAATCAAATCAGGTAAGTTAATCAAAAACTAAATGTTAAGCCCAGGGGTTGTGCTATCTTTGGTATTAGTCCTTTGTTTGATCCCAGTTCATTCCTACCTGGCAGAATTTGTGTTCGGCTTTCTCTGCATCTGTCTTTCTATTTGATGATGAACTTTGTGACTTATAGATCCATAGAATCCTGTTAACTTGCCAATACTAATTCTCTGTTTTTAACTTAGCTATGTCTGGTTGTCAAAACAGCTTTATTATAAGGAACTATATTTATGGTAGGATACAGAAGAGAAACCCTGTGCCTCCAAAACATAGGGAACACTTGAATGGCATTTATTTCTGCCAATGCACTTGATCTGGGGCCAAACAGTTATACACAAGAGAGTTATGCTGATCGTGAACTTTTGTTGTCAGAGTTATCCTCTCTTCTTTGCATACTCAGACATGTGCTAAGACTACCACTGGATTGCTGAAGTGCTTTAATTTCTCTGTGTAATGCATGGATTGTTCTACACAGATGCAATTTCATTTTTCTGGTCCATTTACTTCTCTAAGTATAACAGGAATGTGTGAGCCTCCCAACCCTTCCCTGTGGGTGGATGTTTTAACATACACGAGTCAATTAGGAAGTTTGGTCTTCCTGCCTCTTTTGTAAATATCCTCTCTGGGCTCGAGGACATTCTAGGTTTCTTGTCTGACACACTGGTCTCTGTCTCAGCACACTCAGGATCCCTGCTCTTCTTTCTCTTGGTGCCAGAGAGAATGGGATAAAGAAGATTCCTTTACTTTTCCCCTTGCTCCCTTGGCCCTTTAGCCTCTTCAACTGGAAAACATCAGGTGATGTGGCATATGTAATATTTATCAAAACACAGCAAGAGCAATAACTGAAAAATTAATACCAACATTTATTGAACACTTACTATTCACCTTCCACCATGTTGGCTGCCTTCCTGGATCTCAACAACTCTATGAATATGTACCATTATTATGCCTGTCTTCCAGGGGAGTAAACCAAGTTTGAGTTTGTTGAAGCCACTTGCCACAGGTAGAGCTAAGGGTTTAATTTAGGCAGTTTCACCAATGCCTTTAGCTACTGCCAAGGTTCAAGTTCTAAGTGGTTTGGGATTTTCTTTTTTACATATGAAGGAATGACCATATGAGGCAGGCTTTCACAATGTTTGTGTCCCTGTGCTGGACTTCTGTTGGTGCTCCAGACCACTTCTACACATCTCCACTCTGCTTTGTACACCCAGAGATTGACCTTGGACTAGGTCGATGGCTCCCTTATGCTTTGCCCTTAAGGGCAGCATTAGCAGGAGATTGGAGGGAGGATGGGGAGAGGCGCCACCTCCCTCCTGCCTTGTCACTGACTACTGGCTGAGTCCCCCTATTTCAGGTGCCAAGCTCCTGTCAAATGGGTCTCTCCACTCAGCACTGTCGGTCTCTGGGTTCTGGTACCATTTTCTCCTTTGCTTAGAGGTGGTAACACCTGCTGTCTCTTGCCAGCACTTATCTCTTATGGTTTCCCTACACCCTGCCCACACCTTTGCAAATAGATCCTTTAGTAAACTCTCCTTGAATATCCCTGTTAGGAACATGGCCATTTGTTTCTTACTGGGATCCTAACTGATCCAGTCACTGTGGACATTCCCCCATCCCTGATCTGGTTCCTCCTTCAGTCCACGCCCTCTACCCCATCACTTGGCCCCTGGGTAAACTCTGCTCTGAAGCTTCCACAGGAGGAGAATATTCAACTCTGGTTCTTTCTTGACTCCTGCAGTGTCAGCCATAGGCCTTATTAACTAATTACACCTCTCAAGGACATACAATAATTATTTGCTCAGTGACAGCAGGGCCTAACTTCCTATGAAGAAAGATATTTCTCTTATCACCTGGGCCATGGCTCAGACTTGCAGATAGTGGGTCTTATTATTGTGCCTAAAACCATCAGATTAAGATTTTTTCTGCTCTTTTTGGGGCCCTAGAAACATGAACAGAAGCCTATAATACTTTTTAGTGGCTCCCTGGAGAATGTTACCAACTGTGATAAAATTATTTTGATTGAGAATTTGGAGGTGGGAATTTAGAGAGATGCTCACCAGTCTTTGTCATGCACAAGTAAATCGAGATGAGTAATTTGGCTTCTCTGGTCATGTCTTTCTGCTTCACCTCCCCCACCAAATTCTGAATATAAGAGTAAATATGGAGTCCTAGGAAAGATCTTCAGAGATGTACCTAATTCATATTTGAAGGGTCAAAGATCTTTTTACATGCAGTTACAGGTGATGGCTAGGGGTTTCCTTGGTGGAGGGAACAGTTTGTGCAAAGACATGGAGGCAGGAGAAAGCATGGGAAATGTGGGAAGCTGAGTACAGTCCTGCATGAATCCCAGGGCTTACATAGTTCAGACATCCTCAGATAACAAGGGTGAGAGATCAGATATGGCGTCAGTAAGGCCACATGGGTTGGACACAGCTAACATCTGTTTTCGTTGGTTAGTGTCACCCCTGCACTGATATATATGCACACACACTTAATGTATGCTATGTAGGTATTTTTGTTCCTGGGCCCTTCCTTTACAGGGTTATGTCTTTAATAGTACTCCTGCTCTTTGAGTTCTGGATTTCTAACTCAATTACTATATTCTCACGAACCATTTAAGATGACCTCTTCTCCCCTGGCAGTCTAAAGTGATTTTTCCATCCATGTCATCTCTGAGGCTTCTTGAACCTTCCTTTTCAGCTGTCAGAATAAGTTCCCCTTAAGGATCTTTGAAGAACTCTCTTCAGACTTTTCTGCTTGGAGGAAATTCCTTTTAAGTTTCAGAAGACGGCTGGCTGTATTAAAAGAAACACTGGAATGTTTGAAGACTGTTCCAGAATTTGTGGGTTCATTTTAGTTTTAATTTTAGCCCTTGAATTACGCCTGTAATATACACCAGTTTGCAAGAATAGCAGATATCCCAGCTGACTTCTGTGGCAGGCACTAGTGTTCTTCCTCTCTGCTGCTCTCTGAGCCAAACAGCTGTGCTTTGAATCTGCTCAGCAGGCACCTGCTGTGTCTGCAGCCCCGTAGAACGTTTTCCTGCCTCAATGCCACACCTGGAAGCCCAGAGTGTCACTGGACAAGCCAAACTAGGTTGATGCATACCACAGAAATTCTGTCATCGCCCCTTCCTAGACACACCTGGAATTCACAGATATCTGTAAGTGATTTGCCAAAATAAGTTTCTTTTGAGTTAGAGGTCTGAGATATGCCTTCTTAATGTAAAGAGTTAGCTATGTTTGGAAAATTCTTTCTTTCTTACAGCCCGAAATACTCATCTATAAGTCTATGAAGACTGTGAATTATCACTAAGCTTGTGGTATCATCATCATCATCATTTTTTTAAAAAAAGATTTATCTATTTATTTTTAGAGAGAGGGGAAAGGAGGGAGAAAGAGAGAGGGAAACCTTGATAAGAGAAACATTGATCGGTTGCTTTGCATAAGGTCCCTGAACCTGCAACCCAGGCACGTGCCAATTGAACCAGTGACCTTTCCTTTGCAGGATGCGCTCAGCCAACTGAGCCGCACTGGTCAGGGCCACCATTATTTTCATTTTGCTGGAAAATCAGCCTTGGAACCACTGCAGAATGAGCAATTGCCAAAGTTTATGCTCCAAAGAGTGTCTTTCATGTTCCACTCTGGTTTCCAGAGTCACAATTTCTATGACTTAGATTTTGCCAAATTCATACCAATGAAAAAGGCTAGAAAGTTCCCTCTGCTTTGGCCTAGTCTACCTGGTAGGCATTGATGAGTTAATTCAACAAATGTTTATTGAGCCTGTCCCAAGTGCCAGACACTGGCGATACAGCCCTGCCTGGACTGTGATAGTCTCAGGACAGCTTGGGGGGGCAGGTATTGGAGGAGGTGTTGGTCAGCTGATGTTACAGATTTGTAAGTTTACCCCCTTTTTAGTGATTTGACAGGAAGACTTAGCACTTCGGGTCATAAACAAACAAACAAACAAACAAACAGGCTATTTTCTTCCCATGGAGCTGTAGACTTTGGGGGTTTGAAAGGGATTTGGCAATCCTGTGGTCATACTTTCTCAGAACTGTCTCTTTTTTCTTTCATTCCCATGGACTTTCACGTATCTAGCGTTAAATATACCCTTATCACAGTGTAAGCTCCTGGAAAGTGGGCTGGGACACATCAGTTGTAGTATTTGGTTTAGAAGCAGATGTGCTGTAAATGCTCAAAATTAGCTGATAAATGATTGCCTGAAAGAATAGTTTCAGAGAAGTAAGTGACTTGCTCAAGGTGAAACATTGGTCGCAGATTAAGTCTCAGATTCAAATTCTCTGGCTGGTTGAATCCAGTGCTTTTTCTGTTTCATTGTTTGTATTGTGCTTAGGAACGGAATACTCAGATGAGTCTGAGCTGGTGTAAGAGGCAACTTTGAAAGAGACTGGAGTTGGGGGGGAAGGCTGGGAGCAGGTAACAGAGATAAAGTGAAATGAAAGGATGCATGTTAAACTTTAAAGATATCCATTTAGAGAGTAGGGTTGATAGTACCTAAATTTTATTCCTTAACAAATAGAGATTTATTTTCTCCTATAAGCTAAACACGGGAGATAATTATACTGCATTTAATTTTCAGTAATTTTCATCATTTTCAGTAATTTCCAAGATGAGATATTTGATTAATTGTGAAGTTCTATCATTAATTTTTTTTATCAAATAATTCTTTTTCTACCCTTCTATTGAAAGCCTCTGAGGTATGTCCTTGGTGTTTTTGCACTACTCAGAGCACGATTTGAAAATTCTTGTCCACCCAATCAGTCTTTGGTTCAGAAACTGGGATCTAGAGGTCCTTGTCACAAAGATTACAGAAAACAGAACTCAAGAAGACCCTGAATTTGGTGACCAGCCAAGTTCTTTTTCGGCAAATATTAAGATACTACTTAAAAGATACTTGCTGTGCAATTTCTGTGTGTACCTCATTAATGTGTAATTAGGACCACTTAGGCCCAGTAATGAGAAAGCCCA
>CM052545.1:29844234-29867198 GCA_028533065.1 Trachops cirrhosus | reverse complement strand
TAGCAGAGGGTAAAGAAGAGATAAATGGTGATAGAAGGAGATAGCTCTGGGTGGGGAGCACAAAATACAAGATACTGATGATATTTTATAGAACTCGAAACTTGAACCCACATAATTTTATTAACCAATGTCACCTCAATAAAGTCAATAAAAGTTTTTTTAAATTCCCAAAACAATAGATTTACCTAATTTTTAAATTTTGTTGGAGAAATTTTAAAAATAATTACAATTTTATAAGAATTCTATTTAAGCAAGCACTCATTGGAGCACCTATCATGAGCATAAACTCAGTACAGTGTGCGAAGGAGAGTCGTTGAAACTTGTGATGTTTGAAAGAGGTGCAAGTATTGTGCTGTGAGAATGTAGGGCCTCGTGATGGCTTCAGGCAAAAGGTAACATTGGAGCAAAGACTTGAAGTATGAGGAGGATTTCCTTAAGAAGCAAGCAGGGAAGATTTCTCCTTCCAGCCTGAGGGAACAGCATGAGCTCCATGAAAATGTGACAGCACATGGTCTTTTGGGGACAGAATTACAGATTCCTGTGCATGAAGCACGTTCTCTTGAGTGAGAAAACGAGTGCTTGATGTAAAGAGCTTTGAACATTACGCTAAAAAGCCTGGCAGTTCGGTAGGGATCAGGAAGCCATAGGAAGCTCATGATGAAGGAAAATGATACAATTTTACTTGTATGTTTGAAGAACAATAATAATTATATATATATATATATATATATATATATATACTGTTTTGTAATAAGTCCTTTTAAGCAAATGTTATTTTCTAAAACCTATAATTTTGACAATTGAGCATTCAAAGCTGAGGGGAAGACCAACTAAAATACTAGTTTTAAGTTTTAAATAACCTCCTCCATGTTTTCTGTCCTTTTAAAATTGCTCCAAATCTTTCCATCACTCTTGAGTGATCTTACATTCCTGGTTGCCTTCCACAGCTCAGTGTTGTCAAATAGTTCAGATTTTGAGAGAGGAAAACCCTGGTGCATGTGGGGAGAAAATTATTTGATATCTTTGCATATATAAGTATATAGTATTTACCAAGAGAAAAATTTGGATATCTAAACATTGTTTCAGAAATCTACATTTCTACCAAAGTAAAAGGCCCCAGAATGCTGTGCGTTAGGTCTCATTCTACCTTGGTGTCTGAGACAGACTCAGATAATTTAATCATCTCCTGAAGCCAAACCACTTAGTGTTTTCCCAAAGTAGCCACTGATATCTGAGCAACCTAAACAGAAGGATATATATATATATATATATATATATATATATATATATAGTTTCTCTTTGTCTTATAACCTGTTTCTCCTTTCTTCTTCAGAATTTATTTTCAGGCCCAGGCACACAAGTACATGTAGTTTTCAAGATTCAAATGCCCATATCCACTTCATACTGTTTTTAGAGTGTGACTCTCAATGAATGAATGCATTTAGAAGAATTACTTGTATGTGTGTATCAAGATCATTAGGACATTAAATATAATACATATGCAAACCTGTCTGGCTTATTTTAACCTTGAGACTTTTCTCCTACCTTTTAAACAAGACAGGCTTTCTTCCTCTGAGTCTCCTTAACTTAAATATTTCAATGTGTTCTGAAGTTATCTTATTCCCACTACCTGTCATTGAGTGCTGAGCTCAAACTCTACCTATTTTAAGTTCTAACTACTTTAATTTAAATTTGCAAGTAATTATTACCCTGTTGAATTTGAAATGCACATTTCTTTAACTGCAAAAATCACACTCAAGTGAATCAACTTATGTATAAATATAAACAACCTTAGACTAAAGGAAATCTAAACTAACCAATCTTGTATTAGCTGTAATCTGAACATATCACACATATATTTGAGGCTGCAACATTCTTACTATAACGTAACAACTAAAAATACTACCTGTGTGCTTGAGCGTAAGCTATGATTGTCGTAAGAACCATAATTTAAACTTGATGTTTGTGGACATAAATCTCAGCTCTGTTTCTGCCTAAGCCATAACTTCAACAGAAAAAAGCATTTTGGAGGCTTCTTTGCATATTGTAATAATAGCATTTGACCTGATTCTGAGCTATTAAAGTCATCATCTACTTTTTCCAGGTATAGCTGTGTATGAAGACGTCCCCTAACATAGGACAGCAACTAGATAGAGTGGGCCCTCAGCATGAGCATTGTTTGACTGCAGTGTGAATACACAGAGAAAGACAGGTCGAATGGTCACTGATGCATGAGCATTTTCAAGGAGAAAGAAATGAAGAAAGGAAAGGAATAATACCTTGGAGGTGTCTGTGCACTATGTGCATAAAAATAGTATTTATCTTGAAAATAGCTATGAGCATAAACCGTGGTGGCTTTTCATTCTGTTTTGTTTGCAGAATTTGGAGCATCTAGCTCTGGCCCTGGAAAAGGGGTTCAATTTCTCACAACACCTGAGTCCTGACCTGTGAAGGGAAGGCAATGATGCCTTTCAGGGTTTTTGTGAAGATTGAATTATATAACATGGGTAAGATCCATAGCATACACCTGTACGTACCACATGTAGGTACTTCATAAAGGATGGTTAGTATTGTTGAAGAAACTGAATCAAAGCAAGAAAATAATGATTATAAAAAGAGACAGAAGCCTAGTTTGGGCCCATCCCATGTGCCTGATACATTAGACAATGCTCTAAAGAATACTTCTGAGGCAAAAATCACATTAATATATATAATATATGTAATATATAATATATATTAAAGGCAAGATCACATTAATATATATTATATATAATATATACTCATTTTCTCTCCCTCCTCAGTATGAGTGTGCGTGTGTGTGTGTATATATATATATATATCATTTGAGTAATCACTTTGTATTAAGCATTATGTCAGTATATTATCTATCTACTGCTATAGATACTGGGGGCTAGGAATCTGGGCAATGCTCAAGTGGGTCCTCTGCTTCAAGGTCTTTTACAGGCTACAGTCAAGGCATAGGCCAGGACTGGAGCCTCATCTGAAGGCTCTACTGTGGAAGGGTTTACTTCTAAGCTCACAAGGTTGTTGGCAAAATTCAGTTCCTTGTGGGTTACTGGACTGGGGATCTCAATTCCCAGTGGTTGTTGGCTGGGACTGCCCTCAGTTCCCTGTGATGTAAGTTCTCCATTGTGGCAGCTTGTGTGTGTGTGTGTGTTTAATTAACACATGCAAGCCAATGAAGCAGTAGAGAAAGGCAGAAGTCTCAGTTTCCTGTAACCTAATCATAGGAGTGGCATCCATCACCTTTGCTGCACTTTATTGGTTAGAAGCAACTCACAGGTCTCACACACGCTCAAGGGGAAGAGATTGCACAAGGGTGTGAATACCAGAAAGTGGGGATCATGGGAGACCATTTGGAGTCTGCCTGCCATAGTAGCTAACTTGGAAATAACAGAAATTATAATTAGAGAAAAATGAGCATAGTACTGACCCTGTGCCATGCACTGCTACATTTATTATTCACTAATCCTCCCAACAGCCCTATGAAGTAGAAGGTATTAACCTTGTTTTCATAATGAAGATACTTGCCTAAGGTTACACAGCTCATGAGTGATGGTAGAACTGGGGTTTGAACCTTGACATTCTAATCCCAGTGTCATTATTCTAAACCATTATTCCACATTGCGTATACTCTATAGCTTTATGACATAAAATTATAGTTAATACTTTATTGAAAACATGGTTGATTTTAGTTTATTTCTTATTTTCTATATTTTTAAAGGAGTTGTCTGATTATTAATAATCTTACATGAAATGAAAATGTTCTGAGTAGAAGAGATAATGTTTGTGCTACTTGGTCTGTGTTAGTTTCCTTCCCTCATTTTTGCAGCTGAGTTGGGCATAGCAGAATTAGGGTAGCATGCATAGGGCAGTTGCTGAATGATTCAAGATTTAATTATATTTCCATATTACTAGTTTCCTGAGAACCAAGAATGCTCAGAAATATTTGCTGGGAGTGGAACAATATCCCCAAGCTCCTGAGATGATATTAGAATTTTTGCTTTCAGAGTGGCACCCAGATACATTTGAATAAGCCATTGGCTTTGGGTGAATGGTTTTCAGGGACAGAGTGAAGCAGCATTTGTTTAGAGAGGGATTGTTTTGGTCCCTATTAGAGCTTAGTTACAATCCTCTGAGTTAACACTTGGTAAATTTTCTGTATTTAAATCGACCTCTGCATACTATAAAGAGTCCCCTTAGTTTTCCGCCAGTTGTATTTACTTCTGTTATTTTCAGACTAGCTTCATGCTTTTTGTTGTGCAACCTTTCCGTTTACTGAATAAAAATATCAATAGAATGGAGAGGTCTGTACAACTCCAATAGAACATCTCTTCCTACTCAATCAAAAGTGTGTGGGTCTTCTGAATTGTACTGTTTCTCCCTGCAGGACTCTTGATTTATTAGAATAGACTGTTACAATAGTCCTCTTTATTTCTAGGTAATCCAAATGTCCACTCTACATCTTCATTAGTTTTGATGATTGAGAATTGAATATACATGACCAGAGATTCTCCACCTACATAGACACATGTGAGGATATTGGTCATGAAGAAGAAAAACAAATTCATTAATCATTTTTAAATATGTCTTTATCAATTATAGACCATTAATGGCTATTAGTAAATAAAACATTATGCATTATACTCCAAAAGTAAACTCAGAAATCATTTTATATGGCACAGTAGATACCCTGGTGGGATGATGTTATGGACTGAATTGTGTTTCTCTAAAATTTAATGTTGAAGCCCTCACCCTCACATTCAGAGATAGGGCCTTTAAGGATATAATTAGGGTTAACTGAAGTTGTAAGGATGGAGCTCTAATCCAATATGACTGGTGTCCTTATAAGAAGAGCAAGAGGCAACGGAGATTTCTCTCCAACGAGGCAGTCTGCAAGCAAGGAAGAGTCTCACCAGAAAAGACTCTGCTAGTACCTTGATCTTGAACTTCTAGCCTCTGGCACTGTGAGCAATAAATGTCTATTGTTTAAGCCATACAGTCTGTGGTATTCTGTTATGGCAAACCTAACAGACTAATGCAGATGCCTGTCCAGTTAAACTCTCCATCCCCTGTAGCACTGTCCTCATTGCCCCTTTTCTCTAAGTTGGTAGCAAGTGGGCCATGAAACCCTGCCCCCTGAGCACAGCCATATCCCTGCTGTTCACACCTGATCCAAGCTTGTCCAACAGAGTCACTCTCGTGGGAATTTGAAACAAGGACTCAGAAGCTCTAGTTAGTTTTGATGAGATGACTTAACAGAGAGAGAATTTGACACTTGGGCTGTGGTGACCTTGTATACATTGACCCAGAGAAAGTAGGTCTTTTGGGAGAAAGAAAAAAAAAAGCTTATGTGAAGAGAGAAGAAATAAAAATTAAAGAGTGGTCTCAGAGAGAGAGGAGTGACCTTGCTTATGGACTTTATAGTTTTGTCTTTCAGTTTCTTGAGAGATCCTGCTCAAGCTTTGTACTTGATTTTCATGAAATACTTTTGATTCCTTATAAAAATTCCTCTTTATTCATCTATTTCTAGGCAGCTTCTGTTTCTTACAACCTAAGGATTTCTTAATAAGACATATGGGAACATGTATAATTAAGGCCTAAAGCATGAATTAAGTAGAAATCCCATAATAAACAGAAGGTCAATTCATTAAATTTTCTAATCATTCCCCCTTGCTGTGAAAATAATAGGAATTTTATTTTTAGCCCATGACAGTTATAGATCTCTATTTAGTTCAGTTATTTTGATTTCTTGTTCATTTTCTACATTATAAGTTTTTCTAAAGAAGAACCTGTCTGTGATCTATAACAAGGATAAGGAGAATATATTCCATTTATTCATTTTTTTAAATTATTGAGTATGTACTTTGGAGAAGTTCTGGACTTAATCTTGGGCAAACAAATTTGAATTAGACCTTATTTCTATTTTAAGTGTTTCATGATAGCTGGTGGAGATAGACACAAGGCACCCGTGCAAACCGGTATGGCATGCCAACGGTTCGCTATGTAACTCCAGTGGGTGCGTTCAAGATTGCTGTGAGCAGTGCTCCCTGGGGTGTGTGATACACACCATTCCTAACCAACTGTGGAGCTCTGAAACAGCTCAGCATACGGTTATGAGATTACTGCTATAAAATGAATGAACAAGTCATGTGGGTCATAAATAATTCTGCCTGGAAGGGGGAGAAGATAAGGAGGTCAGTGAAGTCAGTACTGAAGATGAGACATTTAACATTTGAATGCAGCATAAACAGAGGACAAGAACATTTCTAGCACGGGGTATAACACGCATAAAGGCACAGTGGCATCAAAAAAATGCATGCTGGGAATAGTGGAGTAAGGATTTTTGAAAATCTGCTCATCCGTAAAAGCAAAGAACGCTGGTAAAAACTAAATTAACTAAAAGCTTCTAACAACCCAAGGAGTGTTTAGTCAAGAAAAATGGTAGAATTTCAAAAAAAAAAAAAACCCAGTAAGGCTTGTGACATTTTTACCTGCCTTAATCCCATCTCCCTCTCCAAGCCTGCTGTAGCCTTTAAAACCAACATCTTCATAACTATTGTATCTGTGAAAACCAGCAACATTAGCAAACACTGGTGGGAGGGGGAGGTGGGGAGAACAGCTTTGAAACTGCCCAAAAGTTCATCCCCAAAGAATTGTTGCTACTTGACTTGTCGGGCGGCTCACTGAAGAGCTCCATTCTCAGGGCTTGTTTTTATTTGATCTGACTCAGAGCTCTCTCTGCGTGACGATTCCTGCCCACAAGGCAAGTTTAACTCACAGGATAAAAAATAGTCAATAGAGGTTTAAAGATGTGATATATATATATGTACTACTCAGCCATAAGAAGATGAAATACTGCAATTTGTGACAACATGGATGGTTCTTGAGAATATAATGCTAAGCAAAATAAGTCAGAGGGAAAAAAGACAAGAACCATATGTTTTCATTCATATGTGGGCTATAAAGCTGAAACTCAGACACAGGCAACAGTATGGTGGCTATCAGAGGGGAAAAGGTGTGGGGGGAGGGAGAAAAGGGTAAAAGGAGGTCAAATATTTGATGATGGAAGGATACTTGACTTTAGATGGTGAACATGCAATGCAATATAGAGATGATCTATTATAGAATCGTATACTTAAAATTTTTATAATTGTATTAACCAATGTCACATCAATAAATTTAATACAATATTTTTAAAAAGCAGTCAACTGAATTACCCCTAGAATGCAGATTGGTGCAGCCACTGTGGAAAGCTTTATGGAGATATCTCAAAATATTTACAACTGATCTGCCTTTCGACCCAGCTATACCACTTCTGGGTAAATATCTGAAGAAACCCAAAACACTAATTCAAAAGAACATAAGCATGTCTACATTCATTGCAGCATTATTTACAATTGATATAGAAGTAGCCCAAGTGTCCATCAGTAGATGAGTGGATAAAACAACTATGGGACATTTACATAACAGAATACTACTCAGCTGTAAAAAAGGAATAAAATTTTACCCTTTGCAACAGCATGGATGGACCTGGAGAACATTATACCAAGTGAAGTAAGCCAGTCAGAGAAAGACAAATACCATATAATGTCACTCATATGTGGAATCTAATGAACAAACTGAACTAACAAGGAAAATGGGGACAGACTCATAGATGGAGAGCAGGCTGACAGCTGGACTGGGGAGATTAAGGAGTAGAAGGATTGAGCAAAAAGGAAAAAGGACTCATACATGTGGACCACAGTGTGGTGACTGCTGGGGGGAGGGAGGTATAAGGGGACTAAATGGCAATGGAAAAAATACAATAAAGATTAAATTAAAAAAGAAAGAAATTGCCCCTGGTAAGTTCAAATGTTGGTCTTACTAGACAAATACTTAAAATCACCCATTATAAATACAGAGTGGGGTGAAAGTAGGTTTACAGTGGTGAGTATGTGAAACATAAATGTCTTTTATTGTATTATTATTTATTTATTATATTATTTTCCATATAAACAACTTAAACCTACATTTACCCCACTCTGTATGTTCAAAGAATATCCCTCATTTAGGATATTACAAATCATTATGAGAAACAAAATAGGCCAAATAAATTGATGAAATAATAGGCTAAGAAATTTCTGTGTTGCAGGATATATTTGTACCTTTCTTGTGCTGATAAACATTGTGACTATCCAACCTATGGGATATTATAGGCATTTTCCAAACTTCTTTAACCTCAGAAACAAAATGTCAGAAAATACAGCTTATGAGAATAGTATTGATTCTTTACACATAGTTTAAGAAATATAGGCCTTGACTATAATCTCCTGTAATAGGGTAATTTCTAAGGTAGGAATACTGCCTTATCTAATTTGCATGTTGCTAATACAATGTCCTGTGCATTGTACGTGTTCTGTGGTTGTTTACTGAAGGAATAAACATAAGAAGAGAGGCTAGAGGGAGAGAAACAAGTTAGAGGAAGAGTCTTTATCCTGCTTTAATAAAATTTTAAAGACAAGTGATAAAGACTCTTGCCTACCACCCTCTCTTCGCCTTACCCAGTCTAGCTATTCCCACCTCCCTGCACCTATATTATTTGCCATACCCTTCCCACCTCAGGACCTGACCCAGACCTCACAAAAGCACTTTGAATTTTAGTATCACCCTTCACTATTGCCTATATTCTGCTGGTACCTCAGCTAAGTCCAGATGCACTTGAAAGTCTTATTTAACTCTCAGGTGGGATCTGATGCACTGACATCTCAATTCAGGTTTCTAGTACTTTGCTAATCCCAGCCCTGGAAGATCACCCCAAAGATGCAGGTTTCCCTCCACTTCTTTCCTCTCTGTGGTACATCAGGGAAGGAGGAATTACTATGCTTGGGCGACTCAAGGCTTGCCACAGAAACACCTGTCTCAGCCTAATTTGAATACATATTTCAAAGAAAGTTTTCTGGATTAAACTGACATAGATAATATCTCTTCCAAACACTTGTACAATTGGCTGTTGAACAATGTGGGGATTAAGGGTGTGAACCTGTCATGCGGTCAAAAATCCACGTACAACTTTTGACTCCCCAAAAATGTCACTAATAGTCTATTGATCAAAAGACTTACCAGTAACATAAACAGTCTATTAGCACATCATTTGTATATTATATGCATTATATTCTGTATTTTTACAACAAAGGTAGAGAATATAAAATGTTATTAAGAAAATTACAAAACAGAGAATATATTTATACTATTTCTTGAAAAAAATCTGTGTATATGTGAACTTGTGCAGTTCAAAGCCATGTTGTCCGAGACTCAACTGTGTTTTCAAGTTAGTGTCACCTCTACTCTGCACCCTTCTTCCTTCCTCCACTCTCCTATGCAGCCGGAGGTTAAACTAAGTGGCAGAACAAGAGAGGGAGTCTTTTTTAAAACAATATTTAGTGTGAACAGGATGAGACCTAGTAATGGGAGATATCCTAGCTAGAGCAGGGCACCCACCCTAGTCTTAGAAACAATGTAATATTATGTTCTAAAGACTTCACCCAAGTATTTTTGCTGACAAGGGGAGAGTGCTGAGGTTTTAAAGAATTCAGTGAAAAGAAAAGGGTAAGAAAGTAATGCTAAAAAGGAAAAAATAAAGACATTGAAAGTCTAATAGTTGTGATGCAAATTAATCTTATGTAAATGTAGAAACTTACTACAAGTTCTTTAGAGCTCTCTGATAAATGTGCATTTAAGCAACAATAGTCAATCTTCCAGGAAACATCTTTATAGTCTATTTTGATGCAGACCTTTTGAATAAGACAATCAAAAATGTTTGTTCTGATAATAAACAATAAGACCTCAACTTGAAGAAATCAGCAATTGAGAGGGAGCAACTTGACCAAATATGAAAAAGATAAAGAGAATTCCAATGGTTTGCTTTCACTGCCAGAGTATCTGGAACATTTTAAGGGCACTGTCAAGAGAGCTATTCTTGACATTTAATTCAACTTCTCAACATGTGCCCCTCTCTCTCGGCGTACTCGGGAGAAACTCTCAAGGTCCAGCGAGTTGTTGGAGTGAAGTCATTGGGAAAGAGAGGAGAGTGGTCACTGGTGATTGACAGGGCAGACAGCCCTTCTCCCATCAGTCAATGGTGGCTGTTGGCTGTTCTTTGTCCTTCTGAGAAACAGGACAACCCTGATCAACTTCAAGGGCAAAAAATACACCTCACAGTGAAAAACAGCATGTGGAGGATCTCAAAACTCAGAGTTAGGGAAGGTGCCAAAAATATTGAGGCAACAATCACAACACAGTGAAGATAGAGTAAGCCAGCACTGGGCAGGAAGGGTGGGGACGAAATAAAATGAACCGAATCTGGTGAAAGAAGACAGGAAGGCTGAAGAAAAACATGATGATCACAACTATAATACAGACACATAATGTATCCAATTTCCATTTCTGCACGTAAACATCAAATTTGACAGCTATTTACTGCACGGAAGCTCAGTAAGGTATGTGTCACGTCTGAAGGGTGTGATGCTACTGGTGTCCATCCGAGTTGAGTTTGAGCTTATAATTGTGCATTACTGAACCTGTCTCTTTAAATCTGCATAGGATTGTGAACTTTAAGGATTTACTTACATTTGATCATCATAGAATTATTAAGTTTAAAATATTTACATTTCTTTTCCTGTCACTAATGAAACAACACAGTTTACACTTCCTTTCTGCTATGTCCCAAACTGTGAGGGGTCTAAGCTTTTACTCTTCATAAAAGACAAGCTAGCCTGCCCCAGTTCTGTATACGTATGTTAACAGGAGGGCACGAGACCCCTGGGTCAGAGAAGAGGGCCGTCTGCTACAGCACAAACAGCGACCAGAGCAGCATCTTGTATTGGTTCCCACACCTCAGTCTCCAGATGATGATGTGATGAGGGTAAGATGTTACCTGTGCACGCAGTGAGAGTACATCAGAAGAAAAAACCCAAATTAGCAAACTCTGAGCTAAAAGGAACTGCCGGGCTCTCCTTCCATTCTCTCCACTAGGAAGAGAGAGATTCATTATCCTGGAAAGTAAGCAAATATGTCTCTGGGTGGAAAAGCAAATATCCCTGGGGTGTCTCTGGCGAGACGCTTGTCTAAATCTCTCCAGATGATCACACTCTGTAGCTTCCAGGCTGTTTGCTCCTCACAGCTGTACTTCACTTGGAAGGCTTAGGCCATGCAGGAAAGCAAGAAATCCAGGGAAAACTGTCTCCCAACACTTTCAACTTCTCAATGATTGGGTTGAATTTGATGTTTCCTTTTTTTAAAAAAGTTGAGATTTTCTTAACTGCTATTTCTTTATGTCACCATTTTTGACAACTTCTCTTCACACTTACAGGTTTTCATATTTTTATTGTACAGTAAAGTCTTTTCCCAAGACTCTTTTTTTGTGTTCTTTGATTTCATTATTTACTGAATATTAAAAACATTATATGGGTTTATATGATGCAATAGAACAGTCAACGAGTATAAAAGTATATAAAATATCCTTCACAATCCCATTGTCCAATGATAACTGGGTACCTAAATGCACTTATGGAGAGATATAGTATTTTATGTTAACGAGGTAATTAACCTGCAGTTTTGAAATTTTTTGTTATGCTGTTGACTTATTTTCATGTCAATTGATATAGAATGACAGCATGCTGTTTAATGTTTGAATTTAACTTGCCATTGATACAACACACTTTTAAAATTATAGTCAGAACCAACCATGGAAGAGAAAGTGGGCCTCAGAAATTGCTTCTTCAGTCTGAAACTGTTTGACAGTAGTAAGTTACCTGCCCCATCTTTAAGAACCAAAGTTCTTCTACAAAACCTGGTATCTCCCCAGGCCTACACAGGATACTTTCCTCTTTGTAGGGCTTAAGCACAAACTAAAACTAAGGACCTACACTTCATCAGGATTTAGCCTTCATCTTTCATCTTTGCTCCTCATGATGGAACAGCTCGTGGGTTTAATATAGCCCCCTGGCATACAACATAGCTCCTTCCCTAGCTTGCTTCCTTGTTTCTCTTAATTTACTAGCAGCTCTGCTTCATCTCCTGTTGGCAGAATGCTGTGCTTTGTCCATCATCTTTCTACCATACACATTAGGCTTTATACTATGATTTATACAAAAAATTTATTAACAGTGTTAGTGGCCTCAAGTGTTTCTTTCCTTTCTCTCTTTAACACTATTTACAATATACTTGTTTCTTTAAACTATTGACTTTTCTAGCATATGACATTGAAAGGCAAAAGTTTTCTCAGAGAATTTTTGAAGTTTCAAAGTGCAAAACCATGAGGATATAAACACAGAAGCTCTTTCCCCTGCTTAGCATCTTATTTATACCACGTGCTATAGAGTGAATGTTTGTGTTCCGCCAAATTTCATGTGTTGGAACCTAATCTCCAATGTGATGGTACTTTGAGATGGGGTGCTCAGTAGGTAATTTGGTCCTGAAGGCAGATGCCTTCTGAATGGATTAGTCCCTTATAAAGGAGGCCCAAGGGAGCTCCCTCGCCTCTTCCTCCATGTGAGGTTACACCATTTGAGTCTGAGAGGACACCATTTATGAGGAAGCCAATCCTTGCCAGACACTGAATTCTTGTGTCTTGGTTATAAACTTTCCAGGATCCAGAACTAAAAAAATAAATTTCTGTTGTCTCTAAGCTTAGTTTATGGTATTTTGGTATAGCCGCCCAAAGGGATTAAAACACCACTCATTTTTAAGGTGCCATATAAATCCATTTGAATAAGCAAATGAATTTATATAAATAGGCTTGTATGTTCATATAAGCCTATTCATATAAATGAATCACCTTCCTTCACAAGTTGGATTCCCAGGAAAGGAGACTCTGAAATGGACTTTAGTGGGCAGGATATTAATGAAGAATTATTCCTAGTATCAACTGCTAAAGAGGGGAGAGGAAGAAGCAGAATAGGGTGGTCGGGCTGTGATGCCGATTTAAGGGTCATCTCACTCAAGTCCGCGGGGCACTATGGAACTAGGACGGCCCTTCAGGATTGTCCTCAACTGTGTCAAGGTGACTGGGCCTTTCTTGCATCAAACTATCACTGGATATGGGCTGTGGGCTACCCTGGAGAGGGGTATGACTGTGGGTAAGGCTCTCATTCCAGCTGAGGCGGTCCCTGAAAAATCTGTCAGCTGAAGACCCACAGCACTCCCAGCAGCTGAGGTTGCTTCAGTGGTTGCCAGGGATCTGGGCAGCACATCATGAGGTCCACCACCACTGCCTTGGCATTAGCCCTTTCTAGAACAACACCCTCCAGGTCCATCCTGTTGCAGATGGTAAGATTTCATTCTTTTCCATGGCCAAATAATATTCCTTTGTATATCTGTACCACAGCTTTTTTATCCACTGGTCTATTGATGGGCTCTTGGGTACAAATGCCACATGATTTCACTTGTTTGTGGATCTAAAGAACAATATAAACAAACAAAACAAACAGACGCATAGATACAGAGAACAAATTGATGGTTGACGGAGAGAAGGCGGGTTGAGGGTCTGGGTGGGAAAGGTGAAGGGATTGAGGAGTACAGGTTGGTAGTTTCGAAACAGTCATGGAGATATAAAGTGCAGCACAGGAAACACATGTAATGATATTGTAATAACTGTGTATGGTGCGGCCGGGTACTGGAAACATCAGGGGGACACTCTATAAAATATATGATTGTCTAGCTAATACACTGCACACATTAAATACCAAATAATATTGAATGTAAACTGTAACTTTAAAAAATTTAAAAAAGAATTAGTTCTTTTTATACATTGTTCTGGAAACAGTTCTCTGAAATGCTCCTTTTAAGAAATGATTTTTTTCCTTTGCTTCTGGCTAAATTTCAGTCTATCATTATTCCTATGCCTCCTATCACACTTTATTCTCTTCTTGCATCCTTAAAATGTGTGTAGAAAATGCCTTCTGTCTTGCTTGATTTTTTACCTTCTCTTATTAGTCTTGGTTCTGTTGATAAAATTATTACTTGAGTGTTGTCTTTTGATATTTTACTCCAGGATTTTATTTTTTTCTAGCTTGGACTTGAGGGATATCCTAGTAGCTGGGGATATTTACTTTGCTCTTTAAACTCTCTGGCTTTGTGCTTTCTGTTGAGTGTTTTCTACATGTCATATTTTAGTAGGTCTCCTTGTTTCCTGGCACACTGAAAGGACAGAGCTTCATTCCCTTATACCACTTCTCTTACATTTTCAATTTCTTCCAGTCCTGACAAGAATTTTCTTGTTTTTCATTGACAAAACTCCCATTTCAGAAAGTTTAATAAATAAATGAAATAGAAGTTCCTATTTGAATATATTCTGGAATTCAGACAAGTCTGAACTCATAGGCTGAGCTGTAAGAAGTCCATCTGCATGGAGTAACATAAAGGCATTTTGCTCTGTGCCCTCAGGAAAGGAATGGAGGGGAATGGCCAGGTCTGTCTTTGATTTGTTAGGGCAACCCACCCACAGATGAGTTTTATAGAGAGAAGGGCTC
Source organism: Trachops cirrhosus (assembly GCA_028533065.1). Classification (NCBI taxonomy): domain Eukaryota; kingdom Metazoa; phylum Chordata; class Mammalia; order Chiroptera; family Phyllostomidae; genus Trachops; species Trachops cirrhosus. The sequence goes on along the minus strand of CM052545.1, from coordinate 29,852,667 downwards.
CAAAGGGAAGCTGAAAGAGCAATAATCACAGGGATACTGCTGGTCTTGCTCTGGGGCCAAGGTCCCATTTCCCTAACCCCCTCAGAATGTGACCTTATTTGAAGACAGGGTCATTGCAGATAAAATCGGTTAAGTTAGGATATGGTCATCTTGGAATAGTGCGGTCCCCTTCGCCAATGTCACGGGATATTCTTCCACTGCGGCCCTACAATACTTCTTTTCTTCTTTTTTTCTCTATGACTTCTTTGAATGTTCTCACCTCATTTCATTCCTCTTCTAGCAGTTGCTAAGCTATTTCTTTTGAAGTAAATATATTTTGATTACTTTGCTTTGGTAAATATAGCGCTTGTTCATCTTTACCCATTTTATTCCTTTTCACACTTTCACAGCCTGAAGTCCATTTAAAAATTGTAAATAATATACACTCTTCTGAAAATCCTTTCTTACGACTTTCTTCCCTTGGACACTTTTTATTTTTATTCTCACCCTTGAACTTAATGGCATTAGGCCTGAGCCCTCCATTGCCCTTCTCCCCCCGCACCTTTTTAATGACAAATTCATAAGCATTTTGATGAAATGTCTTCTTTGTGATCAAAGTTTCTCATGAACATTCTCTTGCACTATTTCTGCCAATGAACCTAGTGAAAACAAATGGGCAAATACCAGTAAAACTATGACTTTGGGGGAAATCTCACAGTTTGAATTTTTTACTTTTCACTAAGTAGTATCAGTTTAATGCCAACACAGACTATCATGGAAGTCATACTGATTGGCCATAAATGCCACATAGTGAAAACAAAATATTAAGAGCTTATTCTTTTTTAGTATGGTATAATAATATTCTTTAAAGTATTACTAAGTTCATTGCCTCAATATTTACCTCAAGAGAAACTTTTTACCTCATGATGGCTCTTATTGTTAGTTTTACCCCTTATCTTGAAAAATTTTGAAACCACAGTGGAAAGACTGGCTTTAAAAACTTTTACTTTGATCTTACATTTTATTTTAATGATCTTAAACTTTTATGAAAGTTTTGCAGGCATCACAGTAAAAACCAAAAGGCTTGGGAGGCTATTAATATTTTAGTGTCTCAAGTTCATGTGGGAATGTTAATTCCACTTACCAAAGAAATGTTCATTATGACTCATTATGATTAAGACCTTGTAACTGTGGAGATGTGTAAGTGAGAAAATATGCTATTATAGACATATTGAGAATCAAATCCAAATATACCAACTGAATAGATTGTGATTATGAGTCTCTGAATAACTTCTCTTGAAGGTCTTACTTTAAAAGTTAAACTCGGATATAGACTTTTTCAAAAAAGTGGAATGCTATCCAAATTCGCTTCTGAGATTATCTGGCTAGGTCTGTAACAGGTACTTTAACTTAGAGTTGATCTTATTAAACAAAAATGTAATCTTTCAAACAGTAAATTGACTTTATATTTTTGAAGACATGATTATGTCATTTCAGAGGCTCTTGATGAAAGAAATGATAGATTTAGAAGAACAAGGGAAAATGGCCTGGAGAGGAAGACGCTAAGACCTTGGGGTTGCCTTGGGGATGGAGCTCTTGGGGGAGGAGGAGGTCACTCACTTTTTCATACCTATGTACCTCTGGGATAAGAGGCAGCATTGGTGTCTTCCTTTTTCTTCATGCCTATTTCTGTATCCACAGTCTTGTTGAATATCCTTCATTGAGACACACGTCTTTTGGCTAGGCTAGCCTCTCCTAAGACTTTCTCATAGCTATGATGTCCTATCACTCTCCACTACCTGATGGTCTAAAGTGGTCTTCTTACCCCAGTTTCTACTGTTACATATAAATACATGACCCATTCCATACCTTAGCCCCCGTTTTCTTGACTTCCTTTCTCCGATGACTGTCTTGTCTACTTCATCTCTACCCACTCCATGAGCACATCCTGGAGCAGAAAATACCCGACACGTCTCTACTTCAGAATCGCAAATCTGACATCCACTTGGATTAAAGCCTCTTATTTTTCCAAATTTCTTGTTAAATTACTTGTACTATGATCATTCCTCAAATGTGACATTGAGTCTATTGACAGCTCTGGCTTCTCTCTGCTCATTAGCCTATTTTATCTTTACTTTCTTCCATATCTAACTTAGATCTGATGAACCATTCATTTAATTGTATTTCTTCCTAAGATTCCAAAGTAACTTATACTTCTGTCTTTGTTATATACTTCACAGAAAGTTTGAACATTAGTTTTTCATTTTCTCTATTTCTATTCCCAGGTAGCATAAGAATTATTAGGGAAAAATCTTAGAGTGGGGCAGATATAAACCATCACAATTTCATGATTGAACAACTTCAATGGATCTTTCAACATTATCTGGAAATCCATAAATGTTACTCTTATTAACTTGTTAATTCCATTCCTTGCAAGGACTGTATCATACCACTATTCTTCTCAAAATTCCAGTTCACAAATCCCATCTCTTTTCTCATACTCTGGGGGTAGCCTTGCCCTTTACAAAGAAAATAGAAGCCATCAGAGGGAATGTTCTCAATTTCCTTAAATATTTTTTCCTCTCTAACATTTGTCATTATGCATGTGGTCAAGATCACATCTTCTGCTGATTCAGAAAAATTATGTTTTCTGTTATCCATTCTCCCCTTTGTATCTTCAACCTTCCCTTCTTTAATGGATCCCTCTGTTCAGCATTGAGGTGTGGTCATGTCTCATCCACTTATATTTTTTGTGGACCTAGACCAGTTTTACTTTTCTCTCCTATACCAATCTTCCTTTAAGAGACAATTTCTTGAAAGATTTGTTGTCTACACTTACTGTAGCCACTCCCTTACTCCTTAATCAACACACTTTGAAATTCTTTCTGCTCTTTTGTAAAGATGACTCTTATTACCATCAAAAATAAACTTTCATATCTCTAATCTAGCAGGCTTATTTTAATCTTCTGTGAAACCCCGGCCTCTGTGAAGCCACTCTTCTGATTTTCCTCTTCTCTATCTTTGTTTCCTTACTTCACATTCTCTCCTTAGATAATCTCATCCATTCTTTTGTCTTCACCACCAATATTCCAATTCAACACCATTATCTCGCAAATCTCACAGGAAAAATATGCAACTTTCCAACTCTTATATATACCCAGTCTCCAAAGTACCTCAGATTTAACGTTTCTAAGCTAAACACAACCACCTTCACCACCACCACCAACAACAACAACACCCCACTAAGCCTGTTCATACTAGGGTTTTTCTTCTCTCAGTGACTATCATCACTATTTATCTATTTATAGAAAGAAGCTTAAAATGAGGAACTCATCCTTGACACCTCCATCTTCTTTATTATCTGTAATCCAATTTAGAGTTAAATCCTGTTAGTTTCTTGTCTATTTTCTTCTACCTGTACTGCAACATCCTAAATCTAAGCTATCCTTATTTCCCTCCTAAGCTATTACTGTAACCCCATAACTGTCTCTCTATATCTACTTCTGCTCATCTCTGATTTCTTCTCCAAGTTGCAGAAAACGTGCAAAATACACATCTTTAAAAATACACATCTGTTGTCATTGCTTTCGTGCTAAATATTTTTGAATGGCTCTCTATTGCTTTAAGAAAAAAGAACAAATCATAACATGCATGGCATCTAGCATTTATTTCTTCAGCCTCATCTCTTACTCTCTTTGTCCCTCTGCTCTTGCGGCAGTGACTTCTTCAGCTCCTCATATGCTCCATGATCCTCTACCCCTGGGCGTTTTTCATCTGTATTTCTTGTTCCTTGGATATTCTTCCCCATTCCTCATTCTAGCTGCCTTCATTAATAACTCATTGGGAAATGTCTCAGAATAACCTTTTTAGAGACCTGAAGGCCTTTCTTCTCTGCTATAAAAAAATACTTTCTTGTAATGAAAAACAGATGGGATCCAAAGTGTCCACTGTCTGTTGCTCTTAGCAAGTTATACCAAAATCTGCGATTCCTTTCCCCAGAAGAGAAAATGTAATACCTGCAGAATGTCTTGCTTAAAGACATTCTTTTGCTTATGTTCTTGTTTTTTGTTTTAGAGATTACACTTGCTTGCCTTTTATTAGCGAAGGCAATAAAGAGAATCAAAATGTCTTTTCCATCCCTCCCTTTTGGACAATAGCCCATCAACACTGTAGAGGTGCAGACATTTGCGGCGATATCCAGAATCCTACAAATGATGAAGTTTCTCACTTCCAGATAGAGAGCTGAAAGCAGTGGAGATAATATCATTTTTGTTTGAGAGGGTACAAAGGGACAGTAAAACCCTTTTTACTGGTCTCTCCCTCTTAGGGCTTTGATAGTTCCATCACTTTATCTTAATTTTTTTTAAATCATGCTTAAATTGGCAGATCCTAAAAACACTTCTACTCACTTTCTGGCACTCAGATAAAATGCCATTTCTTTGAGAAAACCTTTCCTGAGTCTGTAGACAAGATCAGGTTCTCCAGTGGATGCTCCCATAGCACACAGTGGTTATCCCATTTGTTGTTATAAAATTATGTGATTATTTGATTGATACCTGACTTTATCGGAGTGTTAGCACCAAAAAGGCAGGAACCATATTCGCATGGCTCACCACTGTTCTTCTAGAGGCCAGAACAGCATTGGCTTATGCTGGGATCTTGATAAATATTGGTTGAATGAATGAATAAATGAATCAATGAATGTAAAAAATAGACAAAGTCTTTTGTTCATTATTTATCTGTCCAGGTGAGTAGTCTCAGAAATGTAGAATCATAATCTGAAAACCCTGTTATAATTCTTTGATAATAGCTGATTTATATTTAAACATTTTAAATACAAATTTTGGAGAAAGCTCCCCAAAGACAGAAAATGGTATTAAAATAGAGAAAATTTATTTGTGGCCTTAAAGCATAATTATTAAGAGATGCTCTTTCTCTTTGGTTCTCTTTCTGTGTTATCTGTTAGAAGAATTGGACCCTTTGTGTTATATGAACCTGTGTATGCTTCATGCAGTCCTTTCCAGAGTCAACCTGTATGGCTTGAGCTTTTTTGGTTGTGCGCACTGTTTGTAAAACCTGCTATTCTCTCTCTCTCTCTCTCTTTCTCTTTTCTTGTGACAAACATCTCCTGTATTCACAATGGTTCACTTTCTTCCAGGTGCTGCTATTACTTCCCAGCATGTCACGTTATTGCCACATGGCCTGATTTTGTGCTCTTAATGTTCCTTCTGTGGATCTTGTTCTGTCTCCATTCTTTGCATGACAAATGCCTGCTCAGCTGGCCTCCTCCGAAGAAGTGGGCTGCCTTCAGCATGACAGCAGGACTTCTGAACAAGCTGCATTCCAGACTGATGCCGAAGAGCTTGCCCTTCCATCTGCTTTAGGGAAGAAATGTACAAATGTGAACCCGATCTTGAATTCCTAAGTAGCACTTTGGAAGTAAACAAAATGACTAGGTATTTTTTGCAGCATATTAACTCTCTCAGTAATGCCACTCAGTGCATGCTAACAGGCAATTTATTTAATAAGCTTTTACATCATCTCATCCAGTTTCGCACCTTTCCCTCATTTGTGCAGCACTCAGCATTCCACCCACATTGTGAAGAATTCAATAAACTGCATCTTATTTTTTTTTCCTACAATTCTTGGTTATTTTCCCATTTTAAAAATCTCATATTTAGCCCCTGAACTTGACACACCTGTTTTTGTTGTTCTTGTACTAACAACTTGTATTTCTTCTTCTGGAAATTCTCTCTTCTGTTTTACCCGCTGGGTAATTAATTTCTTCAGTGACCTGCTTGGCTGCTGGAACAGACTCCACGGACTGCTGCTCCCACTGGCTGCTACCCATTCCCATTAACCGGGGGGATTCAGGCAAGGATGGAACCAAATTAGTTTTATTTTTCTCCCAAGAAATTTCAAACCAAACTTTCATGGGGGTTGACATAGTTTGGAATGAGTAAGTTTTGAGTGTGAGTAAATTTGGGATGTTTGTTGTGCAATGACAGACTTTGATCTATCATTATTTTATTTTTTAGAACAAGAAGTCTAATATTCAAATATTTATATGAAGATGTTCATTTTTAGGAAGACATTTTGTTTGCTATTTAAATTACTATGGGTACATGAACACCTGTCTGACCCCCTAGATGTTTTAATGGGTACTTTCTTAATGTCACACGATAAATTTAAAATTCTGTAGCAGAATAAGAAACATGGCAACCTGGTCTCCACCTAGCTGCAAATGAATAATTTGAATAATACATAGGTCCCAATGTAGCCTCACCTATGACCTATTCGTGGCTGCTGCTGACCTGGGTGTAATCTCTGACTCTTTCCCCACTCCTGTTTTAATTAAAGTGTATGCAATGACAACTACTTCCTTTATTTCACCACTGAGTACATCCTCCTTCCCACTTTCTTCCTCATACTACCATTCCAGTCAGCATTAAGGTACATTGAAGTAGAGGTTGTTTTGTAACAAGCAGAATCTATATCTGACTGAGGCTATTTTATTACCTTGTAATATGTGAAATGTTCTCATGATTTTCCTGAAATGCCCTAATTCTTAATTTTTTTATTTTATTGATTCTAGAGAGAAGGGAATGGAGGGAGAAAGAGAAGGAGAGAAACATCGATTATGAGAGAGAAACATAGATCAGTTCCTTCTTGCATACACCCCAACTGGGGACCGAACCACACCCCAGGCATGTGCCCTGACCCAGAATCAATCCTGTGACCTTTTGGTTTGTGGGACAACACCCAACCAGTGGAGCCATACTGGCCAGGGCAAAATGCCCTCATTCTTGTCATTCAGGTTTAATAAATAATCAGATTTGAGTTGCCCCCTGTTTCAGCCAAGATACTGGTCTAATGAATTGTTTATCAAATTGTTCAGTTGTAGCTAGGTGGAGACCAGGATGCCATTTTTGTTATTCTGCTGTAGAATTTTAAATTTATCATGCAACATTAAAAAAATACCCATTAAAAATATCTACCATAGATCTTTTAAATTTTACTGTGAACTATCACTTACAAATGCACAGTGACATATTTTCACAAAAGTACAGATTACAATTAGTCTACTTCCCTTTAAATTTAGGGACAGCATAGTTGTGCAAAACAGGAAGGCAGCTATCCAGAAATCTTCATCCACGTTGCTCCAGATGTAGCAAACATACAATTCTACCTTGAAACATCCTTTAGATTGTATAACCATGAACTTGGAACATTTCGTTTCAATTCAGTGAGGTTAGAGCTAAAGAAAAATTGCAACATTTTCACTCTTTAATCAACTCAGAAACTGCATATTTTAGGTTTCTCTGGAGAATTAATTAAATATTCAGTTATTTTAAAGCTGGATTGTTGAAGGGAAAATTGTGATTAAATAAGACTTTTGCTGTAAGAGACACTCCAAAACTTCAGTCTAGAATATATCATGTAGGAGGAAGTGTAACAAGCAGTCTCTCACCTTCGGGCTTCTGAGTTTCTCCAGATGTCTCCTGCGCTCATTTTCCCCTGGGTAATTATGTTAATGTTTGGGAAAAGATGATCTGGTGTCAAAGACCTAGAGCTTTAGTCAGCATAGTGACAGTGTCAGAGAGTGAGGACTTTGCAGATGAGACTCCCACTCTGACTCTTCAGGGTAGTGCTGTGTGACCTCTGTTGACGGCTTCCTTTCTCAGAGCGCTGGGATGCCTGTGTGAAGTGGGTACATTTGGATAATTGGCGGTGACTTGTGAGGAGAAACAGAACCCTGGTAACCTATTGGACTGGACAAGTGAATTTTTCTATGAAGAGGAATGCTTGGAATTTTCTCATTTGATATCATAGATCTGTATTATTTCCTCCAGGTAATTTGTTAAAGAATGTGTGTGTGTGTGTGTTTGTGTGTTTCCATCAATTGTGTTTAAAATGCATAACTTTAATGCTAATAAGATGCTAAGTATATACCCAATTAATGTATTTACTCAGTACTCTTATTTGTTAAGTATGCAGACTCAACAAAAACCTGTGTTTAATTTCATTTCCTTGCCCAAACATGTTGGCTCTTACCTGAGAATGCACTTGGCAACAATAGTGACTTAGATTTTAGGGTATTTATTCTATGGCAGACTCTGGATTAACTGCTTCAAATACTTATGACATTTCACCCTGACAAGCTCTAAAACCTATTTTACAACTGAGCAAACACGTTTGGCCTATGACTGCTTTAATGAGGTGGAAGAGTTTTGAGCTTGATTTACCAGCTTGAAGCCCAGGCTGGCACGGACTAGAAGTAAATGGAGCACTGTGCAGCTGGAGCCCTACTCAGCCTGGCCTGCAGGGGTGACCAAAGTAAGTTCTGGTGGGAGGATCTCTGAGTAGCACCTATTTGCCCTCTGGTAAGTCTGGAAAGGAGAATGGCCTTATGACGACATGTTTTACACAGGTGGTGATCAATGGATATTGGCT
>CM052545.1:29816076-29843734 GCA_028533065.1 Trachops cirrhosus | reverse complement strand
GCGGACACTTTCAATGACAATCACGTCTTCTCTTGGTTGCTACTCAGCAGAACTAAGCATTTTAGAATTCTTTAATCATTTCTTTTCAGACGTCAGTCTCTTTTCATATGTCAGTCAGATTTGTGCTCTCCTCTTATCTTCCTTCAGCTTTAGCCCAAATGCAAGGATGATTAGCAGGATTTGTCCTGCTTCCGGCAAGGCTTTTACCAGCGATTGCAACAAAAAAGTTATGAGGATTTTAGAAGACCCAAGATCTAACCCATTAAATTCCACTATTGCATGGGCCAACATCTTTGTTCAAAATCCTTTTTATACCAAGTTTGCTTGTGATAATGGTTAATTGCAAGGCCTTGATACAAAATTGAGATGGAGTTTGTGTTTCGTGCTGCTCTTTCCCTTAGGCTGTGAATCTCAAATGATAACGCAGAATCATAATTTCTAGTTATCTTATTGTGCTTAACTTCAGGCAATGCTACTTATCTTCAAATCAATGGTAGAATTCTTTAAAGGTATCTGAAAGGGCTTATTGCCATTTTAATAAGCATCACTCTTTTCAAACAGGTATTTCTCTTGCCAGAGATAGCCTCTGTGATCCTGAAATGCCTGTCTCCTCTGGGATCTAATGTTAATTTTTGCAGCTGGCTTGTTTTCCAGTGGTGTCCTTTGCTTTGCTTTAAGGCAGCTACACAGGACTATTTATCACATCCTGTACAGTTTAGCTGCCTGTAAAGATTGGGCCCAGACTATTTACTTACTGGATTGGTAAAAATTGGCAATTGTGAATAATAGTCTTCTTTTTCCAATAGCTGGTACAACTGGCACCTGACCTGCCAGGTTGGAAAATATCAGTGAGCTTGTACTTGTCCTATGTCTCTTTTAAGAGAAATTTAAAATAGTGAATGAAAAATGGAAGCCTGTTTAGTGTTGGTGGAGTGATTGCCACCTAGTTAGTTAACATTTGATAATTAAAAGTTTGAATCTGGCTTCATCAAAAGCATTTCCCTGAGTAGACTAAACTTGATTGTTCACTGGGTTGCTTTTTTTTTTATCAGCATATTGGAACAGAATGACCAGACTCATATTTTTCAATAGGCTGTGCACAGTTTTCTCAGGACTGTCCTTGGGAGGAAAGTCAAACTGTCTCTCTCTGTCCTTCTACTCTACCACCAGAGCTCAGAGGTCCTAGAAGTAAAGCAGAGAAGGGCCTGGGACTAAATTCATGAGGAACTCCCTGAGGCATCAGTCTCGGTCTTTGTGCAGCAGTGACAATGACAGATGGCCTTCACAGGTGCGATGTTTGCTTATTGTCAGAGTCAGGATTGTCCTCGGTTCTCAGGGCTGACTGTAACTGAACCCCTTTCTCACACTACTCAGAAAGCATATCACAGCACAGTGAGTAAGAAGTGAGATTTTATTTTAGGAAAAACTTTAGAAATGTTGGAATTTTATATATTATTAAAAATTAATAGTGATACCTGAAGAGACTCAACAATGATTTGATAACTGCCATCTTTCCCTGTTTCCTTGTCAGGATTTCAAGGGTGAAAAGTTCTTTTTTATCAGCTGGCTGGGGCCAGAGAGCAATTTGTAGGAAAAGGAGAGATATTTTCCACTCCCATGGATATGAAATTCTAGTTTCCTCCCTATACTGAAGATAACCAGATATTTTTATATTGTAAAAATTAAAGAGTTCAAAAGTACTCAAGATTTTCTTATGGAATAAAAGTTAAAGAGTCAAAAGTACTCAATATCTTATTCTGTGAGCAATTGCTAGTCATCTACTAAAAACAATAGTAAAAGACAGTAAGATTACTATTAAGAATGGTTTTCCTTTAAACATTACATCTGGCTGTAGTTTTGCAATCTGATAAGCAGATTTCCAGCCTTCTGGCAAGGTTTGCAGAGTACTGACTAGACTCTCTGTGAATTTGATTATTTAAACAGCTTCCTAGGGGAAAAACCCTGCCATGAAGCATCATTATAGAGTTTTGGGAACTTGTATGAGTGGTGTCTCTAATGTAGTCACTCAATAAATGTTTGATGAATAAGCGAATGTATTGATACCTGATAAAATTAATACATTGCCAGTCACTTATAATATCCAAGAGTGCCCTACAATTCACCACCTCATTTTTGTATGGTGTGTAGATAATCTTACCTTGTCCAGAGTAACATTGCCAATGATTACCCTATCCCAACCCTGCCAAAGAAGGAAAATACACTTCACATTCTCCAGATTAAATTCTTATAGTTTACCATGGTTTGCTTTTTTACTTTATTTTTTATTATAAAATCACAGTTTTCTTTTTATAGGGAACTTTAGAGTGTAGTATAACATAGTAATGAATATTCCAAATTATAGATATCAGGTCTTCTATCAATGGTTAAATAGCTAATTAGTAACAAAGTTTAACTTTAATAAGATTATGTTCGGTAGCTTTAGGAATTAAAAACAAAAACAAAAATGGCTCTGTTACACGTATGTTAAGCCTCATTCCTCTTGTGGTTATTTAGAAGAATAAGTAGAGTTGGCCAAAAGTAATGTGCATTAAAGAAGTTTAAGATATTAATTCACATCAGGTCAAAATGATGACAATTAGGAAACTACCACATCCATTACTTTTGATTATTTTTCATTTGTGTCATTCAGTGGTACAAGCAACATGTGGTCAGGTTTGCAGCTCAGGAGCAGTCAGTAAACCTTCAGTTACTTCTGAAGCCTCACTGATTGTGCTAGAGCTTGATGTTTGCTTTGGACTTGCCTCCTTCTTCAGTGTCATTCATTTCTCATTGCTTAATTAGTTTTCGAAATCACTCTGGAAAGCTTTCCAGCCACAGATTCCTGCTGATAACATACTTACATGGCTTCCCCTGTTTCATCCTCTCCCTGAGCTCCTGATGCCCCAGGGCTCCCTGGAAAGCATTAGTACTCATTCCAGTAACAGTGAAGAGACCAAAAACTGTTACATGATGGTAACTTTCTGCCTTAGCTCTTCTGAGGTCTAAGTCAATAAAATACAGTCATGGATAATGTAACTATTACGATATGTTCTGAGAAACGTGTCATTAGTTGATTTTGTTGTTATGTGAACATCACAGAGTTTACTTACACAAACCCAGATGATATAGCTTACTATACACCTAGGCTGTATGGTTTATGTAGACTATTGCTCCTAGGCTACAAGCCTATAGAGCATGTTACTGTACAAAACAACAAGAGATTAAGTAAGCACAAGAGAGAATGATGTAGTCAAGAGATGCAGTAAACCCAAGATATATGAGGCTGCTGCTGGTATAACAAGGCATACTGTTTTACAGCAAACTTCTTTTCATTAAGTAGGAAGAGTACAATCTAAAATAACAATAAAAATATTGTAATAGTACAGATGGCTAACAGACATGTGAAAAGATACTCAACATCTCTAGTCATCAGAGAAATGTAAATCAAAACCACAACGAGATACCACGTCACACCTGTCAGAATGGCTATTATCAGCAAGACAAAGAAGTGTTGGAGAGGATGTGGAGAAAAGGGAACCCTCGTGCACTGCTGGTTGGGTTGTAAACTGATGCACACACTGTGGAAAACAGTATGGAAGTTCCTCAAACAATTAAAAATAGAACTACTACGTGACCCAGCAATCCCACTTTTGGGTATTTATTCAAAGAAATCCAAAACAATAATTTCAAAAGATATATGCACCCTTATGTTCATTGCAGTATTACTTACAATATCCAAGATATGGAAGCAACCTAAATGTCCATTAATAGGTGAATGGATAAAGAAGATGTGAGATATATTTATATATATATATGATTTATACATCTGTATAAATCAGGAATGTACTATATATACTAATTTATATATCAGTATATATACATACACATACATATATAAAATATATATAGTTTGTCACTGAGCATAACATCATGTGTGTACATACACACACACACACATATATACACACTGATGTATAAATCAGTATAAAAAAGAATGCAATCTTGCCACTTGTGGCAACATGGATAGACCTAGAAGGTATTATGCTAAGTGAAATAAGTGAGATAAGGAAGACAAATACCATATTATTCCACTTGCATGTGGAATCTAAAAAACAATAAATGAACAATCAAAACAGAAAAAATTCATGGGTACAGAAAACAAATTGATGGTTGCTAAATAAGAGGATGGTTGGGGTGATGGGTGAAAAAGGTGAAGGGATTAAGAACAAGATGTCAGTTATAAAAGTAGTTACAGGGACGCAAAGTACCACATAGGGAATATTGTAATAACTAAGTATGGTGTCAGATGCATACTAGACTTATTGGGGTGATCATTTCATAACTTATTTGAATATATAGTCACTGGGTTGTACACCTGAAACTACTATAATATTGTATGTCAACTGTGACTGAAAATTAAAAAATAAAAAATATAAGAAAAAACATATTGTAAATACATAAGCCAGTAACATAGCTGTTTATCATCATTATCAAGTATTATATACTGTACATAATTATATGTGCTATACTATGGACAGTACAGTAGGTTTGCTTACACTAACATTATTACCATAAACACATGAGGAATGCTTTTGCCCTACAACCTTACACAGGCTACGGCATCACTAAATGATAGAAATTTTTCAGCTCCATTATAATCCTACACTTGATCTTAGCCAAAAGGCCGAGAAGTGATCCATTACAATCCTAATGGGATCACCATTTTATATGTAGTTTGTCATTGAGCATGACATCTTTATATGGCACATGACTGTATAACATCTATAGTTGCCATTTCCACCAATAAATAGAAACAGCATATATAACTTGTATACTTACCAGCTTGTACTGAACCTGATTTTTCCTTCGCAGATTCCTTTTTCTAACTAATGACAATCCCTGGTGAGTATCGTTACCACATACATTTACAAAGGGGTAAAAACATCATCAGGAGGTGGGAAGGAGGACGGTAGTTTCCCTAAGATCTGTGTTCCTTCCACTGGGGAAACTACACAAGGGAGAGTTAAAGCAGTTCAGACTGTTAGAGATTCGGTGTACTTAGTGATTTGTTCTCTCCTATGGAGACTTTTTTCTGTCTACTGCCTAATGGCGTATATTTTCATTGTGCCTCTTTATTCCCCTTGGGGCAGCAATTATAAAACAACTCACCATATTAACCAAAATATCCAGTGAAGGTATATTTCTTATGCGTTAGAGTGTGGGCTTCCATTTATATTACTTGTCTCCCTCTTTTGGTCTCTCTTGTTCTGCATCTTTTTCCCCCACTCTGCTCTCTATTTTCAAGGCTGAGTAATGGCAAATACTGAGAGCAGTACAAGGAAATAGATGTTCTTCCTGCCGTCCACTCATTCAATGAGAATTTTAAGCACATAAAATATATCCATATTTTAGATAAACTGACTTTAGTCTCTATAGGTCTATTTCTGGAATAGCATTTAGAAGCCGTATATTTGTTTTTGTTTTTTTGTTTGTTTGTTTTATTTTGGCTGGTTTGTTTGGTTATAAACCAGATGATTTATTGTCTCCTTGTTTTTGCTGGGGCTGCACTCTAGCTTGCCAGGAACAAACCCTGTAGAAAATAGCTTCATTTCATAGCAGCCTTCCCCTAATTCCATTTGTCTCAGGATGCAGTAAAATTGAACAAATACAGCTCATCCCACATTCTGAAGATGGGGCACATTTATCAGGTAAGTCTGTTGGCATTATTACCACACTTTGGTAGAGGAATTAGCCCTGGTGCATTGCAAAACCAAGCAAGTAAATTAGCAATAAAAATTTAATGTCTTCTTCACTATTTTGCTCTATTGTTGAATTCCCTGACAGCAGGCTCCTTCCAAAACCTTCATTCATCAAGAAAACACAATTCTATTGGCAATCTACATAAAGCAAACTAGAAAATAGCAATTTTAATATTGTGGGAGATATTAAATAATTCAATTGTTTTATAAGTTCTTTCCTTTTTAATTAAATGTATACAATTGCATATCAAAACAGAAGACTACATTTCCTATTTAAAGCACTTTCTTGGTAAGATTTTGACTTATAGTCTCTAAATTAAGCTATTATGATGTTATTTTGATATCCTGATTTGACAAACAAATATTTTAGGGCCATTTTCAAGCAATGAATGGCCTAGATACTATAATTTAGCAATAATAGCACATGAACAATTTTATTTTAGATAAAGCTTTATGCCTAAACTTAAAAATAGCAAATAGACCCACATAGCCTGGATGACTTCCCAGTAAAAAAGTCTAAGTACAAAAACCCAAACCCACTTTGTGAACTCTGAAGGGGATCAGGATATGCCACCCCTAAATATGACACTTTTGGCTGAACAATTATTTTAAGCTAAGGCATTTGAGTACCGGAAATCCTTTACCTGCCTAAACGCAGAGCCTCCCAAAAGAACTCAATGGTCGTAACTCTCCACCCCTGGAAGAATTTTAATCTTCCTTTCTTGGAGACGGAAGTTGGCCTCACATGCAAACAGATGTCCCAGATTATCGTATCTTCCATCTCTTCTCCTAAGGGCCCATTCATACTTCTCAAAAGTCATTTGGTTTTCCATAAATGCTCTTTCTCCTCTGCTCCCCTTCTAAGTCATTTGTTCTCTCTGAAGTGTCCCTCAATCCCTCTCTTCCCTACTCAGATGGTATGTAAGCCCCAGGTTCTAACTGCCTCTGTGAGTCACTTTCTTTGTGAACTCCTGTGCATAACTAAATAATTAAATCTGTTTTTTCTCTTGTTGCTCTGTCTTTCATCAGTTTAATTTGCAGGCCCCTAGACTCAATTTAAGAGAGTAGATGAAAAGTTTTTTTCTTCCTAACACAACCCCTGTATGTTAACTATGTGGACCCCATCTTAATATTTTGTCTTACCTGTGACTCATTTGTTTGTGTCTTTAAGAAGAGGATGATGATATGTCCCAGTTTCCTTAATTCTGGTTTTCATCTGTTTTTCCTCCATACTGATAACTCATTTCACTCTCAAAAATTACCTGTTTTATATAATCAATTGTGTGGTCACACTATCTAAGCATTTTTGCTAAACTGCAAGCTGCTCGAGGACAGATTTTCATGAAATAGTAACACACTTCATTTACATTTTGTCTTCGAGTTACATGGCAATGCTTTGTTCATTATCATATTTCATCATTACCACAATCCTTTGAGCGAGACTTACCCTGTTAAAGACTTAGCCAGTTTCACCAACAGATATTGAAAAGACCCAACTTTACTATAAAGGAAATGCAATCAAAACCACATCACCAACAAGACAAGAAATAACAAGTGTTGGAGAGGATGTGGAAATAAAGGAATCCTCACAGACTGCTGCTGAGAATATAAGTTGGTGCAGCTACTATGAAAAACAGTAGGGAGATTTGTCAACCAATTAAGAATAGAGCTACCATATCACCCAGCAATTCCTCTTCTGGGTATCTACCTCCAAAATTGGAAAACATTTATTTTTAAAGATATTTGTACCCATACGTTCATTGCAGCATTATTTTTTAAAAGATTTTATTTATTCATTTTTAGAGAGAAGGGAAGGGAGGGACAAAGAGAGGGAAACATCAATGTGTGGTCGCCTCTCGCGGGCCCCCTACTAGGGACCTGGCCCACATCCTAGGCATGTACCCTGACTGGGATTAGAAATGGTGATCCTTTGGTTCCCAGGCTGGCTCTCAATCCACTGAGCCACACCAGCCAGGGCATTGTGGTATTATTCATGGTTGCCAAGACATGGAAACAACTGAAGTATCCTTCTGTGGATGACTGAATAAAGAAGACGCAGAACATATATACAATTGATTTCTACTCAACCAGAAGACATGAAATATTGCCATTTGCAACAACATGGATGGATCATTAGAGTATTATATTAGGTGAGTAATTCAGAAAAGGACAAATATCATATGATTTCTCTCATATGTGGGATATAAAATTGAAAGCAACAAATGAACAAACCAACAAAAATAACTAGTAGACACGGACAACAGTATGGTGGTTCCCAGAGAGTATGGCGGGACGAGGTGACGAGGGTGAAGAGGGTCCAATATACGGTGACAGAAGGAGACTGGACTTTGGGTGGCGAGCACACAATGCACTGTACAGATGATGCATTATAGAACTGTACCCTTGAAACTTACATAATCTTATTAAGCAATGTCACCCCAAGAAATTTAATTCAAGAAAACATTTAGCCAGTTTCAAATGAGAGAGAGGGGCTGCAACTAGTGAAAGAATATCATTTTTTTGACAACTAAACAGACTTTTTTTCTAGCTATTTGTACTTTTTGGTCTAATGTGAAGCTTCACTCTTACAGGTACTCAACAAACATTTATGTAATTAAATTTGGAGAGAGAATGTTGAGTCCTCAGAGAAAAAGAACAACCTGCTGACATTGCCTGAGACAGTTTTTCCTCGTTCAGAAGAAGAGACATAAAGAATGATGTCAAGGAAAATAAGGGATTTTGCTGTTCTAACATTTCTCTTTACCCCAGCAAGATGCTCTGACTTCTTCAAGTCACCAAAAGGATTACACTGATCTGATGTTCTGTTGATAACTTCCTTTGTTTAAAGCATTTACTCAGAATTTATGGAAATAGGGAACAATTAAAAAGGAAAGGAGAGGTGCAGACTAATTTCTCAAGGAGCCTTGCTAAGATCCCAGCATCTTGGCCAGTGACTCAGCTCTGGTAGCACAGAGTGCAGTCTGTTGCCGGGCTCCAGGGCAGAGACATTTGTCCTCATGCTAAGAAGCTGCCACCCTAGCTGCAGCTCATTTTGTCCCGCAGCCTTTCTCCCTGGCCATCATTGCCTCGCCCCCACAGGAGGTGCCCTGGCAGCCCACTGATGTCTGAGGAATGGAGGAATAAGGTCATTAGCTCTCCTCCAGTTTAGTCTTTCCTGTCATTCACAATAAAAGAACCTCGACTCTGTGTCCTTTCTCAAGCAGAGGCATTTACTACCCAGATGAATTGCCCCAGAGACTGTTTTATTTTAAACATTTCAGTGACTCTGCATAGTTATTTAATCCTGGTTTTTGCTCCCATTCTTTACTAATCCTCGCCTTCCGAAGGCAGGCGGGCTGGGAGGATGTGTGTGTGCCGGTACGTGTCTGGCCCTCACCATTTGCTCGCAGGTTGATATTAATGAGAAGTGGCACCTTGCTTCAAGTGCAGCATTTCTTTTGTGAGACTATTTCTTTGACATCTCAGTCTCTCCGACACTTCCCTGCTGCTTCCTCCAGGACATTAAAAAAATTATCTTAAGGAAAATAAAGCATGACTGTTTCTCTTTCTGTCTGAGCCTCACTCTCTGCTGGGTTTCCATCTCCTCTAATTCCTTCTTTACTAGGATGGGGAGTGTTGTTTTCAGACTTCAATTTCTGACTAGTTTTAACAAGAATTGAAAGTCCTAATGATAGAAGTTTACCCTTTTGGTTTGAGACCCATTGTCTAGGTTTTGGCCTTAAGAGGACTTTTTGCATCTACTATATTTTTTTTCCTACACAAAATCTGAACACATTTAGTTTGGCTTATTGGCACATTGCCACATTTAAACCCCTTCATAAACCATTTGCTGGGTGATGGAAATCTGAAGAGCAAGCATCAGTAGAGCAAAATGCCTTTTATGCATCCTTAGTGCACAGACACACACATGCAAAACCCTGAAAAATAATTGAAAAAAACAAAAGGCAATTTGAAGGAGTTCCTCTGTGTGTCCTTAGAAGCCGACGTTCAAATAAACTGGAAAAAAATTCTCAATTAACTTTTATATTTGAATACAGAGGAAGAGGGAGATAATACACTTAAAAAAAACCTTAGTATTTATTTTCAATGAAAAAAAGGTTACAAACCTGAGAGAACCACAGTTCCAACATGATAGAAATACGAAGCTTTTCTTTACTTCTGAGACTATTTCTAATGAAGTTACTGAACTGAGTTGAACATAGTGAGATATTGTTTCCACTTAAAAGACTTTTAATTAAACTTGCAGCAGTTTTCAAATATGAGAGAAACCATAGCTCAGCCATATTTGCACAATGTATTTGAAATGAGTTTGGCCAGGTGTTTGCCACCAAAAAGTAAGTTTTCTTTTCTAAAGACAGAACTCGAGATAAAGCATGGTCTGGGCTACGAGGGCTGAGACACTGAAAAACTATGTTACATAAATTATTTAAAGATACTATGCTCTCCTTTGATTTTCAGTACAATTCAACAGTAGTATGAATTTCACTAACAGCTGAGAGGAAGGAACAATAATAATTAAATTATTAATGTGATGTTCAATGCCAGGCACTTAGTGGTAGGGGTGTTGGTCTATTCATTATACTTTGAGAAAGGGCAGTGATTAAAAAGATATTTACTATGATACCATCATACTGTCTGTTCTTGGTCTTCCAGCTCTGTGATCCTGATTTAAAGAGCTTTGAAAGAGTAACTTTCTTCTGGCCATGAATATTTATTGAACTGAGTTATACTCATTTGGATTTTTAGTGAGTTGGGGTATAAATTTATTATTTCCAATAGATAACTTTTAAGTAGGATAAATGGTTTCTAAACACATTCAGCATTAACAAGATTATCTTTAAAAAGGTTTTTTTTTTCAAAATGGTGAGACTATTAATCTAAGTAAAAGCATGAACCCCAAACCATCAGGATTAGCACCACCTAGAAACTTGTTAGAAATGTAAATTCTTGGGCTCCATCCCAGATTGAATGAATCAGAAACTTAGGGTGTGCGGCCCAGCGTTTTCACCAGTTGTTTTGTATCTATCCCTCCAGGTGTTTAAATGCTAACGTTTAAGAACCACTGGCCTAATAAAAGCTAGAAGGCTCTGAAATAAAGTGCTCTTGTGTGTTTCTCTCAGTGTAAATTTAGCTTTGGATTATAATGGACTATTCCTTTATGCATTTGCAATCCATATATGTGGGCAAGACAACCATGGCAGAGAATGGACTTGGATTTACTAGTGGTAAGACATTCAGAGTGGAGCACAAAGCAATTTATTACCTCTTTCAATTGTAGAATAATCTGTGCCTAGCAGCCTTATGAAGAAATTCGGATTTAGTAGATATGGGGTAAGGCCTAGTTAGCTACCTGTTTAGCAAGTACCCCCAGAAGTAAGAAACTGCCACAGGGAGAAGTCACATCAGTGCATTTAGCGTCTCAAATGGCTAAGAGATGAACTGGACAGAACAGAATGCAGAAATAAGAACACTGAAAGAAGGTCCCTTTGGAACCTTATTGCAAAGTTTTTGCTTGGTGGCTGTTTCTTGTCCCCGAAGGCTGAATCCATTAATAATCATAAAATACACAATATTTGGTTTAGGATTTATCATCCAGAACTATGCATCTAGTTTTAGTTGATCACTTCTTTTCTTCAGAGTACCCTGAAGATCTCATTAAGAGGGAATTCAGTTTGCTGTTATTACTTCAATAAGCTGGTGGGAAAAACAGTGAAAACACACAGGTATGAAGAGCAAATGTGATTGAGGGGTTATGAACATGGTCCCCCGAGGAATGACTGTTCACAGTACTTTCAAGTCACTCAATACATGTCATATTAGGTTTTGCTGTGGACTAATGACTTTCTGCAGAGGTATGAAGTACCATGGAGAGTCGAAGGGGCTGAGAACTAAGCACCAAAAGACCTGAATTCTTGTCACACTTAATGTGTATGACATTGACCTCATGAGACCCTTGACTCTGAGTCCTCCAGTTTCTCCTTAAGGATAGGTATGTTATCAACATCAGATAGAATGCCTGTCTATTTATCTGTCTACATATCTATCTATCATCTATCTATCTATCTATCTATCTATCTATCTATCTACCATCTATCTATCTATCTACCTACCATCTATCTATCTCTATCCCTTCCCATAATACTGAGAATTAATAATATGGCTAATAGTGAAGATCTGTTTTTGGCTTGAAAGTAAAAAATTACATAGTTGATTTCAAATTAAGTTTTTAAATTGTGAACATTTAAGTTATAATTGTCTTAATTCAGCAAACAGACATAGATAGGTATAAGAACTCTTGTTAAAAGGGTCCCATTAAGCAACTTGTAAAGAAGCATGTGAACGCAATAGACAATTATCGAATATAACTGGTTTGACCTGGTCCCTGTGTGAAGGGAGCGGGTGAGACTAGCCAACTTCTTGGAGACTGTAGGCATTAATAAGTAAAGGACATTTTAACTTTCCCTAGAGGAATTGTGAAGTAACAGACTGGTGCATTACAGATAGAGCAACCGTATAATTTCCTGTCCAAACTAGGACATTTTTAAGAGTAAAATGGGGCACTACCATATTTGCTGTGTATAATGTGCACTTTTTTTGTCCAAATTTTTGAGGAAAAAATAAACATGCTCATTATACGTGGGGATAATGATTACATGATGATCCTGTGTATAATGCACACAAAATATGGGTACACATTATACATGGCAAAAATATGGTAATAATTGCATAGGACAGCAGACATAAAGCAGGAATGTCCCCGGTAAACCAGGACCTATTTCACTTAGTTACAAACACCCCTCCCTAAGGTGAGTAAAAGGTCAGGACAAAATCACCTACAATAAGATGATGAAATGTAGCCAGCCTTTCTGTACTGAGGTGGGAAACATCACTATGGGACTGAGCAAATGGGGAGAGTGTCAGACTGCAGAAACCGTGGGAAGCTATTTTGGGGTGAGCTGTAGGAGGCAACCTCAGGCAGGAAGGACATAAGACGTGCTCCCAGGGTTCTCTGAAGTACCATGTGCCTCAGCTGTTTTCTGCGGAGAAGCCACAGTACCAGACACACCAGCCTGGTGCGTCAAATGGAGAGATGAGTGACTGTGAATGAAAGCTTCAGGCCAATGTCAAGTCTACCAAATAGAGCTGCAAACAGCTCCCAGTTCTGCAAGCAAAGGCTACAGACATAAATCAAAGAGCAATCTTCCAATGTCGGCAGTGTGGGGAAGACTGGCCACTTGTCACGCTTCGGTGTTCTAGCCACAGTTTCACACATGGGCAGTAATTACAGTCAGCATGTGTCATCTGAGAGTTATGGTGGCAAGGGTAGAGCGTGTCAATGAGCTGAATGGAGAAGATTATGTGCATTCATGTCTAGAATACAATTTACCTCTCACCATTTATATTTATTCCCAGAATCATAGGGAATCAGTTAAAAATACTTTCCCTCGGAGGTCTTCCTTATCAAGAGGTGTATAAAATGTCTTATTTCCATGCCTTGCTTCCTTATCTCCAGTACCTGTTTATGAAAGCTTATTGCAGCCTTCCTAAACAATTTGCCGGGGATAAACCAAGGTTTACAATGATCACATATTATTATTAGAATGGTTTTAAATTCCAAATAACATAACTTGGTAGCATTTGCAGACTAGGGGAACTGTCCATCGCTGGGAAAGATTCTTTAACACTTTAGATGGGGAGTCAAAAGCTACAGGTATGTCAAAGTCTTGCCATTAATTCTGTTCTGGTCGTCAGGTGTGCGAAGTCCTGGGCAAGAAATGTCATACAGTGGTGGGTGTGGCCTTCCATGACTGGACTGTGGGCTTCATAATCAAAGTGTCATTGGCTACTTTGATAGGTCTGACATAAACTTTGATAGTGCTGGTCTTTCCAACAAAATATTCATTTTTGCTACCCTTATAGAGATAGTTATAAAAAGATTGAAAAATGTTTTTCATGTGAGGGCAAGAAGCACAAGATAGCTATTTATATGCTCTTGATTTACTTTTTGGCTGCTTTCGTATAAAAAATAAAACATATAATTGCCCCTAAAGGAAAAGCTGTCAAGTGTTGGCATTGGTTTTATGTTTTGCAAGAACACAAACAGAATGGCACTAACAGAATGGGACTCCTTCATTGACTATAAACCCATTTTTAATATGTTTTGCATTTATTATATAAAGTTTATGTTATCAATTCATAAAATATTCCTGCAACTTGCATTATTCACTGAGGCCTCTGTATACTGAATACATTTAAAAACAGTCATGTGATCATATTAATATTTTTAACTAACTAAAGTAGACATAGATGCCAGTACATCGTTATTGCCGTAGTACTAATCCAGCCTTGGAACAGAATATAAATCCCACAATTAGACCAGAACTGCTATCAGCACAGACTTTTCTCAGTAAACACATAAAAAGGATTTTAAAAATGAACTGTTTTCTAACTTCTGACAGACCATTTCTTCTTTTGGGGAAGTAGCATTTTCTGAAGCCAGATTAACTTTACATCTTTCCTCCCATTCTGATAAAAGGGTTGGTCAGTCCTGTACTGTTAAACACTGAAACATGTTATTTCTAGGAAAGAGAATCTTTCTGAAAACTGTTCAGTCCTCTTTGCCAAATAAATATATCAACACATGAAATTTTCTACTTTTCAGAATGGCAATAGTGGTAATTCAAGTAAGCAGAGCCCCACCCCTTGGTAGTATGGGGAATTCCTCCCGAAATGTGCTTATTGGCTGTGCCTTGCTCTTCACTTTAGGGGTAGATTCTTTGGCCGCATTTTATTCTATTGGGATTCTAATGGGTCCCCATTTGCAAACATTGAACAATTTCTTGGCAGTTGGTAATTTGAAGTTTTAATTTTTTACTTTGATTGTCTTATGGTCCTCTCAAGTTGTTTTCTTAATTTTAATTTGTTATTTTACATCCTTGACTCTGAGATTAAATCCAAGAGATAGCCCCTCTGAAATCAGGACACCAATTTTTGTTGATCCTGGGGGTTACAGTAAGATGTGCAGTACCCAGGCTTTCTCCAAGGACAGCGCCAAACACGCTGTGGCTTCCTTCCAGAGATGAGAGCATCCTAACATACGGCCGTCCAGGGTGCAGAACCCAAGTCTGGCTCTTGGGTGGAAGTGTAAATAGCAGTCAACTGTTTAATGATATGATGTGGATTTTTATAGGCTCATCTAATTCTAAGTCCAGATTGCTCTCTGAACACTTGTGATAAAGCTTTACCCCGTCTCTGGAATTTCGCAACACACAGGTTAATTTCTTACTATTGATTTTCTCTACTACACATCTTGAAAGCTTCAAGATCTCTTGACTGATTCAAGACAAAAAATCTCTGACTGTCAGTTTAAAGAGAAGAGTTCTTCAAAAGAATGCTTGAAAAATCAGTAAAGATAACAAACTAGCTCTTCCCCAACTATTAGCAAGGCAGTTCAACTGGGCATTTTGATTAGACTTTAAGGAGAGGACAAAACCATGAACATTTACAGGAAGAGTTTTCCTATATTACAGTTTCTGAACATGAATGCTACTCTGGTATGCATCCCCAGGGAGGCATGGCATTTCATCTAGGGACTGAAAACTGCAGGTTAGATCAGAGTAATAATCAGAACCACCTTGGGTGACAGAGTAAGGCAACACAAAACAGGAGAAAGAGCACTGAGGCAGGGTCAGAAGACCCACCTACCTTGCCAGGAGAGAGGACTACCCTCTCTGGGCTTTTGGTATTCATTTGTAAAAACAATGTTAGAATCCGATGCTTCTGTATCCAGGATAATGTACACATTTTTATCAATAAGAAAACCAAAGTAAAACAATGAAAGTAAAATAAAAACCTCTTTCTACCTGAAAAAAACTTGAGAAATGTATAATAAACATGATTTTTGCCTCTAAAGAGCCATCTTGATCCCTATACATTCCTCTCTCATCTCCATTATTGTTAAAAAGTAAAATAAAAATTATTTTAAGATTAAATGTCTCATTTAGTTTTTTTAATCATTTCTTTCTTTACCCCTGAAATATTGTCTCATTTACAGAAAATGGTGTCAGATGCACTATTAATGGAAGTTCCTCCTGTGCACTTCCAAGTAAAACAAAAACATCATTAGTATTAATGCTATAAAGCAAAAAAGTCTAAAACCATACAAATAAAACACTTCTATGTCCCAAGGACTGATCAAACAGAACTGGAGTGAACCAAGACATTTTCACACACTGCTTGGAGTGTAGATTTATTTGGGCTTAAGAATCTCCTTAAACAAATTACATCAACCTCACTCCATTTCCTTCCTTAATAAAAATTATAACTGGACAAACATCAGACTTTTAAAATTCTAAAAATAATAGAAAAGTAAAAATAGATTTCCTAAGGAAATTCCTCTCCTAAATCTTACATGGTTTTGCTGCTTCTGTGAAATCTTTCTCTTTGGAGTAACTTGGAAGCATAGTGTTCTGTTTCTTGTTTTTAAAGTGGATTCGTACAAGGGCACTGAATTAGAACTTCAGCTGATTGGTGGAGCATGACCTTTTATAAACAATAAGTTACTTCTGCTCTAAAAGGAAAATGGCCAGTGCAAGAATGGAAACACTGGAAGTTCATTTCATGATGTAATGTAAGTCTTATATTAGATAGCACACCTTCATTAAAAAACAAAACAAAACAAAACAAGAAAACAGAATGGCGTGAGCACTCTAAAATCATCTGCAGCACTTTTAAGGGTTAAACCTGCTTAACCCACTCTTAGTCGGAGAATGGCACCAAGAAGTACAGCTCACCCCTTCAGCGTGGCTAGTCCTACACCTGCGGTGTCTTCGGGTCGTCAGAGCAGTCATGCGCTCTGTTTCCACCCCCCTCCCACCCAAATGACAGGATCCATTCATAGCTACTCACTACTGCAGGATTTGACCTGAGAAATGCTAGGATTTAATAACTCAGCAGTTGTTTTGAGAAGTCCCTAAATAATCCTCGCCCTTGGCCAGCAAGGGAACTGCTAGTCTCAAGTGCTCAGAAGCAGCTGGTGAGGTTCTCAGCCAAGTTCTTCAGATGCAGGAAGTGCTCCAGGACAACCTACTTTGATGTGGCATTTACAAAACTTGAAACCAGGCTTCCTAGATCTAGGAAATGTTATTCCTGACTCCTTGGACCCGGATGCTGGCAAAAATTCAGTTTTAGAATCTGTAGGTAATCACTCTTTTTTCCTTCTTTCTTTCTAGGAGCTGGCATGGTGGTTAAATTTTTCTAAAACAGTCATATTAATATGTTCAAAAATCCACTGCTGAGTCTCAGATAGAGGGTCACATCTGGCCATGAAAATCTTCTTCTCTGCAGGGTTGCAATCCATGCAGCTGTTGCTCACAGGGTGGAATAGTGTTCTGTCCTGGAGAGATCAGAAAGAAACGACTGACATAATACATGCTGAATGGTTAGAATCCAAAATACACAGAGGAAGCGAAATATTACTGGTTATATTTCAGTTCATACCCATAGTGTGAAAAACAGACTATGTCCCACAGCAAACAATAGCATGCTGAGTTACCACATGGAACGTGGTTTCCTGGAATCCATTGGTACTAGGTAGGGCTTCCAAACAGTTTCAATCAGAAGCATTCATTCATTTATTGATATTTTTTTTAAAAAAGAAATCCATCATTTTCTACTCTGTGGTAGACATTTTGCTTTTCTCCTTGGGTTTTGAAGATATAAGCATGTGAAGTTGCTTTTCAAGTAGTTAACAATAGTTAATAATCTAGTTATTTGGGGAGAGGCATATATACAAAAATGATCATTTTTGTTTAAAACAACAGCAACATACACATACAATCAGAAGAGTCATAATTTTTCTTACCCTTGTTCTGAGCCTCTAACCAGAAAGAGAAATACAAAAGAAGCAGGAAGTAAATCAGCAAGGCGCTCAGCTGCCCTAGGTGGAAGCTGAGTATGGGGCAGGGGTAGGTGACACGCAGGCAATATTTCAATGTGAGGCCTCAACTTTGCTAGCACTTGCACTTCAGTCTCTTCTCAACCTCTTTATTGCCATTCCTGTGGTGCAATTCTCATCGTTTTCTGTAAAGTGGAGGAGGCAATGTCCACTTCTTTTAAGAAAAGGTCGCTAAGTACAAGACAACGATAACAGCTCTGTGAATGAAAGGTACTTCAAGGGTATATGTGGGGGGGCAAGCTCACTATCTGAATAGGCTTTATTGACACACACCCCTTTTTACTGTGCAAATTGGAAAGAGAAAGTTAATGCCAAGGGAAAAAGACCCTTTCTTAACTAGTTATAAAACATTGCCTCTTAACAATGTCTATGTTAAAAAAGAAAAGTGCCAATAACAAGTAAAAACTTCCCCAAGTTACTGCTTAAAGTTTAGGATCAAATAATGCTTTATTAGTTAGCTTAGGAAATGTTTAGAGGTTCTGATTATTTTCTTTAACTTGGGAATATGAGACTTGCAATGCTTTTAGAATTTCGGAGTTTTTCAGTCACCTTGTGTAAACACTTCTGGATCGCTCCTGTATGTTAAGACTCCACCAGCTAATATTTAATGTCCTTTTAGGGCCCGGATGTTTGCATAGTTATGCCCTATGTGAAGGCAGGAAGAAAAGGAAAAAGGCAGCTGCCAGCAATTTAGTTTTCACGTTTCTATTTTCAGTGTAAACAAAGAGCTATGCCTAATACAAAGGCTCACTCTTCTGTTCTCTCACTTTCCCTGAGTTTATTGTGGATTCTACTTTCGTTACACAAAGAAGGCTCCTGAGGCCTCCTTCCCACTTTCTTCTCCCTGCTGCTTCCCTAGCTAACTGGCTGCTCTTTGACTCCAGAAGTTCTGAGGAGCTCTCTTCTACTCCGCGGAAGGGGCAGTTCTGGGAGGGAGGAGAGTGCCCTGCAGCTCACCCACAACCCGCCCTCTTGGGGTCTGTTCTTCTATCACAGATCCCTTCTGACAGCCACCTGCTCCTTGGGCAGCAGTCTCCTTCACCTTGTTGCTTTCTTCCTTCCCAGCATCTCTCATGCTCTGTCTCCTACCAGGTTAGCTGCATGGGCCTAATGTATTTAGATCAGTTTTGCACAGAGCATTCTTAAGCTGCTAAAATTCATGAAAATTAGTTCTATGGACCTGCTAAATTCTAATACACTCAGTTCCATGTGTAAGTACTTCTTTCCTCCCTTAACTATCTGTATTCCTTCCTATCGTTACCTTTATCAATAGCTGAAGTGGGGACCTCCATATGTTTGCATTACCCCCCAAAGCAGATATTTCCATGAAAGCTTAAAAAAATGAGAAAAGGAGCAGAACGTGTTCCTATTCTCTTCCTTGCACCAGTTTGTGTACCTCAGCGTGGAAGCACAAGCCGAACCAGATTTTCTGAACATTTTCTTTTTTCCAACCCTATTTTCAGAGCCATAAGGTGATCATATTCTCGCAAATCTCAAATTGGAACACATGCTCTGACAAAAACAGGTATACTAATGGGGCCGACCGGGCAGGATATGCAAATTCAGCACTACCCTGAAAAGTCCAGAATGTGTTTGCTGTTATTGGACTTTATGTTCTCGTAAAAGTTGAAAAGTTGAATTTCCTAAATCTATCTATGCCTGAGAAGCTTTATCAGTAAAGTGAAGGGGTGGGTAAGATCAATCTCTAAGGTCTCTCCCAGCCATAAAATTGAATGATGCACATTTTATTCCCAAGTTCACTCATGACAGAGACAAATGACGGAACATCAAACAAGAGACTATCAGCATAAGCAGTGGACCAACAGATTGATTGCTCTCTGGTTGTAGGCTGAGTTTTGCTCACCCTAGTAACCAGTTCGTCCTAGAGGTGAAACTTCTGGAAATATCTTCGGCCTTCCCCAGAGCATGCATTTTCCACTTTTGACCTTGGAGGTTACATAATTGGCATCTTTATGTTTTTACTCAGCTAACCTTTTCCATGACTAAATGTTCCTACTGATGCTTTTCCTGGCTGGAATTAAGTAAACGGATTGAGTAATTATTGGTGACTATAGTCTCTTGCTCTGTGACAGTGCTGTACTCCTCTACCCTTCATGTCCTCGGTCATGACAAGAGTTGACAGTAACAGAACCAAACCCAGTTTTTCTTTGGAATAGACTTCTCAGTGCTTTGGCAAGTTTGTTGTCCATAACAATCCTCCTTAAAGGGCTCCTTCCACTGGATTGTTCTTTGTTCAGTCCTGAGAGCAGGCATAGCATGTGCTCTGGCTGTTCAAATTGTAATTGCGACGAACTGCCTCTCCTGTACTCCTCCCACCTTCCCTGACTGCTTCCTCTCTTGCTTTTATTTACTTTTGTTTTTGCCTAAGAAATTAGAAATCCTTGAGCAGGACATGAAAAAGTTCACATCCAGGTTTATAGTCCTGCCCTTCATGATCAAATCAGGTCAGGCAAAGTGCCTGGGTGCTGGCCAACCGGTCCACGTTGTGAAAGGTGTGGGTGGAATTTTTCAGGTAGCTCATTTGAAAGGGGTGCCTCTTCCAAGTAGGCCTGTGATTTGATTGGTTTCTGTGTCATACTTTATGGCAGTTGCAGGCAAACATTAAATTTTATTAGACTCCATACTTTTGTAGGGTCTGAACTCTGAAAGAATGAGCACAATGTAGGAAACATTCCACACTATGTTTAGAGTAATAAAAATACCAAACACCACAGATGCAAGGATGATAAAACAGGTGGGTGAGTTCCTAATGTATGGGCAGATGACTGTGAAATGACAACTCCACACTGTGGGTGGGGAGGCAAACTGGTGCTGAGGAAAGGGCTGGACCTTGTTTCACAGGGAATTTGGGTCAAGTTCCAGTCATGCCCCTTACTGTTGTGTGACCTTAAACAGTTACTTAATTCTCTGAACCTCAGCTTCCTCATCTGTAAAATATAGGCATAATATTGCTTCACAAGTCTGTTGTGAGGATAAGAGTTAATATATGTAAAATCACTGGCACAGTGTCCTACATAGAGTAAATAACTCAGGAATAGTGATTCCACTCCCCACTTCTCTTAACTTATTTCTAGTCAGGGAGCATTTACCAATTCTAAAAAATCAGAGTGCACTCAGCACCTGGTCTGAGACTAGCCATTTAAGACCAAATTGAATTTTCTGAAATCCTGGCAAAATAGAATTTTCAAAAATTAGTACATGCCTCTGCGAGCCATCTAGCTTGACAAACCAGTGCCTTCTGTGTTAAGTGAAAGGCCTTATGGAGCAAAAGTCACTGATGGCTCTAGAATGAGCTCTTCTGCGTAATTTGATCAGTTTGTATATGATCTATGGATTTAAGCCATTTCCTTGAAATACAACATTATTCAAGTCGGTTGAGTTGCCTCTTATTTTCTGATACGTATTCAGAGATAGACATAGAAAGATAATATAAGACATGTTCCCCCTGACCCAAGAAGTTGGGGAAACCAATAGTAAACAAGAAATGTTTGAAGTAAAAAAGTACCAATACAAGGGAGACTAGAATGGATTAAGATATTTCAGACATAGGGAAGAACATGTGAAAAGAGAAATGTAAAATAACATGCACATCTATGCATTCGATTTATTCAAATTTATCTGGTGCCTACTATTGCTCAGGCACTGTCTTAGGTAGTTGGAAAATATTGATGAACGTAATAAGACAAAGTAATTCCCTACCTTCTGGAACTTACATGTCAGAGAGAGCAGTATGGGGAGGGGTGGTAGGGCAGTGGGGCACTGACAATAAATGATGAGCAGAATAGGTAAAATGCATAACCAGTGTGCAAATTTAAATAGGGTGGCAAGGGTAAACCTTACTGAGAAGGTAACATCTGGGTAATATTGAAGAAGGTGAAAAAATTAGCCACGCAAATATCTGGGGGAAGAGGGTTCCAGACACAGGGAACAGCCAGTGCAAATTTTCTAAGCAATAATGCAGAGGCCTGGATGGTGTGGCTAAGTAGACTGAGCACCAGCCTGTGAACCAGAAGGTCACCAGTTAAAGTCCCAGTCAGGGTACATGCCTGGGTTGCAGGCTATCCCCAGCTGGTAGCGTGCAAGAGGCAACTGATCTATGTATGTCTTGCACATTGCTCTTTCTCTCCCTCTTCTTCTCTCTCCCTTCCCCTCTCACTAAAAGTAAATAAATAAAATCTTCAAAAAAGAGAGAGAGAATGCACAGTGATAGGTTAGAGAAACAGCAAGAAGGCCAGAGTGAAGAAAAGTGGTAGGAGATGATGTCAGGGGTAATTGAGGGCCAGATCATGTGCTGGGGGCCAGCAGGTCACTTGGTGTGGCTGGAGCACAAAGAGCAAGCTGGAGAGTCCCAGACAATGATATCATAAAGAGAATCATGAAGAGACTGGGGTAAAATACTAAGTCTTGGTCTTTCATGCAAGTGTGTGTAGGGGGTGGGCAGTGGTCATTGGAGGATTTAAAACAGGAGAGCCACAGGATGTATATTTTGGGTGGGTGGTGCTAGTGGCGGAGAGGAGAATGGAGGGGGAAGGAAGGCATTGGACTATAGCCAAGCGAACAGTAGGTGGCTATGGCAATCATCTGGATTTAAGCTTAGGCAAAAGCAAAAGCAAGGAAGGATGAGTTGGAGGTGATCCAAGAAATGATGTGAGAAATATTTGAGAAGCAATATATAGGGCTGTCTAATTAATGGGATATGGGGGTGGAGGGAAGGTGGAGGGAAGAAGTGGATGAATAGAGGAAAAGCAGTGCTGAGGTAAGAAATGCAGAAATGTAAGAAAAAGGAACAGGATTGGGCTAGCAACGACAATGATTTCTATTTGAGCTACAGGGAGTAGGAGACTTTCTGAAACATCCAGGTTTGGATGCTCAGTGAGCCCCTGGACATAGACTGGACCCCAGGATAGCTCCTTAGTGTAAAGGGGGTAGAACTGAACTGCTCCGTCCTATTGACTATTCACTTCTGTGCACCATACATGAAAAGATAATGCTTTTGTGAGAGAGGCCTCCTTAGATCCAATGTCTTTTGTGTCTAACACAACTATGGGAGAATGAAGGTTTGGAGTTATGAGACTAGTTTTAATCCTAGCTTTATCTCTGACTATCTTTGGTGGTCACTTAGTTTGTGAGGAATTTAGGTTTTCAATCTGCAGAATGAATGGGGTGAGAGGAGGAAAGTGGGATGAGATAAGGGATAAAAATATCTGCCATCCCACACACACCCTAGGGTTGTGGTAAAGGACAGGGTAGATATATGAATATCCTGTGAGTTCTGGGAGACAGACAAATTAGGTAGGCTTTGTCTGCCTATCTGTACTGTTGGCATCTGGGAGAATGCAAATAACCCCTCGACAGGCATAACAAGGAGAAGGCAGTCTTACTGTATACATTTTTTCCATTTTTTATTTGACAGGTAGAATTCCTCACAGGAGGAGAAAACTGGCCTTGCAGCAGTGGTTAGTTTGGCCAATCATAGCTAATGCTTCTCTTTTTGTTTTTACAAATTTTATTTTATAGATTCTATTTTTTTAGATTCTATTTTATGTATTTATTTTTTAGAGAGGGGAAGGGAGGGAGAAAGAGAGAGAGAGAAATATCAATGTGTGGTTGTCTCTCACATGGCCCCCACTGGGGACCTGTCCCATAACCCAGGCATCTGCCCTGACTGGGAATCGAACCAGCAATCCTTTGGTTTGCGGCCTGCACTCAATCCACTGAGCTATGCCAGCCAGGGCAGCTCTTAATGTCCCAACAGAGCTCTGTGGTGTGTGCCCTGAGACAGTGCCAGCTGCAGCGGACCTCCTCTGCTCCTCTCATGGGCTCTTCTGGGATACAGGGCAGTGGTGTGCATGAGTGTGTCATCAGTTCTCCTCAGAGGAGCCAGAATCATTTAAAAAAATCTATTCTGATTTGTTATATTCCTGCCTTTCAGACCATTCAGAGACTACCTGGTTTTTAGCTAAATTCTTAACATGGCCTACAAGGTCTTCTATGGCCCTACCCCTGGCCAGATGTCTGTCCTTCTAGTTCAAATTTCCCCTCACACTCATAGCTTTCAACTGGATTCTCTTTGACCTTCCAAGAAAACTGAAACCTTGCCTACCTCAGGGCCTTTGCACAAGCTGATCCTTCTAGCTGGAATCTTTTTCTCTAACACTTCTTCACTTTCTAATACCTACTCATCTGTTACGTCTCCCCTGAAAAGTTTGTCTGAGAAGTCTTGCTTACCTCTCTGACCTGAGGAGAGCCCAGTGCTTTATGTTCTCATACTGTCCTGTACACTTAATTTATCTAATTATTTTGGTCTGCTTCCCCACTAGACTGCAAGTTCCCAGAGTAGAGAAAA
Organism: Trachops cirrhosus; assembly: GCA_028533065.1. Classification (NCBI taxonomy): domain Eukaryota; kingdom Metazoa; phylum Chordata; class Mammalia; order Chiroptera; family Phyllostomidae; genus Trachops; species Trachops cirrhosus. The sequence goes on along the minus strand of CM052545.1, from coordinate 29,819,631 downwards.
CCCATTTGTTCTATGGCTCGTTTCCATCTGTCCATAGCTTTTGATCTCCCCTCAGTAAACTTTCTGACAGTCATGTGAACACCATAGTAGCTGCTATTTATCGAATATGTATCTGGGTCTGGTAGAGCTAAATGTTCTACCCAGATTTTCTCATTCATGAGCTGCTAAGCAATCTGAAGGGATAGCAAATGTGGACAAATGGGAGCTAGGCTCATTATTCATCCAACAAATACTAATTAAGTACATCCTATGTGCCAAGCAGTGTTTTAGGTTCTTCGTGAAAGAAAGCAGAGAAAAATCCCTGGTCTCATGGAATTTACATTCTGATATTTAGTGATTAGTCATAGAAATATGACTAATCAACCCATCTTCTTGTGTATGTAAATTTGGAGAGCTAAAATCAAATCAGAAGATAATTTGTTGAGCACATTGAATAGTATAGCTAACATTAATTGATCTCTTATTAAGTCCCATGTCCTAGGTTCATTTCAATTTCATATAATCATTACAATAATCTTCTAAGGTAGAAATTATTATTCCCATTTTTAAATAAGGAAGAAGAAACATAGTAATATCCCACAATCCCAGCATTAGTATCTGCAGTAAAACCAGAGCTCAAATCTCAGGTCCCCAGGACCCAGACCTTGTGCTTCTGACCTTTGAGTACTTCATTCCTCTTCTCACCTGAGCCAACTAGCAGTCCTGCTCCAACCCCATACCTGCCCAGTAGGGAGAAATTGTTCTAATTAGCAAACTAATTTAATTTTTTTATATTTCCAGTTATTAAGACTCTTTTGTTTGCCAGTCTAGATCTTGGCAGGCATTCAATTCAGGGAGCCTTTATCCTTATGTTAGAGGCTGCGCTGGTCTGTGATGAAGTTTTTCTTCTCCCAGGGACCAGAGAACGGCAGTTGATCATGCTAGGTGAAATGGTAACTGGTAGAGATATTGCTAAGTTACCCAAAGATGGCAAAAGCTAAAAGGTCATGACAACTAAGTGACTGCAGCTAGGTTAGACATACAGATGAGAACAATGGGAAGATTGTGTGATTTATTGAAAAGGGAGCTTCAGTGCCAGGATGAAAACATTTCCCTCCTGGGAGTCATCCTCCCCCTTCTTTGACAAGGTGGTTGAATCATCAATTTGAATTGAAAATCATAATTTCGTAGGGTGTTATGACTAAAGCCTCCTACTGCAAATATGGGTATGATGGAGACAGTGTGCATATGGTTTTCAACAAGATGTTTGAAAAGTCCATCTTTGTTTTCCTATGGTCAAGCTGGAGAAATGTGGGCTCTAAGATATTGCTGTTAGGTGAATTTGTATCTGGTTGAGTAACTTCTTCCAAATGATGCTCATGAATGGATCAACATCACCTCTATTATACAGTAGAGGGCTCAGCTCCCAGCCTTGTGCTTTGGGATCAACGACTTATAGTAGATCAGGGCATAAATGCATGCTGTGATGGGGACCAAAATAGGTCACTTGCTCATAAGTTGCATCAAAGAGTCAAAATCCAGGTTGGAAAAATCTGGTGAGGCAGAATTTAATAGAAACAAATGAATAACTACACAAGTATGAATGATGAACTAAACAGGTATGATACTGCAGAGACGTGTCTGTGTCACAAAACATGAGAAAAGACTGGGTTACTGTAATACTGAAAGCTCACTAAGAAGCCAGGTATATAAAGTTAAGGCATAAAACCAACCAACTCAAGCTAAATGAAGACAAGCATATTGCTCATAACCCAAGGGTACTATAAGCTCTTGACAAAAGGTGCTAGAAACTCTTTCTATTTTTGGGGGGGTGTTAAAACACACCTAGAATATTGTGTTCTGTTTTGAGTATCATCACTCTCAGGACTATCCGGAGTACGTTAGGAGTGCATGCCCAGGAGGTTAATTGAAGTAGAACCAAATTAAGTCATAAAGAGCAGTGGCAAGAAACTGGGTCATTTAATCAGAAGTAAAGAGTAAAGATCAGGCAAGTGTTGTTCAAATATTTGGGAGCTGTCTTCAGCAAGATGGATTAAATTTAATCTGTGTGGTCCCCAAGGGCAGGAACAAGCTTTCTAATTCTCATGACTATCCGGGAGTGGGTGGGCTGGCCTCGGACAGTGTGGCTGCCTCGGTCCAGGGTTTTGCAGTAAGGCTTCATACATCAATACCAAATTTGAATTATATGCCTTTTAATTAAACTCTTCGTATACATTTTCCTCATTTTTGGGTCCAAAATCAATATCTAACCAGAACAACTTAAAAATAACAACCTTGCGGCCTTCCATCTGGTATCTCTGTTGACCAGCAGGGTTTTATGGGCAGAGAGGCCAAAGCCTTGGCATATATCATAAGCTACAATAAACAGTCAAATGCAGATACATGCCAAAAATTCTACCCACTCACTTTTTAAGCCAATGTGACTGGCACCGTTATCAACTTAGCCTGAAAGGTACATTCTTATCAGTATTTCTTGTTTGATGTTATTTTTAAGCTCTTTTTATGGAAGTTATGATAAGAACACCCCAGTTAGCAATGAAGAAAAATAATTTAAATCTTTCAGTTTTGGTCTTTGGAGAGGCTGTGTTTGTGGTTCTAAGACAAAGAGACATGTTAAGTTTTATCTAGCATAGCTTGGGGCTCATAAAGGAGAGAATTATTTCAATAACTGAATCCACTGGTTCTTAAAGCTATTTAAAGAATACTTATTTAGGAACTTCTGCACATTAGATATTATGCAGGCCATATAGAAATACAAGAGAAAGTTTCCATCCTTATGTAGTTAACTGACTGGGCAGGATACAATGTTACAGGTACACAGAAAGGAAGAAAATGGTGTAGGCACACAGCAGAAGGGCCCACTCCACCTAAAGCAGGAGTAGGGTAAGGAAAGTGGGGAAAAATTAGAACTAGAAAAATGATTCTCCATCTGACTGCTCATTAGAACACCTTTGCAGCTTTCCTGGCACACCAGAACCCAGGCCTCAGCTTGTATTTTTTGCCAGCAGCACAGCGCCTTAACAAATGTACCTTTGCCCATCTTGATCCCTGTTGTTTCATATTGTTTGATACTTGCTCTTCTTCTTCCTTAACATTTTCTTGGCTAATCTTGGCCCTTTCACTTCCATATAAATTTCAGAATGAGTTGGACAATTTCCACAAATAAACCTGCTGGATTTTATCAGTTTTGCATTAAATCTATACACCCATATGTGAACTGACATCTTCACAATGACATCTTACAGTCCTCGATAGACTGCTCTGTCAAGGATAATAAGATATATAGGAGGGATCACAATACCTGATACTAAACTATATTACAAGGCCACTGTAATCAAAACAGCTTGGTACTGGCGGAAAAACAGGAACATCGACCAATGGAACAGAACAGAAAGCCCAGAAATAAACCCAAATCTCTATGGTCAATTAATCTTTGACAAAGGGGGCAGCAACATAAAATGGAGTAACAATAGCCTCTTCAACAAATGGTGCTGGGAGAACTGGATAGCTACATGCAAAAAAATGAAACTCGAGCACCAACTTACACCATGCACA
>CM052545.1:29757770-29815576 GCA_028533065.1 Trachops cirrhosus | reverse complement strand
AAAAAAAAAATTGTTAAAAATTTAAAAAATTCTCTTAGTGATGGTTTATAGTTTTCTGTGCAAAGGTCTTGCACATGTGTTGTGAGATTTATTCCTATTTGATGCTTCCCATGGTGATAAATGGAATCATTTTTTAATTTCATTTTCTATTTTTTCACTGCTAGTATATAGACAACTGATTATCTTATTTGTGGGACTATGCTAAAATGAACTTATTAATAGTTTAAATGTATAACTTTTTGGATTTTTTACATACCTACTATGTCATCTGTGACTAGAGTGTTTAATTGCTTCATTTCCAACTCATACATTTTAATTCCCTGATTTTGCCTGGTTGCTCTAGGTAGGCTACCCTGTGCAATGATAAATAAAACTGATGATAGCAGGCATCCTATTTTATCCCCAGACTCTGGAGGAAAACTTTGACATTCCACCACTAGGAGTGATGGCTGTTGTGGGTTTTGGATATACCTCTGATTAGATTATATTAGTTTATCACTATCAGTTTACTTTCTGTTTGGCTAAGACTATTTAGTCAGATGGTAAAACTTGACAATTCATAAACAGACGCATGGGTATAAGGCCCCTTGGCTTATGAGAAAGGTGCTGCTTCTGTGGAGTGGGAAAAAAGTGGTCTTTTAATAAATGCCAATTGATCAAATGGATATAAATATGAAAAAAGAATAAACCTCCTCTTACATTGTACACATAAAAATCTTTCATGAAATTATATACCAAGATGTATTAGAAGATTAAGCAATGAAGCTTCCAAAGACAACTTAGAAGTCTACCTTCATGACTTTGGTGTGGGCAAAGGTTTCCTAAACAGGACACAAAAAAACACTAATTGTGAAGAATAGTTCTTCACCAAGATACTCCACAAGAAAGAAAAGGGAAGACATTGATCAGAACAAGATATTTACAATACATACATCTAACAAAGAACTTGTATGTATGTATACATATGTCTATCATCCCAAAAATACGTAAAATAAAAGCCAGACAACTGATGTTGAAAACAATCAAAAACATTCTTCACAAAGATGACATCCAAAGCAGCTAACAAACACGTGATACCATACCATAAACCACAGAGGAACTGAAATAGAAATTGATGTTGCCAAGTGCTGGCAAGGATTGTGGAGCAATTGGGTTCTCAGGTAGAATCTGAGTGGCTCTTCTGGCCCCACCAGTTTTTCAGTGCACACTGGTCCAACTTCCAGGAGTTGGCCACCATCTCTGCTTTCCTCGGGGCTTTCTCTGATTTTAAGAGTAGCTCTCTCTGTGACAGCGGTAGCCCAGAGGTAACAGAATAAACTCCCCTCCCCCCAGGAGTAATCCTAACCAAGAACTGTGTGGAGTGGTGTATAAATGCCCTGCCTCCCTTGTTCTCGATGCGTCTTCCATCCCCTCTCCCGAGACCTTCAGCAGAATTGAGGCTGGCTGCCTACAGTGGCGCTTCCTAGGTAGTACACTTTTTTTTGAAAGTCTACGTTTTATTGACTGTCATAACTTCTCCATTTTACTTCCCCACTTCCTACGAAGATTTTTTTGGGGGCCATCTCCAAAATAAGCCACTTGTACTCAAATTCTCATTTCAGGTTATAAATCTGTGGAAATTAAATGAAAAATGTTCACTTAAAAACAAAAAGACATGGGTGATAACTCTGAGTTTCCAGGGGGTATTACAAGAGTCAGTATTACTTAGGATAGGTTGCTGTAGTGATACAGTGTATGAGGATATACCTCGCTACTACTTTCAATGTAATAAGTGCATTTGTCAAATACACAGATGTACATTTGATCATGTCATCAAAACCTGTGTTAGAAATTTTATGTGGTTTATCTCACTTAATTATGCTCCCTATTACGTTGATGAGGAAGTTGAAAATCATAAATGCAAAATAACTTTTTCAAGATCACTTACAGTTTCAGGGTGAATCAGGATGCACTAGGAGACCTGATAGGCAAGTTTTATGTTTACCAGATTGTGGAGGGTCAGGATAAGAAGTGGGAGTGAAGGTCCTATATTTTTTATTCTATGGCAAACCAGGTGAAGTTGTAAAACACAAGAATGCAAGCACCAGGTGTTTTAGAAACTCCCTCTGACTTCAGGATGGAAGAGGGGTCAGAGGGGAAAGGACAGGAGGCCGGGCGACCCTTTGGGGAGCTATTGCAATAACCCAGGGCTAAGTTGCGAAGGGCAGCAACTAGGGCAGGGCCCATAGAAATCGCAAAGAGAGGATGGATTTTTCAGCTATCAGCCAGGGGAGGGGATTGACAAGTTCAGTGACCAATTAGATGTAGGGGTTGAAGAAGAGGGCAGACAGTTTCTTATTTCAGATGTTGGTCGATGATTTAAATATTTTTACTGAGGTCACTTCGACAATTCCTTGTTCTTATAACAGGGGTCCCCCTGGTGGTAAAAGAAAACCAAGAATGGGATTCCTTATCCTGGGTACGTGCTTGCGGGGCATACCACTGTGCAACCGAACCTGGTTATAAGACCCTGGTACTGGAATCCCCTTCTTGTTTTGTGTGTGGCAGCAAAGACTCACATCTAAAAAGAACTGAAAGCTGGCAGGGGCGGGTGAGGGGGGCAGTGAAGGTGGTTAAAATGTACAAACTCCCAGTTATGGGATGACTAAGTTCTGGGGATGTAACGTACCGCAGGGTGATTATAGTTAACAATGCTGTACTGTATACTTGAAAGTTGCTGAGACAGTAGATCCTAACAGTTCTCATCACAAGAAAAACAAAATTGTAACTATGTGAGGTGATGGATATGTTAACTAAACTTATTGTGGTAATCATTTTGCAATATATACATATATCAAATCGTTATATTGTATACCTTAGAGGCATACGATGTTTTTGGGGAAAATCTTCCTGAATGAACAACAGCTGAGAGCTGATGGCTGCGGATGGGTCAGAAAGTGAGGCCTGACAACAACCTTCACCCACTGAAGCAAGGTAGCTTCTGGCCAAGAAATCTCCATGTAGCCCAGAATGGGGCTGGCTGCTATGTGGTACTGAATCCAACAGGCACTGGGAACTCTCTCATTATTGATCTGGCAGAGGAAAGAGTAGAGACTTTAAAGCCAGATACACCTGCCTCTGAACATTGGCCCCGCCACAAATCTGCTAGTATGTTTCTTCCTCTCTGAATTATACCTGACGGTACCTGGGTGGTTGTGAGTTTTGAGAGGACGTGTGTAAAGCACTAGCCCTATGCCTCCTTAGCGGTTGGAGGTAATGATTACCTTAGGAGCTCAGGAGATTACCCACTGAGGTCCTTTGGGCAAGAAGTAGGGTCTTTGGGATCCCGTTTGTTCATGACTATGCTAATAAAAAAGGGGCAACTCCAAAGCTGACTCAAAATATTGCTAACCTGTCTGAAGCCCCAAGGGCCCAGTAGTGAATCTAAACACACAAGGCAGAATCCCAGAGACCTCTCTCTTTGTGGTTTCTCTCTTAATGCTGCGGGAATAGTCTTTGAAATAGACAAGAAGGTTTTTCTAAAACAGGTACATTGGAATAGGCCTGAGTCATCGACTAAGATGAGATATTTCAGAAAATTTCTATTTTGAGCCTGTGGTATGTTTCTGATTATGTATAAATACCTTGTTTGTTATATAAATACATGGTAAGTGTAACCTTTTGCTAAGCAATGCAAAGGAAATAGCCACAGGAAGATCTGAGAAAAGAGCCACAGCATAATTGCACCTAGTGGTCCCTTGTCACAGGTCCCGGAGGACCCTGGAAAGGTTTAAGTGTTACAGCTGTAAGTCACCTCTAGAAATCACCGCAGCCATGCTTGTCTCCTCAGGGGCTCTGTGTGCATAGGTATTAGTTGGCCTCAGCCATCCGCAAGCTTTTGTAAGCTCTCTAATGAAAACAACTGCATTTTCTGGGCTTAACTGCATGTTGTCGAGTGTTCTGTCTCTCATGCTATAAATGTACAGTCATGAGAGGCAGGCTGTTAATTAGGGACCGCAGCGTACTAGGCAAATGGGGAATCAGGTATTTCATTGATGTGCCCGGAAAGTGACTTCTCAAAGGTCAGACTTAAAAAAAAACAACAAACAACAAAAAAATCAAAACAAAACAAAAAATTTCTTTTCACACCACACATAGGCTGGGTCATAGTGGACAGCAATTATTTATGATATACTTCATAAGGAAAACAGTGAAGTTCTCCTATTGTAGTAATTTCCCCATATTATGTCCAATGCCATATTCTTATTAGCTCTTTTGATTTTAAATTGCTTTGTAGAAAGATATAACACCTGACATTTCATATTTTTACGAGACATATGACCATAATCTGCTAGATAATATGGTGGGTATAATGCAAGTGTAATTTTAGGTACCAGAGAGCTTATTATGTGATGGAAAAGGTATCAAAACCAGTGGTGGCTCCATATTGATCCTTTGCAGATTTTTCCCATTTACTTTCTGTCATTTCAGGGAATACTGATGTTACTCAGCCACAGGACAGCCAAAGCTCCTGATTAAAGCGGTGGGTATGACATTTTCCCTAGAGTCTGGGGTAAGGTTGGATTATGTCAGAGTGTGAAAGGCAAACAGAGGGCGGGCTGCTTCCGTCTGGCTCTCAAGGCTGCCCGCAGTTGTATGAACTTGAGGGGCAGGATACCGCTTCCAGTCAGTGTGTTTGCCAACTGGAACATAAGTCCCACTTTAAAAACCAAAGAATTAAAAAAAATTGTACAGTATTTATAATAAAGATGTTTTAAAATAAAAATTTAATTGATCCTTATTTTTATCAAGTCAATAAAATGTGATATTTGTTTTTGAACTATTTTTCCTACCATTAAATGTTAATTGTATCATTCTTTAAACTTTTACATTCTCCAAATAAGTTCTCCTTTGTGATACTTAGGCAGGATTTTGGCCAAATTGCAAATAGTTCACTTTCTCTATAAGGGCTTCAACAATTACATCTACATAAATGTATAATTATTTATGTAAATGTACTTCTCTTAACCGAGACAGCTCCAACGCATATGAGCCTGAGCTATATAATAAATGAGTAGATGGGTTAATCTCTCTGTGTGTACCTGAGAGAAAGAGAAAGAGAGAATTGGGGTTCCTAAAAAGTACACATATGTTCCTGTGGTCATTGGGTTTGTGGTGTCTCCATTTGAGGGTTGTCTGGGTTATGACTTGTCTCTTCCCTGTAGTGCTAGTGTGCTGGTTCAAAGCCATTTTTCAGTCCAACTGGCTGTGATAGGTGTACATATAACAAGCAAAGCCAAAAACATGCCACTTCCTACACACTTCATCTTTCCCCTGATCTGAAAGTGTGTGAGCCAAATACCTGTGCCCACGTCCAGGTAACAATTTCCATCACACAGTGTGTTTTAAATGAAAACTTTGAGTTAGCAAACCATTTGCCTGGCACTTGGAGAACGCCCGCAGTGAGCTGACTCTTACCTTCCGGTGTCCCCAGAGCTGGTTCCCCTTCATGCCATGACAGTCATAGAGAGTGACCGGGCTGTGGTGTGAGATTGCATCGAAGCAGAACTTCCGGGTGTGCAACGGCTCCCCAGGTCTAATGTCTTCTCTCCATCCAAAAGTAAAGAGCTACCAAAGCGACAATAGCAGAAAAGCTGCAGTGAGTTTAATTTGGAAAGATTCGAGAACAAGGGGAGCAATTTAGATTTGTTTTATGACTTACAGGGAAAAACTGTCTCGTGATAATAGAGGTGTTGAGAAAAGCATGTATCACAAAGTGCTGTAGCAGTGACAGTTGCACCTTTGGGTGCCAAAAATGCAAATGAAGAGCTTCCAGGTAGGTACTAGAAATTACAGAGGACTGTGTAAAGACAGGGGAAGGAGGAGGTAGAAGAAGAACTCTTTAATGAAGTTCTTTACATTCTTCATTTTGATAAAATGCTGCTGGATAAAATGCTACACAGTTAGCTTAAATGAGCAGATTAATTGAAAAAAGACCAGGAGTAGAGTTGAGCTGTGTTGAAGCTAGTGACTTAAAAAGTTTGATTTAAATGAAAGCTAAGCTTGATGAAGTAAAGAATAGGCAAATAACTTTCTTTGGGTTGATAAGTATAATTATGCAGGGCAATGTTCTGAACTGTACCTCACAGTAAGAAGTACAGTTCACACACACACACACACACACACACACACACACACACACACACTTGCATGCACTTCCCTTCCCCAAACTGAAACAAGTTTCATGAACCGATGTTTATCCTTACTGCATTTAATAGACTCTGATATTCCACCTGACCTTATCCTATCCTAGTCTATTCTACCCTATTCATCCAATTCTATTATTTTTAAAATGCTGTTTATGATATACTGAATTAATTATATAATTTATTAAATTTCAAAAAACCCCCACATTCTTGTAGGGAAAGGGTCTTTTCTTGAGTTTGACTTGGACAACCGCTAGAGGGGTACAGTAGAAAAAAGTCTTTAAGTGGAAAAATAGACTAGATAAGACTTATGATTAATTCCAATTTTAAGTCCATTAAGGCTATATAAATCTTACTGTAGGACTTAAGGCAGGCCCTGTTATAAAAAGCCAAACTGGGAATTGCAAAGTAAAGAGGTGTCAAGGAGACCCTGCTGATACACAAACAAGCACAACCACCAGGACCCTCAGTATATTTCAGTTTTTAAGTACTATCCAGGGAAGAAAATATAGAGAATCTGGCAAAATTCCGGGGATGACTAACAAAAACAGTTCAATGGTGGGAAAACTGCAGAAAACTTGAAAGAACTGGGTAGGTGGTCTGAAGAAAATCAGAAAGAAATTCTCTAAATCAAACACATGGAAGCTGGAAGTAGATTGAGTAATGGCAAGTGGCTATAGTTTGTTTCCCTGGAAGACAGGACGGAAGAGGATGTTTGGAATAGAAGGACAAAGGATTTTTAGGTTAGGCATTTAAAATTGATTCATAAAGAGGAGTTGTGTGGTCTCTTTTCCTTGAGTGTTTTTGTTTGTTTGTTTGTTTAAATGATTGTGAATTGAGGCATTTTCAGATTTATTCAAATTCTGTGCAGGAGAATGACTTCTCAAGGACAGATGTCTACTTAGTGTTTCTGATTTTGATCCCTGCCCTCAACTCAGAGCTCCGAGCTCCTGGTATCCTGTAACTCTATCTTGCCCATGTTCCTCTTTTACCTCTCTCTTCAACAGAAGTGTTGCCCAGGGTTCTTCCTTGGACCCTCCGCCCTTGCACCTTCTCTGGTTGGTCTTAAGCATTCTCAGTGTGCAGCTCTTGACAATGTGCTAATAACTCATCATCTGTATTACATCCAACTCCATGTAGGGTTTGCCAACTGCATGTCCCATGGACATCTCAGGTTCAACTCATCCTAAATTTAATTGATTTCCTTCCCTGTTTAGCCTGTTTATACTCTTATATTTTGTTTTAGTTAGTGGTCATATCATTCAACTTGTCAACCTGAGAGTCTTTCATCTTTAACTCTTTCATCTCCCTTGCCATCTTCATCTAATCAATTCCCAAGCCTCATCATTTTTGTCTTCTAAATATTGCAAAAGTATCTCTTCCTTTCTGTCTCCACTACCATTTCTCTCCATATTTCTTGTCTGGACTACTAAAATGACCTCCTAATTAGTTTCATTCCTATCTTCCTTTTTAAATTCCTTTCTATCTGTCCTCCGTAGTCTCCAGAGAATTCTGTTTGAAACATCTATTTGGCCTTGCCACCTCTCAACCCAAAATCCCACAATATTTTCATATACCCTTAGAGAATAAAGTTCAAACTCTTTAACATATAAAGAACTCTCCACAATCTGGTTTTGCCATTTTTTTCCAGCTGCATCTCTTCCCTTTAGTCTGTGTTCTAGCCACAAGAAAACATTTACAGTCCCTTGCAGTAATCCGGCTGTATTTCCCCTTCTGTGGCTTTGTTCAGGACAGCCCCTCTGGTTGGAAGGCCAGCTTTCACCAGCCAACCTAGTGAAGGCTCATTAGTTTTACGACATTCAGTTCAACTCTCCACTCATCCAAGCAGCCTTCCTCTTTGAACCCCTCACTCCTCGCCACCGCTTGCCTTTACTTCATCATGTTTGCCCATTTATGTTTCTGTTCATCTCACTGGACAGTGAGCTCTTTAATGGCAGGAGTCATATCTTCTTTTATTTTTGCGTTCCCTGCAACCTGAACAACTCACGACACATAATAAATGTTCAGTACAATTTCTACCAAATAAATAAAAACTTGCATTCATTATATCAACAGAAAGTGTGTTGGGATAGCTGTCAAAATGAATGAACTGATCTTTTTTGGTCCCTCAAACGAATTTCTTCTGTTTGTGTCTAATCACAACAATATCAACCACACTATTATTTGTCAAAATTTCAACTATAATGATTCTAGGCTCAGTTACCTATTATTTCCTGGCCTATAAGCCTGCCACTGGCATTGATTAAATCTTTATTTCACTTAAATATCAAAGTTCCCTGTGATTGTAAGCAGACCAAATAATTCAGGGACCAGTGGTCTTTACTGGTTTAACCAGTTCCCTCTCTGTTGCTGTCTCCTGCCTTTCTGCTTGTCTCATGTTTTGGTTTTTATACACTAAGTCTTCACTTAACATCATCAAAACCAACTTTACTATAAGCTAGTTGATTAAAAAAGAGTTCCTATGGCAACTCATCAACATTATAATGAAACCATGTTGAACAAAACAACGTGATTTGAGGACCTGCTGTCCCCTTAGAAGGCCAGAGACAAAGGGGACTGTAGTCATTTCCTAGCACAGTCTCATACAGTGGGGGAAAATCGGTCCTGCAAAGGTCAAATGGTTTTATAAACAGTTTTTCTTACTTATTACTTTCTGACATTTTACTTGTCTTACACTCGATAAATTGATCTGTTAGATTCAAAAGAATACCTGTGTTAGGGCAGACTTACGCAGATTTGTCTCTTGGGCAGATTTATTCATGTATTGTCACAATTATATATCAGGGATTCCTTAGGTGACTTTTATTTCTAGCTTCTAGGTGTGTTATTACAGAGCAACAGTCATTCTTAGATTTGTAGACTGATTGTTAGCCTGTGCTCTTCTTCCGTGTTTTATGTATTATTGCTTTCGTTATTACCTGGTGATTACCTTCCTACATCCCATGTGATATATCTCCAGATTATATCAATTGTTTTACTCCGCTGCCTCTACCATTAGCTAAATTTTTTTCTCTTATGCTTCTGAAATGCATGCAATTGCCATTTATCTTGTCCTAATGGCCATGTCAAACTGAGCAGGCATCGAGCGTTTCATTCATTAGGCACACTTTTCTGTGTGCATTCTTGTCACGGCAGAAACAAGCAAACGTTATGAAAGCATTGTCACTGCTCACATTGAGTGGGGTTATTGTGACATTCACAGTTTGTCTTCTACCCTTGGGCTGTTCCTTACAGACAGAAGAATTTAGATTTCCCAGGAAATAACTCCTCATTCTTTGTCAACCTCTAATCCTTCAATTTTAGAGCAAATCGATGTTAATTTTTCCACTTTTTTTAATTGATATTTTTAAGTATAGGTTCAGAATGATACATAACTCATGTCTTTGCTTTAATATTGATTTGGTATGTGTAATGCCGCCCGTGTCTGTGTTGTGTTATATGAATAAGCTCACTAGACTTGGTACTGCAAATAATACGCTTATTATCGTAATCTTGCTACGTGATTCGGGAAGATTAAACATATTTTTCTCTCTGTGGGTGGTGCTATTTAGATTCAGTGTCATGTGGCTGGCAGCTATCTGAGATTTGCAGTGTGCTCTGTCCCGAGAGTGAGACTATGTGCCGGAATCCGTCCTTTTACCACATGCAGGCACCTGCTTCCACCTCTGTTTGCACATCTCCTTTCCAGGTCTTTCAAAGGGGGCATTCGTCTGCTACCTCAGCAGGGCCAAGGCCCACTCCGCTGCAGTCAGCGTGATAGCCTGCTGCCTGGCCAAGGAGCCGCCGGCCCCTCTGCTCCTCTGCTCCTCTCCCCCAACCCCTCCCCTCCACTTTCTTCTCGGGGATTCATGCTATACTGGCAGTGGGGAGCCTCCCTTCCGGGCCTATGGTCTTATTTCGGTCTCATTTCAGTTTTCTTTCTTGGTCTGTAGAGGAAACTGAAAGCCAGCACACGATGCTGCAGTGATATCAAACAGCTAAACAGAGGGTCCTGAAAAATGAACCACAGACGTTTGCTTCCTTCATAGAAGCCAAGTTAGTCATCACTGGTGCTCTGCAACAAAAGGCATTTTCTCGTCTATCGACACTTGAATCTAAAAAACAAAATTAGTGAACAAGCAGAACAGAAAGAGACTCATAGACGCAGAGAACAGACTGATGGTTGCCAGAGGGGAGTGGGGTTGGGGGATGGGTGAGAAAGGTGAAGGGATTGAGAAGTACAAATTGGTTGTTACAGAATAGCCATGGGGATGTAAAGTGTAGGGAATATAGTCAATATTATTCTAATAACTGTGTATGGTGTCAGATGGGTGTGAGATTCATCAGGATGATCAGTGAGTAAGGTACATGATGTCTAACCACTGATGTGCCTGCCTGGTCTTGTACCTCAACTGTAACTGAAAAATAAAAGATGATTAACGAAAAGAATTAAAAACAAAAAGAACACTTCAGGGCTGCTATTCTAACTGGTAGTTTCTCTCCCTTTGAACTTGATGTATTTCCCCTGTAATGAATTCACTCAGCAGTTTTCGAAGGTCTTAGTAAGACTAATGATTGTGCGCTTGGATGGGAATGTTCCTCTTTCATGTACCTTTCGGCAGTGTTTTGCCAGTTACCTTTTATCCAGTTGTTCTGATTCATGTGTGTCTGTGTTGAAGAATAAAGTTCGAACTTGTCTTCACTGTTTGGAAACAGTGGTAATAAATATTTTTCCCTCAACTAAAAAAGAAAAAGAAAACTGCTTCAATAGACTCTTCTTTAGTTCCCCTGTGACTATTGTGTGTATTTATTCATTTGTTTTATTTGTGCCATTAAAAAAGGATTATTTTAACTCTATTAAGTGTCCCTTTTATGTTCTATGAATGTTTTTGAGTTAAAAAGAATACTTATAAATTTCCTGTCCTGATACACTTCTTTTCTCATTTAGGAATTGAAATCTAAATGTGAAAGAATGAAACCTAATTCTTATGAGTCATTGCGTAATATATTGAATAAAGCTTACGGTTAATTACTGGAAAACAAAGCAGCTTGTAATGTTTTCACCTCCAAGTCAATATAGCATGATACATATTTCAAATATGATTTATTTTTCACCTCCTGTAAACCTTGTTCAGTCTTCCTGTAGCTCCGTTTGCAGTCTCTAGAGACTGCAAATCTTTTTAAAGAGATTTATTAACTGGTCTCCTCAGCTTCTCTTATGTCTGCTTGTCTAGTGCTTCCCTCTGCTGACTATTTCTTGAATTACATGACATAGATGTTCCCAGTTTTGTCTGAGGGGCCAGGAAAATGAAACAATTTTAAAAGTATATGGCACGGAGGTGGTTTTATATATATTTATTTTCAGCAATTAAATAAAATCTGAAGCCCAGATCATATTTCATTCTAGAACATGCCAGGGGATGGAAATATTAATCCTGATTCAGGCATTCAAGTATGCATACCTCACATCAACCAGCTGCCTAGATGTGTTTCCTGGTTGGGCTGAATAGAGATGGCAGAGACAGAGGTAGCCCTTCAGACAAACATTTTCCTATGGCACGCTCCTTTTTCTTTTCTTTTTTAAAAACATAACCTTTTCCTCTAAAGATGTCAGTCTTCCTGACATGCCTCTGAAGCCTTTTCTCTTGCTCTTGGGCTGAAGTCAGAAATGCATCTTGTAGGTAACAGGCCAACCCTGTATCTCACATCCCTGGTAGCACCCCCGTGGTGCTTATAGAAAGAGATAGAAAAAGCAGGAGGCGAGTCAGCTTCTACGACATTTCATTCCTATCAGTGAGTCCTGGAGCCGCAGTCTTCTTTCAAGCCCGTCTGATAAGTGTCCTCGAGCTGCAGGGTGTGTTTGAGTAAATGATGAATCAATCGTGTTTGGTATGTGGCAGCTGCCTTGGGCCGGAGAGAGAGTGCTAATTTGGTATTTTCATAACGCTCTCGAGGGAGAGGAACTGTGAGAAGGCAAAGGGGAAAGTATATTTACCCTGTACCTACCACAGGTGCGAGAAGCTGTTATATCTTAGACATGATTTATTCTCATAATTACCCTGTTTGTGAGATGGGTTATTATCTCTACTTAGAGATGGAGGAATGATGGCCTAGAAAGATTCAATAACTTCACAAGGACGCCCAGGCCAAACTGGTTGACATCTAGGTTGGCCTGATGGCAGGGCTCTTCTAGAACATCATGACCTTGTGGGACGAGTACAAGGACCAGATTACCAGCTAGGGTGGGGGTGGGGGGTGGGCATTGTTGGTTCAGTGATTCACTGCATTAATTCTTGACTGTGTTGTGGACTTGATCCACTGATGCTTTCCTGAGTGATGCTGCTCTGCACTGTTGTGCGGGCTATAGGAGGGGCAGGAGGGGTCAGTGGGCGAGGGTGGTGCCACCATGCTGAATCTCAGCACCCCTGAGCACTCTGCAAGGCCCTGCGCTGGACAGGGTGGGTCTTTACTAGTATAAACATGATAGACACTTGAGGAAGGTGGCAAACAGAACAGAACAGGATAGAATAGAGTAGAACACAACAAATACTTTACTGGAAATCGCTTGTGTACTATTTTGGTTTTCACAAGAGAGGTAGTATAGACAATTCCAGGAAAGAGAATGCTCAGGGAAGACGTACTATCCTGAACTTGGAATATATTCTTTTGCAGAGGGAGAGAGGGGAGCAGCCTGGGGGAAGGGGCTTTAACTGTATCTGTATTCTTTTTGTATTCTTTTACAGAATATAGAAATGGCTGTAGATACTTGTTAAACCTGTATGGGAAGTATATAAATGTCTACTGTAATATTTTTATGGTCTCCAAAAATATTTCACAATGAAAAACTAAAGCACTGGAAGGGGGCAGACATGACTCTACCCGCTGTCTTTTTTCTTTTACGGGTGACATGGCGTGAGGAGAGCCCCTTCCGAGGGCTGTTGAATTTAAAGTGGGTCAGGAATCACACCTCACTTCATAAACTGAGTTGCACTGAAATGGTTTTTCACTCAAAAGCAATAAGTAGTCTTAAAGTATCCCGTGAAGTTTATCTTGGGTGTTATTGCCTCAAAGTTATCATTCATGTGTAAGTTTACAAACTCCTACGACAACAAGCGGCATATGCAAAGTATTCTTTTCAATATACAGCTGGAGGGGAGGCATGAGATTAAAGTCACACAAACTTACGGAATAACAAAGAGTCTTTCATTAAAACCCTGAAATTTAGTTGGAAGAATTCCATAGCATTCTACATGCTTTTTATGGTTTGAAAACTATCATTCCGGGAAAGGAAATACATTTCTAACATCCTTTCTATGATTTAAAGCACATTTTCATACATCATCTCATTTGATTATCACCACTGCTCTGAGAAGGAACGGAAACAAAGAAGCAAAGCAAGATCCCATCTAGGGGTTGGGCCCCACTGACACCCTCCACACCCACCCCGGCCCATGACTTCTGGGAGCTGATGTACCTGTTCATGCGACCACGTCCGCTCAGAACCGTCCTTGACACAGATGTCTAGCCTCAGCTCGGTGCCCGTGGCTCCGTGCTTGCTATCCACGCAGAGATTGGCTGCCACGTTTCGAATCTGTGGAAAGAAGGAACAATGGGCCTGGGGCCATTTTTTTCTTTACCTCTATTTCCTGACAATTCTGATATAGATGCAGTTTTTTTGTGTGTGATTTTATGATTACTGAATGATGCCTTAAATTTATGGCAATTTATGGAGGAAGCAGGGAAATAAAAATAGCATGGTCCAGTCTACACGTAAAAGAACATGAGCTGGAAGGACAGCAAAACTGTGGCTGACTGCGGCAGAGGAATGTGTGATTGCAACATGGGGGGTAGTGGAGAGTTCATGACTTTTCTAAAATGGGAGATTTTTCTTCTTCAGGTAATTCTTAACTTGGGATTTAGCTTCTCATTCAAAAGTATCTTGTACCATTTCTACCTTAACTAGAGAAGAGATCCAGAATGAGGCAGGTGATACAGGTGAAGTGTGTGCTGAAAAAGTGAATCACTCAGTGTGATTCTGGGCAGGACATGGTGACCTTGACATTGCAGTTTTCCTGGGATGGTCTCGGTGTATACCTAGGCCTGGTTGATATGTTAAAAAATGTCACCCTAGAGTCTTAGCAAAACAGCGAATACAGTAGTGTTGGTACAATACTATGCTGGATAAAGATTCTCTACGTAAAGTCTGAACTTTGAAAAGTTGCAGAATAAAATTTAAAAAAGACTGAAAATTCTTTATAATTATTGTATTAACCCTGATATAAGAAACTGAATTGTTAGGGGTGGGAAAAGTGTGAACTATGAAAAGTAAGAACAGTAGACATAGCGACAGGAGGTTTGGACACATCCATGTCCTTTGGTCAGATCTTCCTTCCTGAATATCTGCCCATTCTCCTGTTAGCATCAGAATCACACCCTGTAGTAGAGTTGGCTATTGTTTCTGGTTTGTTACTTATGTCTGCTCGTTTATATAAGCTTAATGATCTCCATCATTTTTACACCTTTATACAGACCTGGATTGTACTAATCCCTTTAGGTCCAGTTAAGGATAGAAACAAGAACAGAATGTACTCCACTCTGCTGATCACTTCAGTGAAGGTTCTTTTGCCCAGAGTGTGTAGAGAGGGTAAGGAGTCTGCCCATGACCGAAGATGCCTGATCTGGGCCTATTCTTATCGGGGTAAGAGAATGAGGCAGAGAAAATGTTGTTAGGAGACACACTGGGTAACATGAAGGGCATAAATGATGCTGGGAGGAGATGGGTGGAGAGGCCTGTTTCACACTTCACTTCTTTTAGGAGCAGACTTTAATATGATGTCATTCGGAAGGGGTCAGTGTGGCGGGTACCAGTTTCCTTTTTCAGGGAGTTTGGCTACCGCTTGGGTTCATCTTGCATTATTGGACCTCTACCCTCGGAGTCTCTGTCCCCGACGACAGGGAATGTGAAATAATGTAGGGCACAGGGCAACAGCTCTTAACCTAGTTTGACCTACAGATCTCTCTGAGAATCCAAGGCAAGCTAGGACCTGCTTGTAAAAACAAACGAACTGTGAGTAAATACACACAAGCACGCTTGCACTCATTTCCCTGGAAAGCATAGACTCTGAATTTGAACTCTGAATTAGGAAAAATGCCTGCCTCCCACACCTTGCAAACTAACTGAACTCCTCAGTTTAGCAGCACAGGAAATCCTGAAAAACAGTGAGTGAACTTGGCTGGTGTCAAGTGCCTTCGATTCTCTCTCACTTCTTTTACTTTTTTTCCACCTTCTTCAAACAAGTACTAGGGAGGAACTGCACTACGGAATTTGGGGAGCCAACTTTAAAATGTGCCTTTTATAAAACCAGTGCCTTGGTGTGTGAGAGTTTCTTCAGTGAAATAGCGTCACCCAGGAGGTCAAAAGTCTGATTTTGCTGTTGTTGCCTTGGGCCTGGCGCACTCTGTGAAGCTCCTGTTTGATCTCCGCATCCTAGTGCAGGGTGCCCATTTCTAAGGCTGTCTTCAAGGTGGGAGCCGCCTGACAGAGAGCTCTGGGCCGGGCTGTGTTTTCACTCTTACACTGTTTAACTCGCAGACACTTGTCTTGGAGAACCAGAATTAGCTTATGCCAAAGACATCTCTGGGCGCTACTCTTCACTGTACTCGCATCCAGGAGCTCTGAATGACATTTTGGAAAAAGGCAGCTACTTACAGGTTTCTGGCAGCATGGCCACAGAGGGGGGTTTTGTTCCCCTTTATCACTGGAGGGGCTCTGCTCTTGGAAAAGGGGGAGGTAGGGAAGAAAAGGACAGACACAAGCCAGGGACACGGACTGGCAATCTGCCAGATCTGCCTGTGAATTCACACCCAAACCTCTCTGAGACCTTGTTCTGTTTCTAAATGCTCTGAGCTCGGAAGGTGCTCTGGCAGGAATGGAGGAGACCCATTTTCTGAACGTTTGCATTTTCTAAATTCTCACTCAAATGGCATCTGTGTAGACAATGGGATCAACATCTTTGGAAACCAAAGTTCAAGTTTCGAAGCCCTAATTGTCTACATCTGTGTAAATTCCAGAACGTAGTAGTGCCAGAGAGGGGGTGCTGGGAGTTCAACACAGGACAGTCTTGGAAACAAGATTGATATCAGGCAGATCCCACGTGCTTCTCTTCCTTTCTATTTGCAGCTCCCCAGCACACATTTGTATCCTCTCCTCTGGCTCACAAGCACCACCTCCTCCTAATAAACAGATAAATAAAATTCTGGTAGCACTGATTCTAATAATACACGTTTATTCCTTTGAAAAAAGTTTAAAAGGTGTAGACCAGAAAATTTAGGAACTATTTATACTTTTTCAGCACAAACTCTGTACCTGCGACCAAAGGTAAAACAGTTCACATACACACGCCAAATCTAGGACACAGCTGACTGGATCTACGTATGGCTCGCTAGATCATTTTCAGTCCTTTTTTTTTATTTCCAGCTTCAAGGTTTAGCACCATTAAAACTGTGCCAAGGAATCCTAAGAGACCCCAAACATGACTAGGAAGCAAGTCAGTGCTTGAGTAGGAGTGGGAAGAAAGAAGGAGAAACCTGGGGAAAAAGGAATCAGGACTTGTGACAGGATTAGGAGATAATCTCCTTTCGGGGGAGGATTAGGAAAAGGTCTGGCAGAGAGTCCAGGATTTCTTAGGTATGCAAGAGAACACAGGCTCAGCTGGAACAGATTTGTTGTTGTTGTTTTTCCCTCCCGAACACAGGAGGTTTTCTGAAATAGTATAAGAGAAGGGGACTGTGATATAAATGTCAAGGTGGCTAGTAGTAAGTGTTCGATAGGTAATTTAAGTGGTTGTTAGAGAGACCAGCCTCTGTTTAACAAATGGGAGAACACTGTTTGCTAATTTCCTGATAGCCTTGGGGTCTTTTCACTAAGAAGTAGTGGGTTCATGATTCATTCAACAAATATTTATTAAGTATTTGCTATGTCCTAGTCACTGTGCTAGACACTGGGGATACAGTGAAAAATAAATAATTGGTTACCTTCTTTGTGCAAGTTTTGGTCCTGTGAGGACATTAGGGAGTGGAAGGCAGGTTTGAGACTACCAGTATTGCTGGCTGTGAATTTCTAATGCTGTAGAAGGAACCAAGGAGCTTCCCTTTGTGGACTGCAGTTGACTTTAGAATGCAAACCGACGTGCAGCTAGACTGAATGAAGATGCTAGTACAATGGGGAGAGAGAACTGCATGGGGGTGGAGCAGGCCTGGGCTCTGCTCACCAGGCACAGATGAGTTTTCCTACAATGTAGCCACACACGCCTTTTCGAACCTCAGTTTATCTGTGTATCAAATGTCAACATTTAAGGGGTGCTTCTGAATAAAAGGCACTTTCACAGTTACTGATGGAGATTCAAAGACAAAGAAAAAACAGTTTCTGCTCTCAAGGAGCCCACAGTCCCATTGGGCCACATCACTTTGAAGGCATTTTATGAAATTACTAAACGTGAAGTGAGAACTGACCAGTTCTGAGTACTTGGAATACTTTATATAACTGATGACTTTGGAAGGGGCTCTGGAGGATGAATTTCGAATCTAGAGTGAAATGACAGAATGACAGTGTAGCCTTAGGGGTGCAAAATATACATAAATGTGGAGATTTGACAGTGTCAGGCATTTTTTGGGGAATGGCTCATACTCGGTATGGCTCAGCAGGTTTGTGGAATGAGGGCAAGCATGCCTTGGTGGGTAGCACTGAAGATTAAACTGGTATGTGCAAAGCGCTTGTGCAGGGTTTGGCACATTAGAAGTGGTCAGTAAATGTTAGTTACTATTTATTTGTTTGTTCATTTTTTCCAGATGGATTAACCATATTGGTGAATGTGGTCATGTCATAGACAGATCACATTTCTATTATACTATGAAACATCCCATGAAGCCGTTTAAATTAAAAAATAAAAGACTGCTACTGAACAAGCTGTGGCCTCAAACTCCAGACCTATTTTTCAGTCTGTATCACCTGTTAATCTCCATAATGTCATAAACGGCCACCTAAGATCTCAGTCTGGCAACTTGGATGTCACCCTGGGTACACCCATATACCCCCCTCCCCCCCATCAATGAGCTGACTCCGTCCTGAATGTCCCACTCCTTTCTCCTCCTTTCCACTCTCACACACCTTCAACATCCCCCACGGGCTTTAAAAGAATTGTAGTAAAATATATGTATTATATTTTGTCATGTTTGATGAGCACCCATGTTTTTGTGAATATTATGCAAGGGATTATTATACCCATTATTGTACCCATGGTATGTAATCATTATATCCATGTATAATGTATACCCTTATTTTTCCCTCAAAAATTTGGGCAAAACTGTGCACATTATACATGGCAAAATATGGTAGCATGCATTTTGCCATTTTAACCATTTTTAAGTGTAAAATTAATCACATTAAGTACATTCAAAATTCTGTGTAACCATCACCATGATCTATTTTCAAGGTGTTTTCTGCACTCCAAAAGGCAACTCTATAAGCATTAAGCAATAACTTCCCCAGTTTCTCCACTCCCAGTAACCTCTATTCTACTGACTCTGTGAATTTGACTGTTCTAGATACCTCAGATAAGTAGACCCATACATGTGCCATGCTTATTTCACTTCATGTAATGTTTTAAGGTACATTCATATTGTAGCGTGTGTTAGAACTTCGTTCCTTTTTAAAGCTGAATAATATTTCATTGTATGTAATACACATCAGTCACATTTGGTTTTTTGATTCATCCCTTAATGGAAACTTTCTCCCAGTTTTATTGAGGTATTATAACATATATAAACTTTAGGTGTACAACATGATGATTTGATACACATAAGTATTGTGAAATGGTTACTACAATAAGATTAGTTAACACCTCCAACCTGTCATATAATTACCATTTTTTATGGTGATAACATTTAAGATTTACTATCTTAACAACTTTCAAGTATTGTCAATTATAATTACTATGCTGTACATTACACCCCTAGAATGAATTCATCTTATAGCCGGAAGTCTATACCCGTTAGCCAACATTCTTCTACTATTTTTAGCCCACAATCCTGGCAACTATTTATTTCTATTCTTTATTTCTATGCATTTCACACTTTTAGATTCTACATATAAATGAGATCATAAAGTTTGTCTTTCTCTGTCTCATTTGTTTCACTCAGCATAATGCTCTTAAGGTCTATCCATGTTGTCTCAAAAAGCAAAGATTTTCTTCTATTATATGGCTGTGTAGTATTTCATTATATATATGATATGTAATATATATAGATAAATTTGATGTGAGGATAAATATGATCATATATATATAGCTTACATTAGTGTTTGACTCATATTAAATGTTCAATAAATGTTAGTTGTATAGTAATATTAGTTGTGGTAGTTTTGGGATGCAGTGAGAAATGAGACTGGGTGGTAGATTCGTGCCATTTTGTGAAGGACCTTAGGTGTTGAGATAAGGAATGTAGACCTTGTTTTGTTGGCAAAGGGAATTATTAGAATTACTGGGAAGAAAAACTTGTTTTAGACAGTACATTCTGGTGTTAATGGGAAGGATGAATGAAGAGATGGGCAATTGTAAGCATGGGCAGTAGCTCTAACTGAAAATGAATATCTGGAGTATGATAGTGACAGCGATGGAACATAGCCAAAGAACATATGTACTCAAAGAAAGCCATGTATTCCAGATGCATTTTTCAGGTAGTATTTATAGGTCTTGACAACCGTTTACATGTAGATAATAAAGAAGACATGCTGGATTTGAGGTGTCTTTGTGATACCTGTATGTAGGCACCCAGAAGTCTGGATTTTGGAAAAGGGGTCAGTGTAAAAAAATGTAGCCTCTCAACTCCAAACCTATCTCTCTTTACCTTGCTTTCTGATACTCAGGATGGACCCTGCAGACATTTTCCTAGCCAACAGCTCAGCTGCAGTTTTAGATTTCAACAATAGAGGGTGCTGCATCTTTTAACTAATGTCTTGACTTATAAAATTCCAGCCATTTTTCTCCTGGAGTGTTATTTTATGAATATGAACACTTCTCCAGATGCTTAGATTCACCTATGAACTGCCAATAAATCTAAGATTTGCTTGAGTTCCAGTATAATCATGAAAAGCCACTTTCAACATTTTCCCTGAAGCCAGGGTCAATAGCCCCAGACATTAAAAAATAAAGCAACTTTTTAGTATACTTGAAAAACTACTCACACAACAGTGTCCGGATAAAATAATTCTTCTTTTGAATTCAGGTCAGATCATTGAAATATGGGCAGGTTTAAAAGCTTGCCTAATAAAGAGATGTTAAACTTTTGGGTAACGTTTAAGGACTGTTAGTTAATGAAGATCTGCAGTCAAAATCACAGGGTTGATTCTGAGAAGGATGTAACTCTCTGACCCTGGACAAGATTGCAGCAAAATCCCTGAGATACATGACAATTTGTGAGCTTTTAAAGTTTTTCAGAGAAGTAGATTCTCTTGAACTTATTCTTGAGTTTAATAGCTATCCTTCTAAGGAAGGTCAGCAAATTGTCCTTATTTTCAAGTAAGGTAATTCAGGGTCTGAGTTTTTAATTGTAAATTTCATCACTGTTAAGCATAGTCAGCATATTAAAACAGGTCAATTGGTTTTTTCAGGGAAAAATGTGGACATGTCGAGTGGCATTTTGGGATACTAAATGGCTATGTAACATTTATGAGACATTTCATGGTATAAGTACTTCCCTGAAATTTTTTCTGTGTGACTGAGGTTATGAAGCCATATTGTCTCCATTTAGTAAAGAACACAGTAGTGGTAAAATATATTTCCACCCTCCTTCTTACTTCCTGCCACAAAGTCAAACACACGGGAAGTAGTAATAATGAGCTGTGAAAGTCTAGCTTTAAAATTCTGAGTCACATTGCCCAGCATGCCATCACTATGTCCTGTAGCAAAGGAAAATTATGCAAAACTAATGGGGAAAACAAATTAATATTTCCTATAAAAAAGCAAATGTACTGCCTCTGAACCTGTGACAATAGAAATTCAACCCTGGAGTACCATCTTATGTAAAAGTAAGTGTAATAATCTCAAAATGCTTGAATGCTCTGGTTGGCTTTTTGAACAATAATCTCACATCTACTTCTAATCTAAGCATTTTACATAATTTCCTCTTCTCAAATTCTTAACTGTGAAAGTAGTTAATCATGCCATACTCAATAGGTGAATAGTTCTGAGAATGAAGTGGTTGGAGTTTGATGAGATTGTGAAATAAATGGTAGTTGCCAAAAGCTAAGAGTTATTCTTTCTGTGGGAGAGAGGGAGACTTTATGTCTCCCTGAAAATACAGCAGAACAAGACAAAAAAAGTGGGACAGAAGAGGTCTTAAGGAAAGTCAACATTAGTCTAGTTCCAGTTTAGTGAATCTGGGTTTATGTACAAGCTAAACAGCCAGTCCAGGCTAGTTCAAGTCACCTGACACCCTACACACTTTGAGAGGCCAAGGATTGTGTTCTGTGTCTGGCAGGGTCCTACAGTGTTACCTCAAGCCAGCGAGGCTTCTTGGGGAGAAGCCATGCCGTAATCAGTTCTATAGTTCTGGCTCCTGGCATAGATGATGGTGTATAATGTAGTCGTCAGCTAGGGCTGCCGTAGCAAAATGCCATAGACTGCATGAGTTACACAAAGGAAACTACCTTCTCACTTCCAGAGGCTAGAAGTCCACCATTGAAGTATCAACAGGTTTGGTTTCCTCAGAGGCCTCTGTCCTTGGCTTTAAGATTTCAGCCTCGTCACTGTGTCCTCACATGGCTTTTCTGTGTATGCACATGCCTGGCGTCTCTTCTTTTCATTATGAAAACTCCAGTCCTGCTGGCTGAGGGCCCCATTTTTATGACGCTATTCAGTGTTAATTACCTCCTTAAAGGCCTTATGTCCAAGTATAGTTACATTGTTGAAAGGTTAGAGCTTCAACACACAAATTTTGCGTCGACACAAGCCTGTAACTCAATAATTACCTTTTAAATAAAGAAAAATGTTCACCATTTTTCTAGGTAGTTTCTCTGCTGATGAATGAGAGAGGTCACAAAAACAGCCATTTATTACTATGCTTGCAATTTATTTTAGGGTTTTACAAAGAAGCTTCACCAAGCATTGGATTTTTCAAATGATTTTATGAGAATTTATTGCTCGGCCCTTTTGTGGGATGTGTTTAATATCCCCTCTCTGTTACTACACACATACCAGGCCTATTTAGGAGATTGCTAGAATCACAAAGCTACTTGCTTACCTCATCTACCAAATCCCTCACCCAAATCCTGACTCATCTCCTCTTATTGCTGGAATTAGGTCATGGGCAAAGCTCCAGCAATGACTTTTGAGCCACAAGGGGCCCTCCAGCTGAATGTGATCCTTGTCTGCTTTATATTTTGAGCCTGGTCTTAAATTTTTTCACTCAAGGTTGTCAGTATCATTTTCCGTAAGTGATTTTTAACTTCTTTTGGGTCACAGACTGTTTTCGAAACGCTGATGAAATCTATGGACTGTCCAGAAAAATGTTCAAATATACAGATGCAAAGTATTCTTGCTTTATGTATCCGGTGGCCCGTAAACAGTTTCATGTGTTAATTACATATGTAGCTTTTTTTCCCTATCCTTTCTTCAACACACAGACCCACAGAGCTTAGGGTATGTGCTTTGGAATACATGATGTGATACCTTCCTTGTACCCGTGGGCATTGGTAGACAATAAAATGGCTGTAGTTTTTGCTTAAAAAATAAAAATAAAAGCTCAGAAGTATCTTATGCAAAAACAATTATCCCTTTAAACCACTGCCTCCTGTATGATTTAGGTAAAGTGTTGCCGCTTCCATCATTTGTAATGCAAATCAGGGTTCCCATAGCAGTAAATAATAGTAGCCAACATTTAATGGAGAGCTTGCCCTCTGCTGGGTAAAGCTTTCCATAAATCATTTCATTTAATCATCACAACAACTCTATGAGGTTCAACTCTTATATTCTTACTTTGCAGTGAGGAAACCCAGGTGTATTAGTTTTCTGTGTCTGCTGTAACAAATCACCAGAAACCTGGTGGCTTGAAGCAGATGAAAGGTGTTTCCCTCACAATTTTGGAGGCTGGAGTCCAAAATCAGGGTGTTGGCTAGGCTGCGCTCCCTTTAAAGGCTCTCAGGGAAATTTCATTCTTTGCTTCTTCCAGCTTCCTTAGCTAGTGGCCACTCACTCCAGTCTCTGCCTCGGTCTTCACATGGCTTTCTCCTCTCCTCTTTGCATTTCTTCTATGTCTCTTATGAGGACTCTTGTTGGACTTAGGGTCCACCTAGATAGTTCAGGATGATCTCACTTTGAAGTTATTAACTCCATCAGGAAAGGCCCCCTTTTTTTTCAAATAAAGTAACTTTCACAGGTTCTGGAAATTATGATGCGGACAAATCTTTTTGCTGGCCATATTCAACCTGCTACACAAGGCATAGGTAGGTTATAGTACATCAGTGGTGAATCTGGGATTCTGACTCTTATGCTGGGACCTCAAGACCCTGTGAAAACCTCACTCTTGGTAACTATAGACTTCAGAGCCTCTTCTTGGCTTACTCTCGGTCAGAGGGAGAGTTGTACCATGTGCTGACTGGCTGCTTGCTGAGAGAGCTGGGTGCAGTTATATATCAGTCCTAGTTCTAGAGGAACTATGAAACTGACTCATACAAAGAAATAAAGAGTCTGAAGCCAGGACAATAGAGCCAAATATCACTTCAGGTGCAGAGTGCCAAGATCTAGTGTCCCTCCTCACTTTCTCGGGCAAGGTGCTCCATGGAAATCAAGCCATGGGGCAGAAGAGTAAGGACTTGGGAGAGTCTCGGAAGCCTGCTAGGCTGTGGCTTGGACCTGCTTGGGCAGAAGGGCAGTGTTCCTGTAGAAATATTTGGTGAAAGTATCATGCATATTGAAAGAAGTTAAAGAACATAAATAAATGGAAGCGAAGACATCCCATGTTCATATATTGGAAGACAATCTTATTAAGATATTAATACTACCTAAAGCAATCTATAGTTCAACCTTATCAAAATCTCAATAATATTTTTGCAAAAGTAAAAAAAAATCAATTCTTAAATTCATATGAATTCTCAAGAGATTTTGACTAGCCAACACAATTTTGGGGAAAAAAAAACAAAGTTGGAGGACCCACACTTTCTGATTTTAAAACAGCCTAATGCTACGGTAATCAAAACAGTTGGTCAAAACCAATGGGATAGAGAGCCCAGAAATACACCCTCCCATATAAGGTCAAATGCTTTTCATTTTCCACAAAGGTGGCAAGATCATTCATTGGGAGAAAAGAGTCTTTTCAACAAGTGGTTTTGGGAAAACTGAATATCCACATGCAGAAGAATAAAGTTAGACCTTTACCTTATATCATGTACAAAACTTAACGTGAAATGGATCAAAGGCCTGAATGTAAAAGCTAAAACTCTATGACTCTTAGAAGAAAACGTAAGAGAAAAACTTCATGGCATTGAATTTGACAATGATTCTTGGATGTGACACCAAAAGCACAAGTGACAGAAGAAAAGATTATAAGTGAACTTCATTAAAATGAAAAACTTTTGTGGATCAAAGAACACTCTTAGCAGTGTATAAGGTACATAATAAGATAAAATATTTGCAAGCCATGTATCTTATAAGGGGTTAATATCCATAATATATACAGAGCTCCTAAAACTCAACAACAACAAAAAAGCAAACAATCTAAATCGGAAATGGGCCAAAGACAGACACCTCTCCAGAGAAGACCCACGAATGGCCTATAAGCACATGGAATGATGTTCACCATCACTAATCATTAGGGAAATGCAAATCAAAACCAGGAATATGGAAATATTCCTTTACATCCATTAGGACTGTTATAAAAGAAAACAAACAACAAATCTTGGTGAGGATGTGAAGAAGCTGGAACCTTTGTGTGCCGCTGGTGGGAATATAAAATGTACAGCAGTTGTGGGCAACAGTATGGCAGTGCCTAAAGAATTAAATGTAGAATTGCCGTATTGTTACAATTTTATTTTTGGGTATATGCACAAAATAATTGATAGCAAAGGCTTAAACATGTATTTGTATTCATAGTCACATTATTCACAATATCCAAAATGTGGAAATGAGCCAAATATCCATTAATGAATTGATGGATAAACAAAATGTTGGGTATATATGTAATGGGATATTATTCAGCCTTAAAAATGGATGAGCTTCTCATACATGCTGTAACATAGATGACCCCTGAAGACATGCTAAGTGAAATAAGCCAGACCTGAAAGTACAGACATTGTATGATTCTGCTTGCATGAGGTACCTGAAACAGTCAGATTCATAGAACCAGAAAACAGAACAGAGGCTACCAGAGGCTCGGGGAGGTAGGATGGGGAATTACTTAATGGGCACAGAGTTCCAGCTTAGGGTGCTGAGAGGTTCTGGAGATGGATGTTGGTGACCGTTACACAACAACGTAAATGTACTTAATGCCACTCAATTGTACACTTAAAATGGTTAAAAAGGTAAATTTTATGTTATGATTATTTTACCATAATTTAAAAAAATGCAGTGTTTATTCAATGGTGATAGGGAAGTTGCATTTGCTTTCTGTAAATCCATAAATGAGAAGCAGCCAGGCTGCGGGGTCTGGAGGGGGTCAGCGGGTCATCCGAGGCAGGACCTAGTTCCTTTGCATTGGAATAGGTCCTAGAGGAGACTTGTCTCAATAGGGCTTCTGAGTAAATTCAATTTTCTCAATGTATTTAGAACATTACTTCTCACACAAGCAATGTATTTTGCACATAAGAAAAAGAGTTTCAAAGATACATAGCATTATATATTTTATGATGGTGAATAATTGTGTTAGGAGAGAGAACTGTTTAGAAATTCCCACAAAGGACTGGGATTACTTCCGAGGACAGAGACGAAGTTAAAAACAGATACAGGTAGTTGCAAGTAGGAGGTATTTTATTTTATTTTTATTCTGCCCCCTTCTAATCTTGCTTTATTTGAGATTAAGTACCTTTAAATTCATACTATCTTCTTTAGAAACTAAATAAAATTGTTCTGTTTAGGGTACAGATCAAGTAGTCCCAGCCAAGCTTTCCAGCTGTATCACCAATATTTTTACCAAGAAGGGCAGCTCAAAGTGTTCCGAAAACTAGAAGGTACTTTACTAAGCTGGAAGAGGCAAAATCTGTTTTTAAATTTGTGAGCAATTTTCTAATTTATTTGAAGAAGGGAGCTACAAAGAAAGAGAAGAAAGGAGTATTTGAAAAACAGGGGATTCTTACATACCTCTGCTCAGTGTAACCCAGGTATAGGCTAGATACGAACTTGAATTCTTTACCTCCCCATCATTTGCTCATTTCAAATGTCATGACTGAGTCTGACACTGTTGCAAGAAATTGTTTTCATATTCAGTTTTTTAAAATTTAGTTTGCATCTTCTACACAAAGTAGTTTTTTGAAAATTGAATCTTTAGGGGAGACAAAAACAATTTTTTTCAGGAGAAAATATTTACTCATTTCACTTTGGCAGGGAAGAGAATTAAATGTAACTTTTCTTTTTCTTTGGGGTAATTTAAATTTTAATTATCAATAACTACATCATATATAGAATTATTATCTTTGGGTAATTTTTCATTCATTTGGCTTTGAGATGGCCAGAGATGGTTAGAACCACAACAACTCCAGCGATGCTGTGAGCCATTAATTTAGATGTGCAAGTTACAGCCAGTACCACCGTCGGCACTCGCAGTACCACCATCACTGTCCACGCTGACAGGTAACTTCTGATGATTACTTGCCATGTGCCAGACACTGAGGTAAGCACTTTACATGAATTACTACAGTTGAACCTCCTCAACAAATTCCGTGATGGGGGACTATTATTCTCATTTTACTGCTGAGGAAACAGAGATTAACTTGCCTGATTTCAACACATCCAGTAAATGTTAGATCTGGAATTTGAACAAAGAGAGGTGCCCAGGAATTTGGTAGAACTGAGGATGTGTACTGACCTATGGGAAACGGAGAACAATGGCCACTTCCTATTTATCACTGTATTTGCCACAACATGGCACATTGTGTTTTCTGTGTGGTGGCATGAGCTTGATTTGAGTTTGTGTGAATGAGGAAAGCCTCAAGG
This sequence comes from Trachops cirrhosus, assembly GCA_028533065.1. Lineage (NCBI taxonomy): Eukaryota > Metazoa > Chordata > Mammalia > Chiroptera > Phyllostomidae > Trachops > Trachops cirrhosus. The sequence continues at coordinate 29,788,194 of CM052545.1, read as the reverse complement.
GTAGTTATCACTGTGTCATTTCCTATTTTAATTCGTAAGTTGTTGCAATGTGGCATTTTACGGACTCATTTTCATGCACTTATATCAGGTAGCCTGTTAGTATACGAGGGTGAGTTGTGGATTTGCATTTTTTTGTGGGGAGCACAAGCTCTAGTACCTGGGAATACTGAAGAACAACATTTTCCAATTCTGCTTTGTCCGGCTGTGATGTGGTCATGATGATGTCGTCTCATCAGAAGTCATTCTACACATTACAGAGGGTTTCCAGAAAACTCCTTCAAGTGAGCTTTCTGTTCCTCAAAATGCTGAGAGCCGTTCACCCTCATTATAGCATGATGCTATAGTCCTTCAGCCACACGAAAGCAAAAGCTGTGTCTGATGTGCTCACCATTCATCCTTTGTGATGGGCATGGTGCCTGGCCCATTAATATGTACTCAATGGAAAAAGATGAATAAAAATGAACATCTTATAGATCAGATAATAGCTAACTGAGGTCACGTGAAGGGGACAGGATGGCCAGCAAAATTCTACAACAACCTATCCAATGGGTCAGCAGAGAGAAACAGAAAGACTGTGTGGATCAGAAGGGGTTGTTCAGTAATGGGCGGGCAGACAAGGTGACTGAGAAGTAAGTGGTGGTGGTGCCATCCAAATGCTAACCACCTGCTGCACACATTCCCCATCCCAACAGCAGGGCTGTTCTTGGGATGGAGCTGAAGGTGGGAGGTACGAGCCAACAGACTTGGAGTGTTGTTCCTTCTGGCAAACCAAACCATTGACACCCTGGTGTTGTTAATATTCTCTTCATTTTTCTTTTGATTGAAGGCTCATCAAACAACATTTTGACTACTATCTAGTCTGTTTACATGGAGAGAATGTTCTGATGATATGGATTTCACAATTTCCCTTCACTGTTCCCCTCGAAAGTGATTTATCATACAAAATCAATAGAGAGATTTGCCATGAAACTTTGGTGCATGCATAGCAGTCTGAGACCAAATGTGCTGGTTTTATCCACAGGAGGATTTCTGAGCTCTGTGACAGTAGGTTTCTCAGAAAGACTCTTGGGAAAAGTAATCCCTGAGTTCTTGAATATTTATAACTTTTTTGATGGCCTTCATACTTGAAGCCTAGTTTGGTTGAATATAAAATCTTTGGCTCATACTTTATTGTCTGGAGCATCTTTACAAGGTTGTTCCACTGTTTTCTGGTACAAAATGTGCTTCAAAGTCTGACTTAGTTTTCAGGGTGTAAAATGCATAAAATTGTTTTTCTTCATTTAAAAATATAAGTTTTACTAGAAATGTTTCACTGTTGATGGTTCTTAGTTGAATTTTTCAGATAACAGCCCTTTAACATGTAGATGTTAATCTTCTTGTGAAGATTTTCTGAATTATAGTTTTATATATTTCTTGTCTTTCACTGGGGGGACATTCTTCTTTGGGAATTTATGTTAAATTTTCTTTATATCTCTGTTCAGTTCTATGGTAGAACCCTTTTATCCCTTTATTTATTTCTGTTTTATTAATTTCACTTTTTCCTTCTATCCTTAATACTGTGACTTCCATGGTCTCTATTTCCTTCTTTGTTCTTAATTTGGTCTTCATTTCCAAAACATTTTCTTCCTTTTCTTCTCTTTTCTTTCCATTTCTGAATTTTAAGCTCTTCTTTTATATCATTGTGTTTCATATCATACTAGCCATTCCCTTTCTGAACTGTTCTAATTCTGACTTGTATGATTCTTTACAGCTTTGTTTTTAAGATTTTTAAGCTTATTTTGAAATCCTATGTTATAGTTTTCATCTTTGTCCACATTTGTAGTATGTTCTCATTATCTGTTGGAACTATTTGGTTCATTTTTATCTTTATTCTTGTCATACCCTGATAATGGAGTCTTATTGCCATCTATTTTTATTTTCCATATATAAATTAAATAATTTTCTTGGATGACTAGAGGTAAATTTCTCTACAGGAGTCTCTTCTTTGTTGATACCATGACATAGTGAAAAATATGGCCTCTTATAGATCACTTCCCTGCCTCTCAGGGCTATGGCAGATCCACAAAGGCTTCTTGCCTCTAACTCTGTGTTGCATATAAAGTTCTAAGAGTCCTTCTTTCCAAAGCAGTACTGTTACCTTGAAATGCATTTGTTGTTCAGGACTTTCTGGGCTCTGTCTCAGACACCTCCTTCTCTGGTATTCAAAGCTTTTGTCTCCCTGGAATCTGTAGTGTTTCATTTTGGCTTTCATCAATCAGCAGGGTTTTTTTTCCTCTTTTTTTTCTTATTTTAGGGTAGGGGAAGGGAGGGAAAAAGAATGAGTCCTTGTCTTTCCAACAGGGAGGATTTTGGAGTGTTTCTGAGTCACACGTGGGTTAAGCCTGCTTCAGCAGAGTTTAAATTCTCAGGGCCCCTACTGGTTTCCTATGCTTTCTTTGTACTTGTCCTCAGCATCAAGCCTGTGAGGACAGTCTTTGAATTTCATGGGTAATTTTCAGATTTGATTGCTTTAGTTTTTGTCCCCATAAGGATCATCTCCTTTAGGGGTGAATATTTGTTGCTTTTGAGTTGTAGCTTGTGGAACTGTCAGCATCCCTGCCCCCACTTTTCCCTCTACCAACTCCTCAACGGTGCTGATTCCATACAAACCTTGCTGCTGTCTGGTGTTCAGGTTACACTAACCTATGCTATGGAGTTTTGGGGGATATGCATGTTGTATGTATTTTTATTTTTTTATTTTGCTATCTATGTGTTCTCTCTGGTTTCCATGATTAAGCAAAACCATACTGCTGCCATGCTTTCAGCATTGGAAACCCCAGTATATTTTAAAGCAAGAATATAGTGGAAAATTTAGCTTTTTATTTCTGGCATCACACCATATGGATTTTTACTATTTCCAATAGAATAGCAGTATTTGAATGTTAGAATCTGGAACAAAGCTATGTGCTACAAACTTGTATGTAATTCAGGCAAAAATCATAGGCAAAGAGCTTGGGTGTGTGTAATTGGTTCTGGATGACCTGGGTTCAGAACAAGACTGGGAAAACTAATTTGTCTCCCTCATTTTAGGGATTGGTCTAGAAAGTTAAGGTCCTCCTGAGATTATCCTGTTACGTTATTTTCTCTTTGTAATGAACTTAAAGGATAGGCCACTTTATTTATAAATCGACCAACTAATAGGCATCACATCAGGCAAATGGCTATGCAGGTCACCCCTCAAAAGGGCAAGGACTAAGCTGTGACCTTGTTCAGCCAAATACCACTGGGTTGTTGATTAGACAAAAATAGAATTCTAGTAAATCTGAGCTGGTAAAAGCTAATTGCTGTATCTCAAATTCAATAGGAAGAAATCTAATGAAATAGATACAAATGAAAAAAGAGGTAAGTGTAAGAAAACAAAACACAGAGAAAGAATTTGGCCATGGAGGCCACAGGGGAGCATAGAGGGGCTTCTGTCACACCACAAACCAAACAGAGATAGTTGTATCCCAAGTCGTTCACAAAATCTAAGACTGACAGATGACCTTTGGTTTCCCAAAATGCATCTACTGTGGATTTAAGGGACGGCTCATCTTTAAGCAGTTGAGGCACTGTGCTTTCCAGAGTTTGGAACAGGGCCAGTCAGGACCTACTGCTGCTAACAGGACGGCTCAGTACGTTGCAAGGGCACTTAGAGGAATATTGCTCTTGTTGTTAACTAGTGCTTGCCTGTAAGTTGTTAAAACCACATCCAAGCCCAATGATGCATCCAGGGATCAGTCTGGCTTACTTAGAATTGATTCCCAGTACTTTCTCGCTTTTATTCCAGGACCCCAAGTATTTCTCCTATTTTTTTTTCTGTGCTTGTTCTAGTCCTCAACCTGTGGGTGATCACTGGATTTTTAAGGCAAATTGCGGGCCATCTCACAGAAGGCAACTGGGCATTTCGTTAAAGAATGGGTAAGGTGGAGATATTGCTATGTCCATCACTGGAACAATTATATTGAATTTGTTCTATCAGTGCCATCTTTCTGAGGCTGTAGATTAGAAATCCTGCTGTGATAATTGAAGGATTCTCAAGCTCTATTAATTTTGTATAATTTTTGGAAGTGGAAAGGTAGCAATTGCCACTGAAAATTAAACATTAAGATGAATTCATGTAGGTTAACATGTATTTAAAATGTCACTTGCTTCTGTCACAGGAACTCCAAAAGCTATATATTTATGTGTGTAAACATATGTCAATAGCAAAGTATATTTTAAAGAAGACCAGAATAAATAGAAAAGACAGAAAGTTTTGTTTGGAATATAAAGGAAGAAAATTAAATCTGTGAGCTCTGAAACACCTCTGATTCCATTATGACTTGGGTCAAATTGCTACTGTTGAGAAGATGTCTAGTTTGCTCAGCTGGGAATATGGAACTAAAATTGAGTTCATCATAAGATATTTAAGCTTGTCTTCAACTGTCTCAATTGTTGAGAACTCGGCAAACACATAGTAAAATCTGAAAGGATAATGTGAATCTTTATTTGTCCTTACATTTTTCTCAACCTTGTTGTTGAGCTCCAGAGAGATGAATTAGCATAGCATGCTGGCATTGCCTCTGCCTGAGTAAATAAATGACAGATCCAGACAGCTCTAATAGAGCCAGAGAATGACAAAGCATCGCTGAATGACTGCTTAATTTAAAGATCCGGTTTAGATAACAGCAGTTGAATGGCAAGGACGTCCCCTCATAGTTGACAGAGGAGTAGCAGGCCAATCTGACTTTGCACCTTCCCTAGTTACCGGACTAGGTTACAGGGGAAGGTGGGAAACTGGCCATGGCTCTCCCAGGAGAATGTGAGAGAACCTCACTCGTTGTGCAGAAAGTGCTGGCATTATACAGCAACAGACAAGATCACATCCTCAGACGGTCTTTCAAATAATGCAGCTCCTAGTCCTGAACTTCCTTTCATGTAAGCTGATACGAAGAAATTTAAAGAGCCTGTGTACGGTAAGTACTTTAGAAGACAGGAAGCAAATTAAAAGAAGACAAGAGCAGCCCAAACCAGAGGAGGAGACCAGGAGTTATTTAGGGTGCCTGTCTTTGTGAATGTTCCATAATTCAGGGTGACATTAATCTTGAGGAAGGAATTTAAATAGCAGCCGAAGTAGTTCAGCATTGAGATGAATTTTTAAAATAAAGATTTAAAAAAAGTTCTGCACAATTGCAAGATGACACGCGGATGGGCCAAGATTGGCACATTGAGGACAGTAAGCAGACACCTCATAAAAGAATTTATGGCGCAGGTTGGAAAAGGCATGTTTGTCTATTTTACCACTTTTATTCACTCTTACACATGGTATTTGGGATTCTGCAGAAGTTTTCTTTTTTGACTATAAAGGAGCACTATAAATGACTTTGGCAAATTCATGAATTCTAAGGAGGGAAGGAGTAAGAAGAAAAAATAAGAGATTCTGTTTCTTTTATTTAGCATTTTGACTCAGAAAAAGATCTTCTATATGTGTATGATTTAAGAGGCGTTTTCCACTATAAATCTGCCTTTACCCTATCCAACACAGCATTGTGGAAAAGCATATTGCTTTTATTTGAATAGCACTAAGGGATGTTGGAATTATTACACAGCTCAAAATTTTATTTATTCTCTTTGGGCCCTGTATCCTCTCTACTCCACTCAGGACCCTTGTGCACCAGAGGATGGAATGACTTCTGGAGAGAAATTCTCTATCAGATGTGACTTTAATATCTTCTTGTCCTTTAAGCAGGAAGCTTAAAAACCGGGAGAGTTTGGAAATTGTCAGAACAGAAAATTCTTACTTTTGGAGTTCTTCCTTTTCCCCCTTAGGACTTCCGAAGAGAGTATTCCATGTCTTGTTTGACTCTCATGTGGGCCATAGATTTGACAGTCGATCAGAATCAATTACCCAAAATGCATTATTCAAACTGTCTTCCTGGCCAGGCTTTCCAGTGAGGTGGACTTTGTGTGGCCAGCGAGGGGATGACATAGAAACTTTTTCCCATGTGGTAAAGCACAGTGAACACTCAGTATGCCTGCTCTTTGAAAGTGTGTGAGCAGAGCAGTGAATGGGGAAGAGAACAATAGAGAGTCAGAACCCTCCGTTCATTCATTCAACAAATATTTATTGAGCACTTACTGCATGCCAGACACTTTTTAAAGCTGTTGAAGAGCAGTAGTAACTCCAGAAATCAACAAATTCCTGTGTCATGGAGTTTGCTTTCTACTGGGGGAGATAGAAGAGAAATACAGTAGATGCATACATTAGCTAGCTTGTTATATAATGATGAATGCTGAGGAGAGCAACGAAACAGGGAAGGGGGATTGGAAGTGTGTAAGTATGAGAATCCATGTGTTTGTGAATTGCTGCACACAACAGAGAGTGACCTTTACTGAGATGATTTTTTGAGTAAGAACCTGAACGAAGTGAGGAAAGGACCCATATGATTTCTGAGACTCAAGGATTCTAAGAAGAAGAAATAGCAAGTGCAAAGGCCCTGGGGCAGGACTGTGCCTGGCCAGTTGGAGGACCAATGATGAGACCAGTGTGCCTAGAGAAAAGTAAGCCAGGGGAGAATACTAAGAGATGAGGTTAGAGGGGTTGAAATATGGGTCGGACCACTTATGGTGTTGATAAGGACTTTGGTTTTTACCATGGGAGAGATTTGTTTTTTACCCCAAGGGAGAAGTAGCTATTGAAAGGTTTTAAATGGAGGAGGGGCCTTATCTACCATTTTCAGTGGACTATGTTGAGACTACACTGAAGGGGGAAAAGGGCAGACGCAGAGAGATAAGTTAGGAGACTAGTGCAATAATGCAGCTGAATTTGTAAGGGAACTGAGTAGCAGTGTACAGGCTGTTTAAGGTCTGTAACATATCCTTTACAAATCGAGTTTCAACTACGAGAGCCAAAAACTGCCTAAGCACTTCTTTGTTTATCCAGAATCAGGCTGGCACAGAAAAGCAGGTGGAAAGCCGTTCCAAGTACAAGTGCATAAAACAGCGAGTTACCCTGCTTCTTGGCACAGGTCTCCCATAAAGAATTCTTATGTTAACTTTGCTGGACATTTGTGGTTCCTTCCTATAGCTGCCTTAAAAAACCCCCCACACAATCTGCATTTTCCTTTTGACTTTCTTACTAAAACAGCAAATGGCATTTATTTAGGAGCTTTGCCCATTCTAACAATTAAAGTTTATAGGAAATTAAACAGTCCTCTCATATACTAGATTGGAAACGAACAGAAAAACAACTGGTGAAATCTGAATAAAGCCTGTAGTTTAAGTAATAGTATTTTACAAATGTTAATTAGTTCAAATATACTGTGGTTAACATGGCAAATGTATGTTAACATCAGAAGAAGTGAAGTGAAGGGCATAGGTGAACTTTGCAACTTTTCTGTGAATTTAAAATTATTCCAAAATAAAACATCTATTTTCTACAAAGCCCACTCAAAGGGAAAAGAAAATACAAGAGTGAAAACTTGGAAAGAAATTTTTTTAGAGATAAAATGGTCAGCAGGTATATTCTGCACATTTAGTAATTTTTGTCCACTATTAAGAAGTAGGTGTTATCACCCAATAAATAGTTAGAAAATAGTCTTTCTTTTTAAGCATTTTGTGTGGATTAAGCTGCATCTCAAATTCTTTACCTGTCTCTTGATTTAAATGTACATGCATTACTTATTCTCAGGGATCTATTTTGCTTAGAAAATAGATAGTTTTCAAAGCAAGTTACTAGCCAGACCCTTGTCACGTGCTGACTTCCTTTCATTCTGCCTTCCTTCAATCTCTGTCTTCATTCTTGCTCTGCCGCCCACCTTCACTAAGCAAATGTGCCTGAACACATCTGGCCCTTGACCTAGCTCCCCATTTTCTGAAGCACTGAGGAAAGAAATTTGCCAACACGTTAAAAAAAAAAAACAACAACCCTTGATCTTTTCATCTGATTGCTTAGATCAGGAATGATGAATGCAAATATCCCTACGGGCCAGGCAAGCCACATATAAAGTATGAGGCAATCAAGAGCAGTGGATAAAAACACTCTGGCATACACTGCTTTGCCCTAGAATGGATCTTATTTTGATTATCCCTGGGAATTTGTGTCTTTCTAGAATCTCAATGGAAGCTCAAGTCTGTTTCCAAGCAATGTGCTTTGGAAATACTGGTTATAGTTTAGTCAGGTTATGTGGAAAATGTGGTCAGTTGCAGTTTAAAGTTGTAACCAGGTAGGAATAAAAGTTTATATTTCCATTTAAGGTGGAGAAAAGATTGATGAGATTTTAATCCAGCTGCAAATCACACAACAATACTGCAGGGTTTTCACAAATATTTTTCAGTTACTAATACAAGACCATTTAAATTAGCATAGAAACTTGACAGATGTAACTTTAATCAAAGAAGCTCTAGGAAGGAACTCACCTGCTTATCAGGTAACAAATCCCTTTGTCTTACAATGCATTAGACCACAGGGGGCAAACACAAGGCCCGAGGGCTGGATTCGGGCCTCCACCTTGTTTTATCTGGCCCAGCCCAGCACCTTGTTTCTACCCAGCGGCAGTGCTGAACTCTTTCTTGACTGTTAAGGCGTAGTTACATTTATACAGTCCTAAAATTACATTCAGCCCTTTGAAGGCAACCGTGAGGCTGATGTGGCCCCCGGTGAAAATGAGTTTGACACACCTGTGTTAGACCAAGGAAGTTCTTTCTGGAGTGTACTTTAAATTTCCACTGTTGTAAATTAAGCCCGTGATAAATAGCTAAAACCAATACCGGCAGATTAAGATTACTAATATTCCAGGGGAGTTCTAATGACATGTTTAAGATGCAAAAGATTAGACCAAATTACTAATTGATTTAAGCTTCCAGGATCAGGACTGAGTACAAGTAAAAAAGACATTAAGAGGTGGAGCATGTGGGGATGACCTTGACTCCTTTATGTCTGCACTATTTGACACAGATAAAGAACGACATCTTTTTGGACCCTCTCAGCAAAACAAGCAGTGTACAGGTAACTTGATGAACATATTACCTACAGGAGCTGGGAGAGTTCCCCAAAGAATGCTGTCTCAGTGCTCTGACCTCTCCTACTATGCCCTGGGGCCACCTGTTTTCAGAGCTCTCTCAAGCCACAGACACTAACCAGACAAAGGCGCGCCCTGCCCTACACCACCAGACCAAGGAGGATGCAGAAAAGGGTCCTCTGAAGCAAGCACCAAGAGTCAACTCCTGGCTTCATAACTTTCTGCTAAAAGCAGATTAAGTTGCTAGGATCCTATCCACCCTATCCAATTTTGGTTCCTGCTTTAGCACACTCTCTTCTATGGGGAAAAGGTGACAGTAAGAGGATTGAATGGAACTGAACCAGCACAACAGTCCTTTCTGTGCCAAAGAGGGATATGTAAACGGCTCAGAGGTGGAAAGGTTAGTGCTTATTTAAGGAATGGACAGGGCTCCTGCACGTGTCCCAGGTCTGGGTGTTCTGGAAACGCATTTCCTCACGATTCTGCATAGCACAGCCTGGTTAGGAAGATGGTCAAGCCCCTCTGTAACAACATCCTTGCATATCCAAACATGTGCATGGAGGACAGTGAGGGATTTTATCACAGACCCTTGCACCTGCAGTAGCATGACAGGGATTTCCATTCTCTACAAACTCTTATGGTAATTTCAGTAATCTCAAGTAAAAACACTTTCCAGGTATATTTAACAATCCATTTGGGGTGTCAACAGTGACCAAGAATTCTAGGTGGGGTTATCAAGGCTGAAGGCTGAATGCTCACCCCCAACGATTTTTATGAAGGTTGAACATTCTTTTAGCCAAGGTGATTTAAACTAATCTTACTTGGCTGCTGGGCAAAGCAGTGGAGGGTTTCAGCAGCCCCTCCCACCTCCTGAGGCTGGGAGACATGGTCACACTAACGAAAGAGCAGGGTTCACGCAACCGATCCTCACCTCTCCCCAGGCAGCGGGTGGGGGCTCCACGGGAGGGTAGTACTTGGGCACATCCCAGGCCACTGCAGCCATGAACCATTTGAAGTCCTTGCACTTGAGCTGTTTGCGCAACTCCTTCTGGGCAGAGATGTCCCCTGTAGAGAGGTGCCTGTACTCTGGGCGTCGCTGGTAAATGTACTCGGCAAATTCATCCATCCAGGTCTCAGCCACCCGCTTCAGGTTCTGTGCAGCAGAAAACATTGTCATTTATTGGCTTGTGCATTCAAAGGGTGATTTTAGTTGTACTAGAAATTGAAAAAAGAAAAGTAAAAGAAATCACGCAAACTCAGGTTGCTGCAGTTGGCGGCTTACTAACAATAAGAGTTTTCATAACTACAAAAGGTGTGATATGATTAGCCCAAGGCTTTGCATGCATTTCTATTTCTGGCAGAGGGGTGAGTTGCCAATTAGATAATTGATCAGAGCCAGGAAAAATTCAGTTTACCAATTATATCAACTTTCTCACCCCTCCTGTTACTTCATAATTATAAAAATTATTTTTTACATAGAAATAAAGGGGTTGAAGCTGGAGATAATGAAGTTCCTGTTAGGTATGAAATTCCTTAAATTGTTTCAAGGAACAGTCAGGGACCTTACTAAGAATGAGGACAAAGAAGCTGATATTCTTTTCTCCCAATGACAGGGAGAACCCAGCATTGCTAAATTCAAGACTGTGTGTTCTGATGATATTTTTATACATGGGACATGAATGCCAAGCAGAAGTTAGTAATTTACTACACTAGGAAGTTGGGCGAAGGGAAGCACCAAGCAACTAGTCTTCTCTGCTGGTGTTCCCAGGGGATGAAGAAGAGGAGGGTTGATGGAAGGGAAATAATACACTCCTTAGGGGCATGAGAGTGCGTGGGTTCAGGGTGGGAAGCTCAGCCCCTTTGTCAGTTTTGAGATTCCTTGCATAAGAAAGTACATACAGTCATCTGTACCTATGTCATGGGAGTGGTTGTAGGGTAAATAGGGAAACGATGTAAAGTGCTTAGAGTAGTACCTGGCACAGAATAGGCACTACGAATATGAGAGCTGTTATTATTAGAGAGTGTGCAGCACTGGAAATCAGAGAGCCTGGGTATTGGGTTTGGCCGCAGATGAGCTGCATTGTTCCTGTGGTCTGCGAGAAAGGCTTCAGAGGAGATGAGATTCTCAGACATTCTCGGACATTCCTTCAGCTCTATGATGCTAAGTGGTGGAGAAAACAACTGCATTGTCTTGAAGAGATCACTTCTCATGCTCCCAACTTGCAGGTCAGTTTCATAGGCTGGTGTCCCATAGGCTATGGTTCTCCTCGTCTTGTGTTTAAAATTCCTTAAGTGCCCAGTTGGTATGAATAGTCACCCTTTCTGGTTTTTCATTTGCATTGGAAAACAAAATGAGCAGAAAGGCTGGGAACTTTAAGAAGACCCAGACATGTGTCTAAGGTAAAAACTAGTGATATTTAGGAAATCACTTTATCTTAAAAATTGCTGCAAAATCCTAATTAAGGCCTGGCACCATGCCCAGAGGTCTGCTGGATTTCAAATATGTTCTTTCTAATGGGATTGTGCATCTTTCTTGTTCTGTCCCTCCAACTCCACCGCCAGTGTCCCCATGGGCCTCTCTCCCATCTGACCTCCTCACCCCCTATGGATTCCTTGGTTAGTTATGGTCAACGGTGGGCACGAAGCAGGGCTCAATCTATACAGTAAGATGCACAGAAGAGACAATGTTACAAAGACTACCCTGATTTCTTGGTTGCCTCTGCATTCCTTTCTTTCTAAGATTCCTAGAACCAAAAGTGTAAGACTTGTTCTGCGAGGAATTGTTTGCCTGACACCCCGTAGACATTGCCTTGCTCAAAACGCTTCCCACTCCCCTGACTCCAGTTTACCCTGACAGATGTTCAGAGTCGAGGTTGTTTTGTAATATTCTAGCCTTTGCCACAGATTCTGAACTGCCTGATTTGTTTGGGGAACGAAAAGGAAGCAAATGATGTTTTGAGGCTCCTGGTCTGGGATGGTACCATGTACTACATACTTATATAACACCTAAGTGTGTGTTCTTAGTATCATATTGCCATTTACCTTTTATTATGACAAGTGTTCTGGATGAATGCACTTTATTTCCATTTGTCCTTGGAGAGAAAATTGTTTTATAATTAACAAAAAGATTCAAAGATAGAATGAAAAAATTAGTTGATAATATTAAAACTTTATTTATATTAAATTAGATTTTAGGCTGTAGTTCCAACCTTTATCCTAAACTTTAATTACTATGTAAAGTGAAAATATTTAATTTTCACTTACTTCATTCTTCTCTGATAAACAAAAGTGAATAAAGGCAGGGGGATAGCAAAAAGCATAGGCAAAGAGGTAAATTGCCCAGGAGTAATGAGAAAGTGACTTTATTAAGGGGAGGCATGCACTTCCAAAAATGATTTGTTGCTAAGATCCATCTTGACTTGGGTAAATAATCACTTTAAGATTATAAATGCTATAAAGTGAGGAATGGATATTTTTTTTAAATTAAAAAGCCCAGCACCTCAAATGATTCCAAGCACAGGTGTGTATTCATCTGGGTGTGCTAATTGTTAGTTTAATAACAGATCATATTATAAAATGAATGTGAACAATTTCCTTGCATGGCCTGTGTCTACCAATAAAGGCACTGAAACAGGAATAATTTTTTTAAAGTGCTATTGTTAAAGGATAGATATTGTTGCTTTGGGTTTTAAAAATAGAAATAGAAATTATTGTGAAACTCCAAGAGGAACTGACTAGTTCAGATGCATTACTTGGAAATGGTTGGAAGGGTCATGACAAATGTTAGCCAGAGTGAGTGCCAACAACATCAGGGAAGCTGTAGTGCAGTTGAGCAGGGGACTAGCCAGGTAGCCATTGCATCATGTCCTTTTCCAACTGAAATACAGTTGGTTGCAGGTTAGGGTTGCTGACTTCTCAAACACTCCAAAGAATGCAGCAGGATCATGGACATTTCCAGGGATAATGTGAAATTATAGATTCCTTTTTTTGTAGCTTTTCAGGAGGTGAGAAAAAAGAAACAGCATAATAGTTGCAAAAACTGCAATAGCTAGTTTTTTTCCAGCAATGAGTGTTATGTAAGCATTTAAACATAAATACAACATCCTGACCATCCTCTAATACTCCTGATGCCCCATTAGGCACCCTCGATTATAGATACTCTACTTTTCTGAGTGGAATTTCCCATCAGGAGGAAATTTATAAAGTGTCGATTGTGATAGTCAAGGAATAGTCCTCACTCCCAAACAGTCCATGCCAAATAATATCATTCTGAAGCCATCATTCTGGAAATAACAATATATTGTGTTAATTTGTCAGTCTCATCATGAGTTAGCACTTAGTTTTTGGGAAAACATTGGAACCACAGCTGAGAAGTATTACAAGCAGTTGCAAGGAAAGTTTCATGGGTCTTTTCTTGATTATAGAATAAATTCATCCACTCCAGGAAATAGTATATTGTATACACATTTGAGTTCACTGAGGTATTTACATAGGAATACATATGTACACATTCAAATACATGGAGGTAATAGGGTAGGGACAAAGCAATATTCCTCACTTAAACATTCATAGCTGTGTACACATTTATGGAATTATAAAATCGAGACTTCCCCATAACATCTCTTGCCAGAGATTGTAATGAAGAAAAATAAGTCAATCTGAGGTCTCCCTGATATTGAATGGACATTGATGGAGGCACTAAACATCCAAAAATAGTTATCAAGAGGAAAGAAAGAGTAAAGTATGGACACTGGAAGATAGATACAGGAAATTGTTTACTACCAAACAGAAGCTGGATCTATAAAAGTTGCCTTGTATACACAGAGCCAGGTGTTAGCTGGGATTCCTGTTTTTTAGAGATTTAAATAACATTGTTTCACCTGCAAATTACACATTCTTATCTTCCTCGAGATGTGTGTGGATTCCCAGGGGTGTGTGTTCACACATTCATCCTTCACTTCTACTTCCTGTTCCGGGATCCCCCTCCCTCCTGGCACCTTGCCCTGGGCTCACTGGCTACTCTGTTATGAAGAGCTGAGTGGGTGGCAGGTGATCTTCCACGCCTTTCAAACATGTCCCAGGTAGGTCAGCCACGCACAGTGAGGATTTTAAGGAAGTGGGAGAGACTCGGGTGACAGCAGTGCAGCTGCTGGTGGAAGATGGTGTAATTTGATTGACTTCTTTCACATTCTTCGACTGCTATAAAGAATTTCATGGAAGGGACCAAAACTTTGCCACCCCGAAGGTGCTTTTGGGGATGTTGATGTTAAGTGCATATATTCAACTTTGACTTTTCTCCTGTTAATCTGTCTCTGTTAATTTAGTTATTAGCCCAGCCAGAAGAACTTAGAAGGTGGAGCACTCCTAACCATGTACAGATTGATGCCACCCAGTTTGAATTGAGTTTTGCTTAAATAAACTCTTAACATTTTTAATATGCCTCAGTTGATCTCTGAACACATGGGACACACTTATCCTGAAAATATTGCTTATCCAAAATTCAAGTTTATCTGGGTGTCCTATATTTTTGTTCGCTAAATCTGGCAACCTGACTTCCAATGTACACTAAGTGTATACAATATTGTGCTCCATGACTATTTTTGAATTCACTACCTGACTGTATATGCAGAATCTGGCATATTTTGATGCTGTCACCAATACCTAGTGAATATTTTGCTTCCATGGAAATTATTCCAGGGAAGTTTCAAGCACTCTGCAGAGAAGTCTGCCATAACACACAGTTGATCTCCATCCACATGCTGCACACAGTCCCGCTGATTTTCTGTTTCTCCCAGGTGGGATTCTGCTGGCCCCTAGCTGTGAAGCAAGCAGGGAAGCAGCCATATCGCTTAAGATAACAGCAGTGCTACTTGGTAGCTAGAAGGGAGGGCTCAGCATAGCTAGAAGGGGCAATTTAGGGCTTACTGTTAACATCAGTCTGAACATAAGTAGGTGAAGGCTTCCTGTCTCTGCACCTCAGACTGGGTTCCATTCAGGCTCTGAGTGTAGTGTGGACAAAGGAGATTGGGGGAAAAGGCCCAGTCCCATTCAAGGTGGACTCAGGAAATTTTTACCTGCTGGGGTTATTCCCAGCATGGAAGTTTAAGAAAGGTAGTTACTGGAGCTGAGGAATACTTAAAAAATATTTTTTTGTATAGAAAGTAAATAAAGGATTTCTCTATTTTTAAAAGCTGCAGACATTCCTACTTTTGGAATCATAAATGAAATGAAAACTGTTATTCTGAGCACCTTCTATGCACAAGACATTGATAACATCCTCTATTTTTATGACACTCATCTGTGGTTCCTTGTGTATCTGAACATGTCCCACTATTCAACCCAAACTGATATTAATCTCTCATCTCTTTGTGTTGCCCTGAAATTTATTAACACACTTAATTTAACACATTCAGCCTTATATTAGAGATCTTTAGAATTCAAGTCTGGTTTTCTCTGCACATTCCAACACTAAATCTTTCTTTACTGCTAATAATCATCAGGTTTTTGAATTGATATTTCACCAGGAGCATTAAGTCACGCTTCTGCTTCAGTTCATAAGAACAGATTTCCAGCTCTGACTGATCATGTTTATTGCGCAGCATGAGGAAAACGGATTGTTCCGTTATACCTGCTCGTTCATGAAACTGCATAAATCGATCCACTAATTATTTGTTCTCCAGCAACATTTTAGATCCCACTGTTTGATTATTTAAAAAATACAATCCTCATTCAGTTTCTTGGCATTTTATTTGAGACTTGATTGTTTCTCGAACTACGAGGCTGTCCCGCGCCTGTGCGTTATCTGGGCCATCTCACCTCAGGAGCACGCTTCTGTTTCTCTGTGCAGGGTGCAGGGCTTACATGTGCACTGGCGTGACCCCCATCCCCATGCTGTGCTGGTGTCAATATTAAGCTATTGTATTACAGTGGATTTAGTCATCTATTTCTCTTTCTTCAGCTCTTCCCTCCCCCCACCCCTGAATTTTCTCTGGCGCTTTCCCCCCAGATACTGCTGATAGCTAGCAGAGCCAATCTCACCAGAAAGGGTTTGTCACACTCTATCAAGGAATTGCATCACTCTCCCATGACTTTAAAAATTCTGCTTTGATTTAAATGCATTTCTCTTCTTCTCTTTGAAGCCTAAGAATACTTTAGTAGCTCCAGAACCCCACCCCAAAGCCTTCTTATCATTGATAATGCGATAATGTCAGCGAGCAACAGCTCAAAAGAGAATCTCTTTAGGAAAGCCTCTCCCTCACTACAATTATTCAGCCTAGCGTTCTTCTCTGATCTGAAGACGTCTTTGAAGTCAGTGGGAAGCCTTCAGCAGACGGAGGGGATGGCTAATCCAGCACTGAAAGGGAGGCTTCACTGACAGGCAGTTTCCTTTCTCTTTTTCCTCAAAGTCTGCGTGAGCTGTTTGCGAGTGATTACCTGCTCTTGGCTGTTTTAATGTAATTTAATTATATCTCTATTACATTTTTTTGTCAAATATTTTGGATACTTATGGTAGTGTGTCTGACGGCATTTAATGCAGCCAAATTATAAACTACACACCTCATTTAAAGATGCATGTAAGCCTAGTTTTAAAAATAGTTTTTTGAGGAATAATGATACACAATAAACTGCTCATATTTAAAGTGTACAATTCAGTTCATTTTGACACCTGTATTAGTGAAACCATTGCCACAATTGAGATAATGAATGTATCCATCACCTCTAAATGTTTCGGTGTACCACTTTGAAATTCCTTTTCATATCTCTTTTCTTTGGCACCTTTACAGACCCCAGGCAAGCACTGATCTACTAAACTTTTAAAAAATTTTTATTAATGTTGGCACTGATATTGACTCTTGGTTCAACAATCTTGGTTCTTGAGTTCAGCAAGAAAGAATTCAGAGCCACAAACTCTAGCACGAGAGGAAAGTCACTGAGGCAGAAGAAGTGAGCCAGCTGGGCTGCATGGACTCAGGAAACAAATTTCAGAAGCAAAATAAAGGCCCTCAGAGCTTAGGAGAAGGAAAGCAAAGATACAAAGGAAAGAAGACCTTCCTTCTTGTGCCTGAAGAAGGAAGGTACAGGCATGCTCTAGAGAGAGAGCATATGCTGGGTCCTTTGTCTCAAGTGTTTTTATATGTTTTCTAAAGTCAGGTATTTTAGGGAAGGTCTCAGGGGAGGATCTCAACAGACTATCCATCAGCTTTCCAGGTCTGAGACATCAAAATGAGCATCTTGTGTCAGGGTCATGGTCTGTACTGATTGGTTGGCACTAGGTAGGAGGTCATTGGTCATTCATTGCACCTGGTCCTAATGCCAGCTGTGGCTGCTTTATCTGGTTTTGCTGATTTTCTGGGCTTGGAGCTGAAACAAAACTAAGGTCTAGATGTTATCTATAGTTTGACCAAAGCTCTGTCTCTGTGGTCAACAGATCCAAGGCTTTGTTGCTAAGGTTATATGATGCTGATCAGAAGAACCTCATTGTCCCGAGGGCTTAATGCCTCAATGGTTGTGCAAGGGAGCAGGAGGTTCATGAATCACGGTGCTGCATGAGGCCGGTTCGAGCTGTCTGTTTCAGTTTCCCCATACTTTTGCTAAGTAAGTTTTCTGGCTTCTTACTATCTTACCTCATTAAGACTAATTTTTAAAGAGCAGTTTTAGGTTTGAAGCAAAATTGAAGGGCAGGTATAGAAAATTTTTCATCTACTCTTAGCACCTACTCAGGCATAGGTTCCCCCATGATCGACATCCCCCACCAAAGTGCTGTATTGGTTATAATTAATGACCTACACTGACACATCACAATCACCCAGAGTTCATAGTTTACATATGGGTGTGCTCTGGGTGTTATATGCTCATTTACTTTTTGTCACTACAATTTAGTTTGCATTTTCTAAAATTTTATTTAAAGGAATCACAGAGCATGTGGCCTTTTTGTCTGGCTTCTTTCACCAGAATAATTATTCTGAAGTTTTTCCATGGAGTTGAATGTATTCCTTTTGATTGGACTCCATACTATGTCTATACCACAATTTCTTTATCCATTTACCACCTGAGAAACATCTGGGCTATTCCTAGTCTGGGGTTATTACACATAATACCGCTATAAACAATCTTGGGTAAGTCTTTGTGCATATACTGACTTCCACTCATTTTGGCTATATATCTGAAGTGGACTGGCTGGGTCATATGCTCGGTAGTCTAACTTTAAGTGAAGCTGCTAAACTGTTTTCCTAAGCGGTTGTATCATTTTACATTTCCATTAACATTTCAGTTACATTGCAACCGCTCCAGAAACTCAGTATGGTCAGTCTTTTTAATTTCTGTCATTTTAAAAGTGGGTGGTGGTATCTCATTATAATTTTAATTTACATTCCCTGATAAATAATTATGCTGTGTCTTTTCATGTAATTATTTACCACATATCTTGTTTGGTGAAGTATCTGTTTAAATATTCTTGTCCATTTAAAAAATTGAGCTTTTTTTAATTATTGAATTTTGACAACTCTTTATATATCTGGGATACACGTTCTTTGCCAGAAATGTGATCTGTCAATATTTTCTCTGAGATCATGTCTTATCTTTTTTAATGTCTTAGCAATGCCCTTTAAAGAGCAGGAGGTCTTCATTTCAGTTGGCTCCAACTTACCAATTTTTATGTAGGGACAAGTGCTTATGGTGTCATATTTAAGAAATCTTTGCTCAACCTCACAATTTGTCTTCACTTTTTTTCTGGAAGTGTTTCACCAGATGCAAGAATCTCTGTCTGGACTCTGTATTTTCTTCCATTTGCCCAATTGCTGCCAATACCTATGGTCATGATTACCATGGATTTTTAATGTCTTCACATCAGGTAATGTAAGCCCTACAACTTTGTTCTTTATCAAAGCTGTTTTGGTTAGTCTAGGTCCTTTGCATTTGTGGATGAATTTTAAAATCAGTTTGCCTAATTTTTCATGTGGTAAAATGTATAATCATATGAATTTGCCTTTTAACCACTTTAAATGTGCAGTTCAGTGGCATTAAGAACATTCACACGCTCCCGACAACATAGTTCAGGTTTCAGTTACTATGATATATTAACTGTAACTGCATAAAGAACAAACGTTGCTGTTGGCTCTTCAGGGCACAAATCATTACATAAATTACAGATTAAAGGGAATCAAAGTTTTATCACTCTGAAGCTGCCTTTTTTGAGACATTGATTTTAAGCTGTTTATTAAAAAGCAAGACTCAGAAAGAACTTTGACACTCCCGCCCCACTCCCCACCCTGTCCAAGAGATTCAGACAGAAAAACCTGCTTCAGGAAAGAAATCTTAGGTTGCTCACCTTAGCCTACTTTGAATGAACTATGTTAAACAAGAGGACCTCAGGCAGGGGCTGCTAGCCAGGTACCCTCTGTGTCCCATTGTTCCTGAGATGCGTAGCAAGAACTTTTTGCCATGTGTGACCGAACTACCTGTTAATCCCTCATTTTCACTGCTGAAATTTAAGATCCCATTCCCCATCCTTTTCTGCTTTGTCCAAAAATGTCTTATGTATCCAATGTTGCCTCACTGTCTTTGGAATTTTCATGCTTATGTGGATCCTCCAATGTGCATATATTAAAACTTGATTTTCTCCTGTTAATCTGTCTCTGTCAATTTCATTATTATAGCCCAGCCTAGCAGAATTTAGAAGGTGGAAAAAAGTATCGATGTTTTTGGCTCCCACAAAATGCACAGTATGATCAGTGATCAATTGCATCACTTCTTTCAAAGTCTGTTGGTGATTGGTCATTGCCATCTGTTACCCAGTTCACACACAGGCAGCAAAGCACACGGTGGTGTTGCCCCATGATTCCCATCAAGAACCCTCATGACACTTCACAAAAATGAATAACTGAAAAGGCAGAATTGGCCAACAAAGATGAAAGAGCAGCAAAAACCCGAAGTCGATAATGCTGAAAGTGAAGTTCAAATAGGATTCCTAGAACAAGTGACTGACCATGAGAATGTTGACATTGCTGCCATTTGAGAGACTGTAGGTATGCAGCTAGGAAACTTAGTGAGGGGACATTCATTGCCATGAAGGAGGAATGGCTTGCGATGCAAAGGATGACGCTGTCTTTCTAAATTGAAACCGCCGATCCGTTAAACACTAACACCCCATTCCCCCTTCCCTCAGCCCCTGGCAACCACCATCCTACTTTATGTCTCTATGAATTTGACTACTCTAGGTACCTCATATGAATGGAATTGTACGGTAGTTGTCCTTTGGTGACTGGCTTATTTCACTTAGCATAAGGTCTTCAAGTGTATCCATTTTGTAGTATCTTTCAGAATTTTCTTCCTTTATATGGCTGAATAATAATCCACTGTATTTTGCTTCTACAAGTGGACTTTGCAATCCACTTGGTTGCTTCTACCCTTTAACAAATATTATACACATGTGTGTACAAATACCTGTTTGAATTCCTGCTTTCAATTCTTTTTTCATATGCACCCAGAAGTGAAGTTGTTGCATTTTTAATTTTTTGAGGAACCTCCACACAGTGGCTGTGTCATTTAGCATTTTCACCACGCACAAGGGTTTTGATTTCTCTGTCCTTTTTAACATTCATTTTATTAAAAAAATAATAGTCATCCTAATGGGTCTGAGGTAGTAACTTATAATGAGTTTGTTTTGTATTTCCCTAAAGATTAGTGATGTTTAGTATCTTTTCATGTACTTATTAACCATTTGTATATTTTCTTTGGAGATATGTCTATTCAAGTCCTTTGCCCATTTTAAAATCAGGGTTTTGTTGTTGCTGTTGTTATTGAATGTAGGAGTTCTTTAAATTTTCTGGATATTAACGTTTATCAGACAGTTACTTGTGAATAATATTTCCATTCTGTGAATTGCATTTTCACTCCGTTGAATCCTGTTGATAGTGACCTTGGATGCACAAGCTTGCCTACTATTTAAGCTTCAAATAGGTCACTTGACGTATTCATGTCCCTTAGTAATAAAGTTAGGCTAAATGTTGCTGATGAAGGACTGTTAAGTGGAAACAGCTGTATTAGTTATCCATTGATATGTAATGAATTACCCCCAAATGGAATGGCTTAAAACAATAATAAATATTTTTTAACTTTCACAGTTTCCATGTGGCAGGAACTTGATAGTGGTTTGGTGAGCAACCTGGCTTGGAATTACAGTCAAACTTTGGTTGGGGAAGCAATCATCTTAAGCCTTAAATGGGGCTCAAAGATGTCCCCCATGCGGCTCCTGCACATGTCTGGCAAACTGGTGCTTGCCATATTGGTAGGAGGACACCCTTCTCCCTGCGTGGGGCTCTATACAAGGCTACTTGGGTGTCGTCACAACATGATATCCATCCAAGAAGTATGATGGAATCTGTGATGACTTTTATGACTTAGCTTCAGAAGCAAAAAACAGGATGAGAGGACAAAATTGAAAGTATGGTTTTTATTTTGTTTTGCCTTGTTTTATTTTTTTCATCCTTAAGATTATTATTTGGCTGAGGTTGAGGATCAGAATATGATGGAATTCTTTTTCATAATTGATTTCCTGATTTTCTGAGAACATGGAGATAACCAGAAGCTCTTGGAATTATTAAAGGGGGCCCAATGTAAACAGAGGTCTTTTGTGTTCAGGTGAGGGTGTATGGCCCACACCTAGGAGATCCTGTCTGAGTCTAACTAAGACCCAGAGAAGTTCTGGCACTTTGAGGACTGGTTTCTCCAGAGATGGCACCACAAGCCAGAAGGTGATGCTCTTACTGAGGGGTGTAGGGATGGGGCTTCTCCAATGGCTTCATAGGCAAGAGACTGAGGCAAGTGGGAGCACAAGCAGAAGAAGCCAACCACAGGTGGTACAGAGTAGGTACTGCATCTGACAGATGATGACAAAGGAGAATGTCAGCACATGGGTGGAAGCCTTTTGGGGATGTCTAGGGACAGCTGGGTGTCCACTACTGGCAATCCAGCTAATGGTATTCTCAGCTATCACAACTTGCATGTAAAAAAACAGTATGATCTTACTGGTAGATGATTATTATTGACACATTGTCTATTTTTTGAAAATAAATCACAATCAGCATTTTCTAACCTTCAGGCAAAGAGAATATTAAGTGTTTTATTCTTTCACAGGACCATCCACAGTAAGCATTCAAACAAACTGTGGTTGAACCAAATGGTGCCATAGTATTTATTCCATTTGTCATTAGTAGAGCCAGTTTGGCAGAAAAATCCCTATGAGTTTTTAATAACTCATGCAGGGTCCTTAGGTTGAAGTTATATCTGTTCAAAATTTAGGCAATCTGTGACATTTTATTTTTATAAACCATTTTCAGAATTAGAATTGTGAAAGCATCCAGATACCGCAAAGCTGCCATTTGGTTTTAGACCATTTCTTAGTTTACAGAATAACATTAAATGACATCAAAAAGGAGATATACTTGGGCTGGAATTACAGTTGAAAATGGGATTCTTGCCAGGAACTAATAAACTATTAGAATCAAGGGTGATTAGAATGGAAATGAAGTAGTGGAGGCCTCAAGCACAGTCTCGCTGTGCGTTTACACAGCACTTGGTAAGATGCTAATTCTCCAAAATGAGTCCCTCCTCTCCAGGTGCTTCTGTGGTTTCCTGCTCCAGTGGCAGTCCCAAAAGGCAAAGGTATAAAACCACCAGCACTGCTCCCTCATGCAAGGGTTGCATTTTTGGTTGAGATGATGGCATGCTAAAATATTTTAACTTGCTTAAGTTTCAGTAGCTTAGTTTTATAGCAGTAGGGGCCTATTGTCTAAGCAAGCTTTTCTCCTTTCCCAGGCTCCACTGGGATCCTGACTACAGGGAAATCTTCACTTCTAATGAGAATAATGATAAGAATGCAATTATAATTCCCCCCAGTCCACAAATAAGACTCACCGTGTAGTTTGTTGCCTAAGTGCTTTGATAAAAGAAAGGTATAGAAATGCTGAATACAACATAAAGTGCCAAGGTGCTCTGGGTAGGTAAAAAGTAACTAAAAGCAGACTGGAAAAGGCACCATAGGAAAGAAATCATGAATCCCATTTTAATTTCATTAAGAATGAAGGGGCCTGAATAGACACTTCTCCAAAGAGGATGTGCAGATGGTCAATAGACATATGAAAAGATGCTCAACATCACTAGTCATCAGAGAAATTAAAATTAAAACCACAATGAGATATCATCTTACACCTGTCAGTTTGGCTATCATGAATAAATCAACAAACAAGTACTTGTGAGTGTGTAGAGAAAGGGGAACCCTTTTGCACTGTTGGTGGGAATGCTGACTAGTGCAGCCACTGTGGAAAGCAGTATGGAGATATCTCAAAATATTAAAAATGGATCTGCCTTTTGACCCAGCAATTCCACTTCTGGAAATATATCTGAAGGAACCCAAAACACTGATTTGAAAGAACATAAGCACACCTATGTTCATTGCAGGGTCATTTTCAATCACCAAGACATGGAAACAACCCAAGTGTTCATCAGTGGATGAGTAGATAAAACAACTATGGGATATTTACACAATGGAATACTACTCAGCTGTAAAAAGAAGAAAACTTTACCCTTTGTGACAGTATGGGTGGACCTGGAAAATATTATGCTATGTGAAATAAGCCAGTCAGAGAAAAACAAATACCGTATGATTTATTCATATGTGGAATCTAATGAACAAATTGAACTAACAAGCAAAATAAAGACAGACTCATAGATAGAGAGCAGGATAACAGCTAAGGGTGAGGGGAGATTACGGGTGAAGGGATTGACCAACAAGGAAAAAGGACTCGTGGGCATGGACAATAGGTGGTGATTGTTGGGCAGTGGGGGGTGTAAGGGGATTAAATGGTAATGGAAAAAATACAGAAATTAAGAAAAAAATAATTTCATTAAGA
The DNA here is from genome assembly GCA_028533065.1 of Trachops cirrhosus. Lineage (NCBI taxonomy): Eukaryota > Metazoa > Chordata > Mammalia > Chiroptera > Phyllostomidae > Trachops > Trachops cirrhosus. The sequence continues at coordinate 29,764,265 of CM052545.1, read as the reverse complement.
ATGGCAAAGTGAAAGTAATGATTAATCATGGCAACTAATTACCATGTAGGAATACCATTTAAATATTAAATTTACTCTATACAAATCTTCCAATAGGCTTAACAAAAAAAATAATGTGAAATGTTAGTCCTCTCTACATAGACAGAGAGTGCTAAATACTATCCCCATAGCTTGGGAGTTAATTACCTGGCTGATTTACAAGTTCTGCTTTGCACGCTAGAAAGCATCAGATAACTGATCCATAAGTCATAGCTGAGCTGAAACTTGAGGAAGCACTGAAGAAGACTTGAAACAATTATATTGAGCAAAAGGCTTCAATACTGCGGAAAAGATATCATCTGTGGGAGTTTGGGGGGAAAGCAAATAAATAGGAGACCACCAAATTATTGAATAGAATTAGTTTTGAGAAGTTTTATAGGAAATTGTTGAGTTTTAAAACAATGTTGTCTTAACCTCACATTTTTTAAATGATGTTTCCAAATGGCAAGAGACCGGACCTGTCAGTGATTTGTTGTTTCACATTCTTTTTCAGTTTCTTATGTTTGGTGTGAAAATTCTATGCTTTACCTTTATAATGTTCGAAAAATTTAAAGACAATGCGTGATTGTATTGTTACTTGTTAAGCAAACAGACAAAAATATATGGATACGTACTTAAAAAAGATTCTAATGCTACTGAGAAATTAAGGGAGCAAATGAGGGTTAAGCACTGGGAATTAAATTTGTGTTTCCTGTTTTTTCATCTCTTCTCTCTAGACCTCTTGGCAGAGAGAACAGTTCTACTTTGCCTTATTTTCCTCACATGCAAAACAAACATAAAATGCCCAGTATTCAAAAAGGGAAATCATTTCAGGGTGAGTACAAGTGCTTTACCAATGTTGTATACCAAGACATCTCTAATGTGGGGAAAATCCTTGGGTGGTGAGGTGACATTCCACTACAAAGGAATGGCTTGATATAATTAGAAAGGTCCAATGTTATTGGTTAAGGATGTATAACGTGCTCTCTGCCAGCAATTTTCCACCTTTTCCATCTCATGGCACATGCAAACTAATTACTAGAATTCTGTGACATAGACCCCCCCAATTTTTTTTGCCATCTGTCAAAAAATATAGGTATAATTTTGATTCATTCACACCATATGGCTATTGTTAAGTTGGCTGTTGTAATTTTTTTAAATTTGACAATTTAAAGGAAAAGAGGTCAGTGCCCCTGACAGATTGTCAGGTATTGCATGTTGTAAAAGTTCTTGTGACACACTAGTTGAAAATCGCTGCTCTATGTATTTCTGCTTGACACATAGTAGGCACTTGATATACATCTATTGAAGAATTTCTCCAGCCTGAGCCTTTGATGAGGTTAGAGATAAACTTGATCTTTATAGCATGCAATGGACTCGTATATGAATGATTTATTAAATCATTGTTGTCTATAGGAGAGCTTTCTGCATGGTGTGGGCCCAGCTCCCACTCGGCGATGCACAGGACCTACGCCCACAGATAGGTTCTCCCATGGGGAATCAGACCTGCATTGTACCTAGACTGCTATGAGACTTGCTTTTGCTAAAACTCCCTCAACCTGGATTAAGACAGCAAGTGCTTACTGTAACTTCCTAAAATCTGAGCTAAACCTCCCCAGTATGGACTGTATCTAGTTCAGCCACTTTTCCCTTTGCATTTGCAAATATCCTTCTTCTGTGATGTGATTAGCAGCATCTTCTCCTTTGTTTTCTGTAAAAGGTAAGCACCTAAAGTGAACCTGGGCATAGGAAATGAGGACCATCATGTAATGTGCCCAGAAAAGAAATAAAGGCCTTTCGGGGCCGAGGCTTTTTCTCCTCTTGAGAGAAAAGCCATGCCTGCCCTTTTCCTGCACAGGACTCAGTAGTCCATGTGAATTTCTCGTGCCTCATCCACAATGTGGCAGACCCCATCAGCTGCGGTCTGCATCAGTTGTCACATAATAAACATGATTGATTTTTAGGGAGACTTTCATAAAGAATAACGAAATATTATTTATGGAAGATATTTGAATTTCTTAAGTAAAAAGTTCCATCTAATTAGGTGATATTATATTTTAAAATGTGGCCAAGAGGGGAGAGAAATAACCACATGATTGCAGTATGTGAATCATCTTTCATTCTTGTCACAGTATCAAACAGTCTTATTTCTCTTGAAGGGGTTCAGAATAGGCCTCCTCAAGATGTGTGACTTTGACATGTGAATTATTTTGAGCTGAAGGCAATTGAGACTCTGTAAGCTCCTGAGAAACTTTTACCTCTTTTTTGAAGGATTTAAATCAGGGGCCCTGCCCATAATGAATTATCACTAGAAATAACCTTCTATGACCAATCAGTAGGGTGGGACAGACTTCAAATTACTGAATGTCTGCCCTTCTTTTCATCCTGAAAATGACCTTACTCTCCTCTGAAGCCCACAAGGTGCCTTACCTCATCTTTAGCTCAGAATGCCATCTATACCTTACTTTCCCTTTCTGACATGAACCACTCATGTATGTGGGGTCTTGGACTCATGTATGTGGGGTTTCATATGTACATATGTAATTAAATTTGGTTATTTCCTCCTGTTAGTCTGTTATGTAGATTCATTGTTAGACTAGTCAAAGGAACCCTGAAGAATGGAGCAAAGTTGCTTTCTCCTCCATAGCCTTTTTGTCATGTTATAAGAAATAATTAGAAATAGTTATTGTTTTTAGAGGAATGCTGCTGTACAGAAGTTCTAGCCATTTAGGCAGACTGAGTCTTCTGAGAATTCATCATTTTCTGCTTTTGGGGAGGAAGTCTGTGATAGGTCACTGTGTCCCTGAACTCAATGATAGTTTCCAATAAAGCATCTGAACTCTATAGTTTTAAAAGCAGCAGAAAGAAGTGCTGGCTGCTGTTGATGGCTAAGGTTGTTATGCTACAGCTCTTATTTGCTGGGCAGTTTTATGGGAGGAAACTGATTTACAATCATCAAGGGAGAAAGGTCAATTTGTAGGATGTAGATTTACCATTCATCACTGCATTTTATAGCCTCGTTGGTGATTTTATTTCCCGATATCAAACTAGTCATTTTGGTCTTATTAAGGCTTTTCCTCAACTGATATATTTTTCTGACATAAACACGGGAGAGCTGCATATGTCAGAGAGTGTGTTCTTCCCTTTCAGCTACATGAGGCAGGGAGAGCTGATTCCGCATTGAGCAATGAGGAAGTACTCATTAATCAACTTGGGGTGGTCTGACTTTGACACTGAAATACCCCTCCTCCTCTTCCTTCTCTTCCACCCCTTGTCTATACCTTCTTCCACTCCTACCAATTTCAAGACTCTGAGCTAATCCATGGAGTCAATAGGGCTGGATGTCACCAGGGATATAACACAAAGAAAGGCACTTTGGAAGAAGTAATCTCACAGCTGACAGAGGCAAAACTACCATTCTCCCTCAGACCTCAGATTTAACCTTGGCGTCCATGAAGTATAATAACCATAGGAAATCTTCAAAGGTCATTGCTTCCTGCCAAGAAACCCTAAGTAATTATATAAAGTCAAAACCATTTGCAACTTGTACACAGATCACACTGTAGCTTATAGGATCATTAAATATAATCTGGTAAATAGGATAGATATTACTGTACACATTAAAAATGCTGTATGTTAGCTATGAGATATAATTCCTCTTCTGTTAAATCATAATCCCAATGAGAACATTATAAACTACATAAAATGCTTTATAAACAAGTAAACTACATGAGATGCAATCTAATTCCATAGTGAGTTGGATGATTTTTGTTTAACCCGCCTCTCAAGCTCACAATGTTTGGATTGTCATATAGAGATTGCTGACTCTACCTTTCTGTCATAGTCAGTCATTAGTTATAAGGAGTTAAGGCTTCTGTTTATTTTGTTCATCATTTATATTTCCAGGGCCTGGCACAGTGCTTGGCATAATAAATATTGTCTTTAGAAATGAATTTTATTGGTAAAGAAAATCTGGCAAAATCTGTTTTTTTGTGGGCTCTCAAATTCTAGATGGGAAGTCTGCACACGTCCCCCAGATCTCCCTGATGCCATGTAAAGCTGTCACTTGTAGCCCACTTTATCCAAAACCAGTCTCCGCATCTTCCCCTTTCCCTTCCTCACACCCCTGTATTTGTCCTGATACTATGTACTCAGACACTGCCATGAAAACCTCATGGTCACATTTGACATCTTTCTCCGTGCAAAATATGACAATTCAATAAAAATGTTCTAGGAAGTTTTGTTTACAAATGTTTCTTGCATTCAGAATGTTACTTAATTTAGTCTTTCTCCCATTTAGTATTGACTTGTTGGTTGATCTTCCCATTTTACCCTCTCTGTTTTTACCCTGACACTTGCTGTTCAAAAACCATGAGTTCCTCACTACATTCTATTAGCAAAAGGTGTGCACCTTGGCATACAGGGTTCCCCAGGATGGGTCTCCAACACACGTCCAGTTTAACTCCAGGGGTCCCAAACACAACCCTTTGTCACTCTCCATGCCTTCGCCTTGCCTGGGACTTGGCTCACGCTGGAGCCCCTGCCATGACTCCCCCAGCTGCTCCTGTTTATTGCAAACCTTCCTGTATGGAACAATATGGCAGGTGGGTTGAGCCTTGGGTGGCCAGGCCTCAGTTTACAGTCCCAGCTCTACTCACTTAACATTTAACCTCTCTCCCTTTTAAAGTAAGTTACATTTTCAAGCACTATAGGTCATCCTGTACAACTGAATTCTTAAGGGGTTTGACTTCTTTGATTTTATAGCTGTTATCCTAAAGCTTGGATAACAGTTGCCATAAAATGCAAGATGAAATTTTAGAACATTAAATTATTATTAATACCACATTTGGTGTCAGTGGTAAAACACAGGATAATACAGTCCCCTGGTTTGCATTCTCTGGTGTCCCCTACACTCTTAGGGTGAAGCTGGGTCCAGTTTTGTCTCCTATGCAGTCCTCCCTCCCCTTGGAGCTAGAAAGGACAGCTGTGTGAACTCCCAGGACTGCCTCACTCATAGTCTGCAGGGCTGTCCTCTGCTGACATGAGACCCTCCTGGGGACACTCCCATGGGTCAAGTCACTCCCATGGGGACTGCTACTGTACTTCAATTAGCTGGTATGGTTAGCCACGGGGTGACTGCTCAACACTTCTGTCATATCCCTGCTGGTAGAGCTACCTGTCTTCAGTCCAATGGCTTTAATTGTCCCCATACAATGGGATTCACAGAGTAGTATGTGAGGTGTCAGTAATTGCTGTTCTTTTGGCACAGTTCTTGGTTCATGCCACAACCTGTGAAATGGAGGGTCTCTTTAAAGAAGCTTCCACCCAGTTGTCACTTAGCCACCTCTCTCTGGTTTTGCAAAGTGTCACTCAGCAAAAGGCTCAATGTAAAGGCCATTTACTGAGTAGCTGCTGACTCTTCTGTGATGCAGGGCAGTCAGTCCATCCCAAGGAAGGGATGACTGTCACCACAGTCCTGGGGACTTTCTGGTCTCCCTACAACTTAAGGGGTGAGTACTCTTTCTCTCAGGGGCTGGCTGTTTGTTTCTGGTGAAAAGATACCATGACTGTGCTGACGCTGGCCTCCAGCTGACTCAGCAATAACACGCAGTTTTATTCATGATGGTGAATACTCGGATCCCCAGATGAAGGTGAACCATAAGTCACCTACCGTGTCTCAGACTTTCGTGTTTTGTGGGAATTGACATAAGGATGTTAATTTTCATTTTTGCCAAATAGGACATTAATAAAAATCCACTATCTTGCGTTCTTTCATAAAACAGAAAAAACCTATAATCATCACACTAAAAAAGATGTTATTAAATGGAATAGATTTAGCTTTATGATTTATATTTTTTTCACTTCCCTGGGGCTGGATGAAAAGTGGGCCAGGAACTGGCTCTGGTCACGGGTTATGAGTTTGGGAATCACTATTATATGAACCTTGTTGAAGGTCCTGTTTCCATCCATCAGCTCTGGTACCATTCCTCCTCCTCTTCCCTATACAGATCCATATATTTATAATACAGTGTACAATTATTTATTGTCTTGTATTGTCCTCTAATGGTTTCATGTGTGAATACCTTCTCTTTTAACCAGACTGTAATGCTAGGTAAATAGAAGGTACTGAACAACTAACTATTTGATTTTTTTTTTATGATACATACCTGTATGTTGTTTAGAGGACTGTCAGCTGTTCAAACACACATACATGTGTGTGAGTGTTTGCATGGTTTGGAATTCCGCTGGAATCCTTAATTTACACAGGTGCATAAATGAAAGGTGCACAGTTTTGAAGAATTAAATGAGCTTTGTAAAATAAGAAAACAATCTTTGTCGAGTGGAGTCGTGTAAGTTCTTTATATATTTTGGAGATTAAACCCTTGTCTGAGGTATCATTGGCAAATATGTTTTCCCATACAGTTGGTTCTCTTTTCATTTTAATACTGTTTTCTTTAGCCATGCAGAAGCTTTTTA
>CM052545.1:29625004-29757270 GCA_028533065.1 Trachops cirrhosus | reverse complement strand
CAGGAACAAATATAGAGGACACATGGACAAAACTAGGGGGGTTGGAAAGGGGAGGGCGGAGGGGAGGAATGGGTGGGTGGACTGGAATGGGAATAAAGGATAGAAACTGTACTGAATAAACTAAAATAAAAAAAGTTAAAAAAAAAGAAAACAATCTTTGATATTAATTCTTCATCTTTGCCTACGTTTCCCAATGAGGCTGGAAAGATGACCTATATATTGAATGGACAAGGCCCTGCGTTTGAAGTATCTTTAAACCCTCTCATCATTTTTGATGATTTAGTAATAATGTAGGGTGGAACTGGTAGTTGAGATCTCCCACAAAATATCAGAATCATTTTTCATTTTCATATACTTTTTAATTTAAAAAATCATAAAAGTTTCCTTAGAGTGACAGCTGAGCTTCAATATTTGTGACTTCCTAATTGCTCTAGCTGTTTAGGAAAAAAATGAGTCCTCAAGTAAAATTTAAGTGGAAAAGATTAAAATTCAGAATTATGGACTTTTTTATTTGAGTGAATGCTCGCTATTTGCAGGAAATTTTATGTGTCAGCCCTAGCTTCCCTATATTTGACAGTCCTTGAAAAAGTATGTAATTTCTTCCTTGAAAATATATGAACAGTTTTATTATTTGAAAATAAGCCCTTTGGATCGGCACAACTCCCCCCACCCCCAGCTGCTCAGTTTTACTCTGCTTTTGACTGTAAGCCAAGCACACTCCATCCATGTTACAAATGAGTGATTCAGCCTGGGTGCACGCTGGCGAACATATGAGTGAGCGAAAGGGATAAGTGACAGAGCATCATTATCTTTGGGACATTTTTAACTGCTATGATTTAGGATATAATTTACATGGTTGATTTTTGATATGTGCTCAAGGCTGTTCAATTGTTTACCTTTTTGTGAATTCTTGTTGTTTTCCTGAATGAGTTCTCACATTCATACGTATCAAGTCTTCTGACTAAATCAAATCATGTTTTCTTACCCAAGACACAGCTCTTTAATCACCTTATAATTTTGTGTTTGGATTCTTTTCTTTAAATAATATATTTCTACAGCTACTTAATGGAGTATATTGTTAATGTCTGATTAATACTTTGAGAGGTGAAGAATAATATGACTTTTTCCCTTTAAGGAGTATGCACTAAGACTCCACCACTGTTAACTCGAACCGCTGCGAAAGAGATTATGGGTGTGGCTAAAGAAAAATAGACCCTTTTGGTAAAAAATCTCAGAATGGGAGTAAGGAAAATTCCTACTTACCCCAAAACACTCACTATAACTGTAAATTTTATTATACTTAATTAAAATATTTAAGTTTTGATAAGCATTTCTCAGTTGTAGTTTTCCTGATTAATAAATTCTGTCAACAAATATTTGTTGAGTGTCTACCAAGCCTTGTTCTATGTGATTGGAGTACAGTACAATGGTCCCCTTTATTCACGGGGGATACTTCCAAGACCCCCAGGGGATGTCCAAAATCATGGATGGTACAAAACCCTATATATATTATGTTTTTTCCTATACGTACATAAACATTATGGCTTTTCTTTGGCACACCCAAGTTGCAGTTTGGTGCCATTGTTGAGTAAACTGATGGCTACTTGAACACAGGCACTATGGTGCTGTAACATAGACCTGGTAATGAAGGCAGCTACCAAGTGAGTAACCCAGGGTCAGGTGTTGGGGGGGTTGGGTGAGGGTGGGGGTGGGTTAGCATATACAGTGTAGACAAAATGGACTGCACAAGATTTCATCACTGTACTTACGGTGATGAACAATTTAAAACTTATAAATTGTTTGTTTCTGGAATTTTCCATTTACTATTTTCCAACTATAGTTGACCATGAGTAACTGAAACATTGGAAATTGAAACCGTGGATAAGCGGACTGCTGCAGCAAAAAATAGAGAAAAAGCCCTGCCTTTGTGTGGTTGATATTCTAATGAATCCTGATGAACTATTATATTTTTCAAAAGTTTGTTATGAGAGCTTATTGAGCTTTATACAAAAGACTCAGATATTTATATACTGCAGCCTAACTAGTAAAGGAACCAAAATGAATAATTCTGGATTTGATTCCTAGGGCAGCATTGTGCAAAGAGGGTGTGGGAAAACACCCCTTTAGTAGACTTGGCATCTGAGCAGTTGCAGGTGCATACTATGGGGAGTAAAACTAATGCAGCTGTGAAGAAAGAAACACGGAACACAGAAATGGTCAGCATTGTTTTCAGAAGGCCTGTGACTATGTCCTCCCAGACATGTATGAAAACATTCCAAAAGGCCGGAGAGAAAAATCATCCTCACCTTTGATCTAAGACAAAGGATTTTTCAAAACAATACCTGAAAAAGGAAGTTGAACCTGGCCAGTTTTGGAGGTTTGAGGCTGGGGTAAAACTTTAGGGCAGAACTGGTCCTAGTCACAAGTGAGAAGAAGGCGGAGTTGGGCATTCACCTTTCCCCACCTCCTATTACCCCTTTCACCCCCTGACTTATGAAGTCTGTTCTGCTCCAGATGGGAGGAGGCAAGGACTGGACCTTCATTCCAAAGGCCTGAGCTTAAACTCCTCCTCTGCTATTTATCCTTCATGTGAGTGGGAACAAACCACTTCACTAAGCCTCAGTTTTCTCATCTACAACATAAAGATAAGAATACCAACCTCAGAAAGTAATCGTGAAGATTAAATAAACTGTATGTGAAAGTGCTTTGAAATAATTAACAACAATATATATTAACAACAATAGCTAATATATCCTCAAGGAATGGCAATAAAATGCTGAGAAACACAGAAACTCTATACACTAAAGCCTAGAAATGGAATGGCAAGTGGTGGAAGTTTTATTTCAGTGAGGTGTTTCTGTCAGACTGTGTCTTAAATTATACCACGTGTGAAGCTCCTTCCTCTGCCTGCAAAAAGCCTTATTCAGCCCCATTTGCCCAGATCCCCAGTTACTCACTCTTGCCAGGCTGGTCCCAGATGGAACTTTATAAGGGACGTACTTCCTGTAGATATGGCCAACTCTAGAACATGGAACATCGAACATTTCTCCTCCACACATCCAAACCTAAAGAGAGGAAGTTTAAACTGTGAAAAAAAACCCTAGAAAATTTCATGCAAAAAAGGAATTATCAGTAAGATTCAAAAACATCTTGCCCTGGCTGGTGTAGCTTAGTGGATTAAGCACGGGCCTGTGAACCAAGAGATCACGGTTCGATTCCCAGTCAGGGCACATGCCTGGGTTGCAGGCCAGTTCCCAGCAGGGAATGCACAGGAAGCAACCATACATTGATATTTCTCTCCCTCTCTCCTTCCCTTCCCCTCTGAAAATAAATAAATAAAAATCTTAAAAAAAAAAAAAAAAAAAAAAAAAAAAAAAACATCTTAAAAATCTTTTCAAGTCTCAAAACGAATATTTTCTATTTATTATAAATGGCTAAACAAGAAAGAAAGCTGTATTTAAAAAACCCACATTCATAAAAGTATAGAACCAAAATACTAGCATAAAAATCTAATTGCCATAGACATTTGGCATTATTTTTATTCTAGTAGTTTTTTTATCATAAGTATCACATTGAACTGAAATGTAATGCTTAGACATCTTATTTATATAGATATTTGTTTTGACACTCTTGTGAAATCATTTGAAGAACTAACATTAGAATTTAAATGTCAGTTAAAAAACTTAAATGATAAAAAATGGAATTTCTAAAATAGATGAATAAATTAAGGAACACAGATGTATCCATACTTGAAGTTACATCTAGATTCTGAAATTTTCAGTAAAGCTCATCTTAAAAATCATAGTTGTATTCTAATTTTCCCCACCATTGATTTTTTCTTAGGTAGAGAAAATAATTGGTTAGTGATGTGGACACAGGAAATATTACGCTTGAGGTATGTGTTAAAATGCTGTACTTATATATAGTAACAAAAATTAATTGGTTATATTTTATCATGACTACCTACTTAGACACACACTTAATCATGGTTTTATATCTAATAGACTCCTTGCTATAAAAGGACATATTATCAAAACAAAAATCCAAGCTTCATATAGGCTAGATTTTTAGCTATTTTCATTTTAAGAAAAATATTAAAAAGAGTTAGGTACTATAATGGTTAGTTTTATATGTCAGCCTCATTACAGTATGTAGATATTTGGTTAAACATTATTCTGGATGTTTCTATAAGGGTTTTTTTTTAATGAGATTAACATTTAAATTGGTGGATTTTGAGTAAAGCAGATTACCCTACACAATGGGGATGGATGTCATCTAACTAGTTCAAGGACTTAATAGAACAAAGATTAACCCCTCCCGAAGCAAGAAGGAATTCTGTCAGCTGTCTGCCTGGGCTGGACCTGCAGCTTTTCTTTGGTGCTTCAACCTGCTGGTCTGCTTTATAGGTTTTGGACTTACAAACCCTTCTCAACTGTGTGAGCTGATTCACTAAAATAAATCTCTCTCTTTATATACACATCTTGTTGCCTCTGTTTCTCTGGAGAACCCTGACTAATACAGGTGCATAGATTGTTTTAAAGTATAACACTGAAAGGAAGAAAGAGAAATCTTAACTTATACTTACTTCCAACTTCTTTTTCTAAGAGAAATGACACCTCAAGCAAGGCAGGTGAACAAGTAGTAATTAGACTGAATGGAAGTCCAAGGGAAGGCAATTCAATTATTAAAACTATACCCAGTTGCTCTAAAAGAGTTCAGGACTCCTCATGGTATCAATTTTAACTTGATGGGGTATTTATTAATGTTTTGGATCAAAACATCAGAAGTATGCATGTATGATATGAAGCCTACCACAATCTACAATGAATCAAAATTCATGTCTTCTATAGACTACATACTCCTAATTCTTAAAATTATTCCCATCAGAAATTTTTCTTTATATACAAGTCAAATTCAAGAACTTATGTCCAGATTTTTTTAATGCTAAATTAAGTGTTAAAAGAACTATAGAATCCCATAATTCATTACTTCATATTGTCATTATGGTCGTTTAAAACATAAATCTGAGTATTCATGCCTCCGTTTAAAATCCTTCAGTGGTTTTCTATAGCTGTTAGGGTAAAGTTTCAATTCCTCCATAAAAGTTTCCAAGGCTGTCTGTTATCTGGCCTTTGATTATGTGTCTCTCAATTACCCTCTCCTGTCCCAAACCCCCTCCCCTTTCTGGGCGATTTTTAATTCCTTAGGAAGCACCAAATTTCTCTCCCCAGGGCTGACTGCCATAAGTTTTTCTCTCTAAAGAAATTCTGCCATCCCTATTTCCCCCATTCTTCCTTCCTCTCCTTTTTCCTCTTTCAGCTTCGCCATCACAACTGAGCCCCTAGATTTGGTTAGGACTTCTATTTTATACTCTTTTGTCATCACATACTTCTCTTTCACATAATTCATTGAGTCAACAAATAAACAGTGAGTGCTTATGAGATGCTTGGTGTTGTTCACCATGCTGGAGCTATGATGTGTGACCACTTCAAAGTTCTGAGCACATGGAGCTTTCTTTGAAGTGGAGACAATTGCAATTAAGCAATTTATTTGTGTGTTTGCCTCGTGATTTGTATAGTGTTTGTCTTTCCTCACTAGGCTATAATTTCCACGACTATTTTATTCATTATTATATCTTCAGCTGCTAGAGATATTCAATAAAATCTTATTGAGTAGTTGATATGATCACCTCTTGTTTCAACTATACTTATATTACCACTTATGTAAGCATTTTATGGTCTTTCCAATGTAATGGTGCTTCTTACAACCTCAGAGCCAGCTTGCTTTTCATCGTAAGCACACCAAATCAATTGCTTCTAATTGTAGAGTTGTTTTGGTTTCTATACCACAGATAGCACCATGTACATCTTTATTTTTTTTCAGTCTTACAATAACAATGCCTATTTCAGTAGTGTCATTCTGACACATTAGAGCAGCAATTTTCAAATGGTGTTCCGCAAGAATTTTTAAAACATGCAATACTTGACCATTCAGTCAGGGCACTGACCTCTTTTCCCTTAGATTGTCAAATAGAAAAATGACAACAGCCAACACAAGAGTCATCTGGTGTGACTGAATCAAAATATACCTATTTTTTGTCAATAGGCAAAAAATATATTTTTTTGTGTGCTGCAGAATATTACTAATTAGTTTACGTGTACGGTGAGATGAAAAAGGTTGAAAATCCCTGCACTAGAGAGGCATGTTTGGGTAATAGTGTGGAACCTTGTTCCTTTGGAAAACACATCTATTGAGGCATTTATCAAATCCTATATTTATTGCAAAAGATGTGGTTCATATTTTTGAAAGATTTCTTGTTAGTATAATGTGATGATATTCTAAAAAATATCTATGACATGTCATACTTAAATATTCAGTTCTTGGAGAAATGTCTTAGATTTATAAATAATGTGTCTTATTTTGACAACATAAATATTTTAAAGCAATGTTATCTTACCCATGATTGAGCACAAAGCATTTTTTTCCATAATGTAGTTCAAATTGACTAAATAATTGAATGCTTGCTTTATTTTTTAAATCACTTTCATTATCAGCCACACACTGGAATTTAGACATAGAGAATGTTAAATTGAATGGAATCATACAATTATACTGGGGACACAGAATATGAAATTACTTTCAGTAGGAAATTGATTGTCAGGAGGATAATAAGGAAACATTATGATCAGGTATAAGATGAAACATAATATACTATATGGATACAATTTAAATTCTCAGAAAATGTGTTAATGCATTCATTTGCAAAATCTGCCGTCTCTCTCATTTTATTTCCTACTTTATACCCCTTTCTCTGCTCAAGCTATTATGTGATCTTTTCCGTTGCTCCAACATGCCAGTTATTCCCCCACCTCAGGGCATTTGTACTGACTGTTCCCTCTATCTGGGATTCTCTTCCAGACACATGGCCAACTCCCCCATCTCCTTTAAGTCCTAAGTCCTAAAGACTCCTCCAAGTCCTTTTGCCCTAAATACTCTCTCATCCCACATTCAGTTCTCATCGCCCTACTTTGAAAAGTATCTTAAGACTAGGTAAACAACTACTTTACCATTTATCTAGAAATTAAAATATTAATTGTTAACCTAAAAAGCTTTGGACTGTAGATACTGAAAAGGGCCACGTCAGTCATTACACTGTCTTTCCCAGCTAGACGTAGTAGAGCCGCACCTTTTGGCCTGACTTCTGCAAAACGGTAACAGCGAGAAGTTGAAGCTGCACCCATCATTGCTTTGCTTTACTCTCACAAACTTGGGTTTTCAGATTATTCTTTGAGATGAGGAGAAAAGAAAAGCTGATTTTGACCTTTCCTGACTTCCTTTTTTATTTGTTGATTGACACATACTAAACACAGTCATTGGGCAATGTACCTACTGTCTTTAATGAAAATATGGTAGTTTTTAATCTCAGGGAAAAGCTCTGGCTTCTTGAGCTATTTGCATAGGGTTTTTTTCCAAAGTAAGAAATGCTGTGTTATATAGTATAGAAGATACTGTGCCCAATCTATTTTTCATTTAATGAGCTTCAAGAGGTCTGGGTGGGGAATAGCAGGGCTTCAGAGGGGACGTTGCTCAGATGATCACTACTTTTACGATGCCGTGTTTATATTGCAGCAACTCTAAGCAGTCTTAAAGATACTGATTCTAAAACAGTGATTAGTGTGGAGCATGGAACAGAAAAACAGATATATCACTTTTTGGTTTATTTGGAACATTAAGTCTTGGGAAGGGAAGCATGCATTTAAACATTTTAATAGTACTTCTTTAGGTAAAATACTATGGTTAAGGACATACTCCCTCATTTTCCTTCATTCATTATTCTACAGTTTAGAAGGTACATTAGAGGAAAAGTGTTTGCTTTTTACCATTATTTCCATATGTCTCCAGATTTTGTATCTAATTGCCTAAATTTCTGGATTCACCATCTGCTAAAAATAAGTAAAAGTTTTTTTAAAAACTTTTGTTTATGAGAGAAAGGGAAGGGATTAGCCAAAGAACACATATGCATAATTCATAGACACAGACAACAGTGGGAAGGGAGGATGGGGAATGAGTGCAGGCAGGCAAAAGGGGAAAAATGGGGACATCTATAATACAGTCAACAACAACATTAAAAAAAATTAAAAGCTTTAAAAATTGGCTTTCTGTAATGGAACCACACTTCCGTTCTTTAGGGAAATTTGCCAACGGGATTCTGCTTTGCTCCTGAGTCGGACTGTCAATCATACCACCTTCCTAACGGCAGGGGCGGGAACATGACTCAGGCCAGTCTAATGAAGTCTTCCCTTGTGGTTTCATCAGCTCGAAATGACCTTTCTGTTGGTAACGCAGGAAATAAAAGCCTGAGGGTGGAAGGAGAGTCTGTCTGTCAGAGGGAACAAAGCTGACACAGAGAGAGGCAGCGGAAGATATGCAGAGAAAGGGTCCTGGTAGCCTCTGGGGCCTGTTTCCGGCCTCCCCGAGGCTCACTCATTTCCCTGACTTTTTCACGGTTGTGCACCTGAGTGTGCTCTCCAGTTTCCCTTTTCCTCTGCGTTAGGCAGTTGGGTTTCTATCTTCCAGTAAGCCAAAGAATCCACATAAAAAAAACCTTTTATTTTTTGAACAGTGAGGGTTTGAGTATTTAGGAGCACCAAGGGTGCATTTTGAAATAAGCACAGCAGTCAAAAGTACTCAGCTGAATACCATTACGACAAAAACTTGAGGGAAGTGAAGGGTTTTCAAAGCTTCAGTTCATAGTCAATTATTATTTTTTAGCAATATTCAGTACAAAGAAATTGCATCCAAATAAAGAAATGGGAGCACTTTTAAAATTCATAATGGCATTTACATGTTATTTTTTATCTTGAGGAGAAGTTGATATACTTTCATGATGTGGAATAATGGAAAGAACGCTTTGGACCAGGGTTTAAATTGGGAAAGTTACTGAGTTTTATGCATCTAATTTTCTTTCTTTCTTTTTCTTTTTTTTGGCATCTCACTTTCATCTTCTGAAAAGATGTAGAAATGTGTCTCCTTCATAAGGTAGTTATAAGCACTAAGTTACATAATGCACATAGCACTCTTACATGGCACATAATATGTGCTCAAGAATGGTGGCCATATGGACACCATTAGTGTACAATTTTCAGTTTCTGGTATGTTGGGGACTATGTAGAGTGGTTACTGTATATCCACATGTTGACCTGTATGAGAGGGGTCAGGTCTTATGACAACAGGCAAGTTTGTGCATGTATGTGGGTGTGGGGTAGACGAGGCAAGGATTGTATCCTCAACTGTCGCTCTCACAGTTTGGGGAGGAGGAGGGAGTTGTGGGCCTTGTCTATTGTTGGTTGTTGACCTTGATGTAGAAGGTACAAGTCAAATACTTAGACCTCTACAGTTGATGCATGTATATACTCCGAGGCTTTCTATGGTACTGTCATTGAGGTATGGGTGAAGGGCTTAAGAATTATATAGAGGGTTTTTTTTTACCTTTCTATACAGTTTTGAGATGGGGGCAAGCTGACTTGCTTTATATAAATTTACACACCAGAAGCATTAGAGTAATTGTATTATATTTTATTTTTCTTGTCAGAAAAAAATAGCAACTAGAAAAATATAAAATTTTGAAAACAATCTCAATATTGGAAAAAGATTTCAATAGGAAGTCACATTGACCTTAATACAGATACTGGATGCTGCGTAAATTGTTATATCTTGCTCACTTTACAACTATCTATAAAAACTAACATAAAATTAAACAGGGAATTAGGAAAATGTCATCAGACATAAAGGAAGTAACTACTGGGAGGGATTCAGACTTGTCGCTAGGCTTATGTCTAATGGACATAAAATTTAACTTGAAAATGCTCTGTTACACCTGAGGTACCTTTTGTTGGGTAATTGAAATGAATCTCAGACTGGCTGGTGAGACATTTAGCAGCTGTTTCTGTTTATCTTTGAGTTTCTGAATGAGTTTAGAGTCATTTTAATATTTTCTTTGGAAGATCAATTCTGGGCATGTTGAATTAAAATGGTTATTTTTATGTCACCTAGGCTAAATATTGCAGGGGGAAAAAACCCATAGGAACAACTTCAGATATTTCCTTGTGTACCTGAAGGGATATGGTGTGCCATAAAAGTCTCCTGTCACATTTCAGATACAAATTCCACTCCACTTTGAGCTGCTTTGCATGCTCCAAAGTTAGAAGAGGTCTCTAATAAAGCTGTCTCAGAAAAGCAGTGAGAAGGTATATGAAATATTTTAGAACCATTCTTGGCATAAAAAGGATTTCTAATGAGCACAGTTTATAAGGTTGAATTTATTTCTAACAAAACCATTTGTACAACCTATCATGATAGTTTATAGAGAGATAGAGAAAGGGAAAAAGAGTCTACTTGTAAAATGAGGTTGAGCTGTCTTTTTGGGAAGCAAATAAAGTATTTTAGGAGTATGAATTAAACACCCTATGAGGCTTTTGTATTTTCAGACAACTATGCAGAAAGTGGAAAATGCTTATTAATTAAAGCTTGTTACTCTAGTTATCTGTTTTGCCTTATGAACTAGAAGCACTTCGTCTGGCTCCCACTCACTCCAAATTTCATGTTACCACTATTGAGATTGCATTAAACTTATGAGGATGCTTAGGGAGAATTCTCTTCTTTACGAATTTTCATGTGTTCATGCATTTTTGTGTGTGCCTCAGTAGCATTATAACTGCTCTTCATGAAGTCTAGGACATTTCTTAAATTTATTCCTAGTTTGTTTTTTCCCTGCTATTGTGAATGGTGTCTTCTTTTGGGGTTGTTATTTGTATATGTAAAGGCTATTACTTTCTACATATTTACCCCGTACCACCCCACACCCACACAAACATTTTACCCAGGCAACTCACTCAATTTCTTATTGTTTATAGTAGTTTTTCAGCAGGTTCCCTGTGTTGTACAGGTAGGTATATGGTGATATTATTTGCAATTAATGGAAACTTTTACTTCTCCTTTCCAATTTTTATATCTTATATTGTCTTTTGTCTAACTGAATTACCTACTACCTCCAGAATAATATTAAATAATATTTTCATGGAAAAGTCATATTTTTATTAAGCTGGCTGATGGTTTTTGAGTTGATAGCCACTATACAAATGCATAGCAATATTTTATTTTATTTATTTTTTAAAAGATTTTATTTATTTAGTTTTAGACAGAGGGGAAGGGAAGGAGAAAGAGAGGGAGAGAAACATCAATGTGTGGTTGCCTTTCATGTGCTCCTCTGGGGACCTGGCCTGTAATGCAGGCATGTGACCTGACTGGGAATCAAACCGGTGACCCTTTGGTTTGCAGGCTGGTGGTGCTCAATCCACTGAGGCACACCAGCCAGAAGCATAGTAATATTTTAATCATGATAAGTATTAAATATTCTGTTCAAAACAAATTGCAAAGTTTACCAAATGCCTTTATATTACCTATGGAGATGATTATAACCTTTCAAATGTATTACTAAGGTGAAGTACATTAATATGTTATGTTACGTAGTTCAACACTGAAACACATCATGACAGCTGCACTTATTTTGGTGTATTAGTCTTTGAAAATCTTTTATTATTTTTTCAACTGTGTAATCTTTGATTATATTTTTAATCTTAGTATTTACAAGTAAAATATGTCTGCATTTTTGAAATCTTGTGCTATCTTGGCCAGAATTTGCTATTAATATTATGCCAGTTTTATAACCAGTTTGAAAGATTTTCTCTTTTCTGACATTAGAGGTGCAAAGGAGATGGGATACTCTCCTCTGTGTTGCTTTTAGTATGACCTTCGCTTCAGTGATGGTATCTGTTTCTTCTTCATTATATCCTGACTGCTGCACTGTCTTTTTCCCCTACTTGCCTTGTCTTTTGACATTTTGCCTAATCTCATAAAGTTCAGCATTTCATATTATTTTATAGACTCAATGACTTCATTAATATTTTCAAAAAATTTCTAAACATGTGTAGCAACATTGTTTTGGTGAGTTTTCTTCATTTTTCCTGGTCCTTTCTTCTTTTTTCTTGTAGTATTTTTCTGTGCTATTTCCTTTAAAAAATTATTATTATTCATCTTTGAATAGGGTGAATTATTCCTACCAATTATTCACCCAATGATGCAAAATTTGTGTATAATTGAATCAATTTAGCCTTTTATTTGTCTGCATCCAATAAGGATTGGCTGTTGCGAGGCTGTTTTTGATACTGAGTATCTTTCCTCTAATCTGCCTCACTAACAGGCTGCTTCCTGCACATATAGCTGGTCTGGGTAACACCTCTTTTGGAACTGTCCCCAACCTCCCATTTGCTGCTTCTCTTGTGTACTAAACTCAATCTAGGGAAGCTCTGGCCATCAGCAATTGTGCATGTTGCTATTATTTCAAACAAGTGATTGTGGTTTTTCCCCTTAGTTGGTGCCAATTGCTTGAAAAATGGAGATATGCTGACTTCAAGTGAAAGTTGTAGCTGGGATTGTTTCATCTTCCCATCCCCTGTTGTAACATCATTGAATTTACCTCCACTGCCTTGATAACCTTCTTTATATATTGTGGATAAGATTTATGGTAATTTGTCAAAGAAACAGGGTTTGGATTTTTGTTGTTCTTCTTCTTGCTTATTCTCCTTTTCGTTTTGAGTGTCTCTAAGAGAAAATACTTGTTGTCCATTTTAAAACTGTAAATATATTATAAATGTTTAACACTCAATTGTTGCAATGCACTTAAATGTTTTTTTTGATGGCCATGTACCTTGTAGAAAAATGTTGACTTTAACTAATTTGTGGGCTTACTATTTTTGGTTTTCCAAGTACCAATACATAAAATCCAAGTTTTTACTTGAGAAGCTCCACAGTGATGATAAGCTCTAGGATATTTGGTTTACTGAGCAATGACAATCTTAGATTGATGGGTCTTTTCTTGTTTGATTAAGAACTGAACATTCTGTACCCAATAATTAGTCCTTGTTATGTATATTCAATTCTTGTTGAATAATCAGTGCATTTTGAAGATGGTAAAATTTAAATTTTACATTAAATCATAACAAGAGATGTCAGCCTTCATATTTAATAAAATCAGATAGGAAGAAACTACATTTCCTTTTTAAAGTAGTTTCATGAAAGTGACAGTAGCCACTTTTTCACCAAGAGAAAAAAAAAAACCTCTATTTTTCCAGCTAAGGGAAATTAGGCTAATGGTTTTGAGAGCAAACCTGAATTCTAATTGTCACTTTGATATTAAGTAAGTAAAAGCCTTTTACTTATAAAATAGAAATTATATTTTTACCTTGCATTAGTGTTGAGTGGGATAAGAAATTAAATTCAATGATCTTTAAGTGCGAACTCATTACTTGTTCTTGTTAAGGGATCAGATAACATTATTACCACCAGAGGAAGAATAGAATGCCCAGAACTTTGGGACACAGCTTCATGTAAAGATTTTATAAGTCATAAAGGAGTAGAAATTATAATTCATAAATGGATAGAAAATAAACAATCTATGTATTAAAATATCAGATTTACTTGAGTCCCTTTAAACTACATAGGCTTAGTTGTGTGTGGCAGGATTATAAATTGAAACATTTGTTTTGTTATGCTCAACGTGTTTTCCATCTTCTATTTTTGCCCCAGAAGCATTTTCTTTTCCAGCCACACCAAAGTCGAAGCAAATATTCAAAGAAACCCAGAGGCTTATTTTAGGACTGATTTTTTTTTTCACTTTAGAGACTACACGAGATTGGGCCTGGGGGAAGGGAAAGGATGTGACAACTAAACAGTGAAGAAGGGAAATGGTCTGTAGGACCAGGGTGCCGAGGAGACGAGACACCAGTGCTGACTCTCCCTAGACTCATCATGCTAGACACTGGCCATTCAAAGCCCATGGGTACCCACCTGTAAGCCTGCTGACAAAGGTCAGGCAACTGGGACCCCTGGGTAGGGATGAAGACCAGGAGGGACAGCCTCACCTAGACCTGATCCTGAGTGAGGGGGAAATTTGCCTCCTTGACAACATAACAGTGAACTGCCTCTGAGCTTTTCCTGCCTCTCCCTAGACAGAAGGTTTTTGACAGCAAGGACTGATCTCTGTTCAATCAACTTAATGTATTAACCGTTACTCTCCATTCCTTCTGTAAACATATTGAATTGCGTTCATATTGTGGTGAACCCATGCTGAATACAGGCTATGTCAAATACAGTTGGAATTTTTTGTCCACAATAGTTAACTTACATGATTACTTCAAAGGCAGTGAGTTCATTTCTTTCCAAATGTGATTATGCTAGTTTTTAAAAAATGGCAATTATGTAATTTAATTAAATACCACTTAAACTGATGAAATACAGTTATGAAAAGAGAAGGAATTTTTGGTCATGTCAAAACTAATTCAAGTAGTTAGAAAGGTTTGAGTTGTTAAAAAATTGCTGTCAAATTAGATGTGGGCAAAGTAACAATAAAAGGTTAGGTAAAAATCATTAAAAATTCAGAAGGATTTTATTACTGCATTAAGATAGGCTCTTATTCCGATTTAAAAGAACCCAAACCAGAACTTACAAAGAATGCAGTATGGGTGTGGTTTATGCTCCCCGACTTCGGTGCAGTTGGTGGACCCACACATAGAGGGGCTCTCCTGCACTAGAAAATTGGTGACTAAAAGTACATTTTTCTGTTTTACTTTAGAGGAAATTCTTAATGTAGTTTTTTGCTTGAATTGCTCTTTATGTTTAATGGGTAAAATATTCATCTCAATTCTACTTGATCCAATGGTTTTACTGGGCTTCCTTTGCATTTTTGTGCAGAATCTAGCTTGCATGGTCCATGGACTCATGGTAAAGGTTGCTGATTAATATTTGTAGAGAGGACAAACAAATTTCTCAGCACCAGACCAAAGTCTGACTGGTTAGTTAAAATCACTGCAATTATTAGGCACAGAAGTGGAAGTATAAATTCCTATGTTCTGGGATGTAAAGGGAGACACTATTTAAATTGGTTTGCAGTGTAGATTGAGACAGGTAGGTGAGGCAGGTAATTGATGAAAAGTTTCATGGTGTATGATTCAGTCTGTTCATTTGATTTGTGTGGTAATTGGGAGCAATTGTGAACTTGTAGGAGGATAGAATAGAGCAACTCAGGCAATAAATGAATGAAACGTGGAGGTAGATTTTAAAGAGGATAAAGAGTAGAGAAAGGTAGGGTAACAAAGAGGCTATTGTATATATCCCAAGTTATTACTGTGTGTATGGAAATAAAATATATTTCCAAACAATACTGAGGACAAGTAATGGTGGCAAACTAATTCTCAAGTTGCTACTGGAGAGTAAGCTTCTTCACAGTGAGAATTTTCTTACATTTATCTTTGAATCTCAAGAGCTTAGCCCAGAATTGGCACATTGTAGTCAATAAATAAATGTCTGTTGAATGACTTAATGACTGAAGGGCTGAAAGATTGTGAGACATAAGTCAAAGTTTCCTTAAATGTCTCAACATTAAGCTCAATGTGTGGGAAGGTGATTGTGGTGTGTTGTAATTCACTAAGAGTGGTTTTTGAAATAGGCTGTGTGGGGCTGACAGGTTTGGTAGACTCACTCTAGGACATCTGGTCCCACATTAATCTCATCTGGTGCCATGAGCAATTCTCTACAGCTAAGGCTGGTGATCAAGAACTCTTCCTAGACTATAACATGGCCCAAGAAATATTGGATCATTGTGGAACCATACTGATAAGCTCCTGGGGCTGAAGAAGGGCAGCCCAAACCAAATTTAAGGCTCTTCTACCCACATCTAAACTTTATGTTCCATGCCAGAGCATTCTGTGGAATAGAGTCGGTCAGTCCATGGGCTTCATTCTAAATTTTGTGGTGCCTGATCAGTGTTTTTTGCTCACTTTTGTTTTCTGAGAAGAGCTTTCAGCAATTGAAGGACAGATCTTTTGAAAATGCTAACATTTGGACTTCGATCTTTGGAGAATGGATATGAAAACGCACTCTGGAAAATCAGAGACTCAGTGATTTTAACATTATTTCGGCAACTTAACTGGTACACAATATTTAAAGATGTGGGTTATCTCTTTTATGCCACACTGTGCAGTCTGTGTTGGTTTCCTTTTTGTTTCCAGGTGCCATTCCAAATTGAGTACCTGGACCAATGCCTGACACAAACTAGATGCTCAATAAAAGCTTGTTGAATGACTGACTAAACGCTCCTTTCTACTCCCAAGCAGTTGCTGGCTGACCTAGCAACATTTGGAGGACTGCTGGATAATTCTGGGCCATCTAGGAGTTCAGATTCATATTAAACCATACTAACAACTGGGCACAGTGCAGACAGATTCTTTTTCTGGACAGATCTTTTCCTCAACTGACCCTTGAAAATTACACTGTGTTGGCTTCTATGCTATGGCATTAAATGTACTCATCTAATTAGATGTTAGAAAAAGGAAGGGAAGAATTTTAGAGAGAAAAAGAATTGAGGAGCACTTTTAACCAAATACTGTTTGAACCAAAACTTAACCCTTTATATGATGCAGGGCTTTCTAGAAATACTTTTATACAGTGATGGAATCTTGTCATGAGCTGCAGTGCAATGAGTCTGTGGTTGAAAAGTAAACAACTAGCAAAGATGTCTGATAACGATCCTAGATAGAAATCTTTTGAATTAGAGCTTTTAAGTTCTAGACTTCAAATACTTTCTATATTACGGTATGAGACACACTAGTGAACTCTCAGTTATCCATATATATTTCTCAAAGCTTAAGTGCTGACCAGTGTATATCTTGAAGTGTTTTATGCTGTAAAATTAATTGTAATTTATGGAGTACGTCCAAAAATGTAGACACCTGATTTTTCTCTTTTATTTTAAATGGTATCGTGTAATACCATTTAACCCAGATATTGTATATAATTCTTTTGATTCTTTTCACACAGAGAAAATTCTTCTTACTTCAATGAAAGTTCTACTAAGCCTGTTTAAGTTTGTCCTCCTCATGTTACAAATGCTAATAAGGAGGGACAGGAACCCCATGGTCATCACACAATAGTGAGAAGAATGAAGGGATATGTCTAAAACGGGACCCTGTACAACATGACATAGCTGTCACCAAAGAAGCTGTCTTTCCAACCAAACAACCCAGGGCAATTTAGTCCTGAACTCGCAGCGCTGTTGCCATGGTTTCCAGACAAAGTCGACAGGGCTGCATTCCAATTATATCTGTCAGAATGACAGATAACTAAAATATTGAAAATGGGGTAATAAAATCGCAGGTCACCCAGAAGAGATGCGATAGATACGAGCGACAGAGAAGTGAGAGATGCAAGTTTATGTTGGTTCAGAAAATACCTTTGTGATTTCAAATACAAAATGTATATTCTGCAAAGTCTCCTGCTGTTCAATAGCAATTTTATCCACCATTCAGTTCAGTATTCAAAACCAGGCATCTCCTGCTTAATAGAAATGTTCTTAATAATATTTTAAACTTAAAGAATTCATGAATTAAGAGAACTTCAGAAAAAAATTTCTTGAGCTGTGAAAATGAAAAGAATCCCTTGAATTCTGATGATAGTGCAAATACAGCAATGCTATTTTTATCTTTAATGCTTCCAGTTGAAGGCATTATTGTAAACTTTGCTCCCAGCTTCAGGCAGTATCTGCTGACCAGTGGTATTTTGCCAGGGGTGGCAGGGAATTTGTTGCTTTGCTATTAGACTACATTGGAGACACTTGCTTCTGTTCGATGAGAGGAACAAGTAGGTCGAGATCAGTGAATTTTAGAATGGTGTTGGTAGATATGACTTGGGGGTCAGAGACTTTCATGTTCCTGCATCTCTGCAATTAAGCAGAAATGGAGCATTTTAATCCCTAAGTGGCACTGGGTAGTTTATTCAATCTTTAAAAGTTAAAAATAATTTAATCTAAAATCTTCAAAACTTAAAATCTCAGTTTCTTCATCAGTAAATAGAGTAATAACTACATCTCGGGGCTGTGATTCCAAATTAGATAATGTGTATAAAACACTTAGCTCAGCATCTGGTTCATACCACATGCAGGTGAAGGTAGTAGGTGCTATTTCTATCATTATTGCTCTATTATTATTATTACCTCTTATTATATATAATGTGCCAAGTGTACATCTGTAACAGAGAAATGCAAATGAAACTGGTAAATGCAAGGATTTTAAACCATGTATTTATAAAAAGGTTAAGAAAAAAGGTAGCTTACATGTGACAGATGTGTCTGGAAGATGGTGAAAGAAAAGCACTAATTTGATAAATGGTATTTCAAGAATTATTGGCAGCATAGTGAGATGGAAAATTCTAGATGTCTTGAAGCCTCAGTCATGCCTCCTGAGCACCCCTTTGTGGATATTTCTTTTGTGACACTTTGAGGACAACATATCATTTCTGTTAACACATTGAGTATAGCTGTTACAATTCTATAAAAATCAGTTTTTACCACTTCTTATACATTAATTCAAAAAGTTTAGCTGGGTACCTAAGTTTGACTTATGCTATATTCAGAATACATTTTTTTTTTGCTCAGCAAGAATTAATTTGATTTCACAATGGAAATAATTAGGAAAAGCTGATTTATTGTACTTAATAAGAGATTTCTATATGATAAATCTTGCAAGAATCAATGTTTCTTCTATATAAATAGGAACAATAGTAATGTAAAAAATGTTTTTTCTGGTTTGAGACTGCTTTCAGGAAAAAAATCTTTTGCAGGTTGGGAGTACAATCTTTTGCACAGTTTATTTTGCTCTGTTTATGTGGTCTTCACATGTTATGGTAAAGTTTTTTCACTTATAAACCCTAAAATCTGATATTCTACCATAAACATATATGTGATCAAGTATATAATTTTACTGAGTGTTTATGGTCAAAGCAAGTAGAGACCTGGGCAATTTCAGATAAAAATGATTAAAAATGTTTGCTTATTTTGCAATTACATAAAATAGCCTTCATTTGTGATTCATCATTTAAAATTACTCTTCTGTTATTGAAATTTTGGAATAACTGGTTATGATCAAAATGTACAGTGCTATTTCTAGAACAAATAGAAAGGGCAAAAGCTCCAATAAATTTAACTTCTTTCATCTTCATTCTTCTCCCTACATTTTCTAAGCACTTCAGAAGGAATGCGCTTGTCAGGGAGCAGTAGCTCTGAGGGTAAACCAAATTTCCAACCTGCAAGTGGGATCTTGAATTATTTCTATTATGTATTTTTTTTAATTGCATGGCTACGTCTCACTGAAACATCAGAAGGAATTAGTTTCTCTCACCGAATAGCTGACTTGGGAAGGTGACGTGTCTATTTTCATCCTGTCATCTCACAAAACATAACAATGACATTCCATCAGGCTCATCAAAATTCTGCAGACATAGTGTGAAGAGGGTCTTGGCGGCTTACCTTAAAAGAGATTTCATACTGTTCTCCTCCCCAGATTTCTAAACCTGGATCATAGCCACCTAACTCCCAAAACCATTTTCGATTCACAGCAAAGAGACCTCCAGCCATAACAGGAGACCTGGAAATGAATAAAATAATCTTTAAAGGATGATGAAGATCAAGGACAATGGTGTTTTGTTTGAAAAAAAAGGAAGCAAATTCAAGATATTTTCAATGGTCAACTGCATGGAGTTTTTCAGCACTAGTTTTCTTTAAGTAGTTGTAAGGTTCTCATATAGTCTGTAACTGCTCTTGGAATTCTCACAAGGTTTAAATTTGGCAGTTCAGGTTGTAATGCCATTAATGCCCTGTAGAGGCACACTTGCACCCTAGGTTTATCATTAGAGAGACATACATGATTATTAGTGACTGATATATTGAGAAATATCACTCAATTTTATGGGTTTTCCTCAAAGTGAAAGGGATATTATCCTGTCAGACAGATAAAAGTATAGAAATTGGTGCCGTAGACAGTATCTTTGATTACATCTCTCAGTACGCATTCACCAAGCATCCGTCATTTATAGGTCTTGTCCATTTTACAGACTATCAGATGGACACTTGGACTGTAACAACCAACCAGAATTAGTTAACTAATATGCCAAAGCCGGAATTTATACTAGGTCTTTTCTGCTTAATTATATTATTTTTTTAGACCTTCTCTGCCTTTCCAACAGATTTTTTTTTTGGTCAAAGAAATATTTGTTCAATATTCCATTTCTGCTAGGATGCATTGTATACATGTTGCTATAGAATAAAATAATTTAAAGTAATTGGGCCCAACTCTAAAAATTTGTAGTTCAAATGTAGTTCTTGTTTTTTGAGAGCTCACCGTGAGCTGGGCTCTTGGCTGAGAGCTTTATCCTATCCCCTTGATTAATCCTCACAGCAACCGTATGAATAACATCCCTACATACTGTTTGAGGAAACAGGCAGAGGGAGGTTAAAAACAGTGCCCAAGGTTGAAGTCAGTGTGTGGTGGCCTTGGGGCCCAGAACCTCTGAGTTCAAAGCCTTTGAGCTCTTTACCACACTGTTTCCCTTTCAGTGTTTGGGGGAGAAGAGAGGCAACTACATCAATTTGGATGTAAAGCAATTAGAGAACACCCTATGTGGAAAAAGCAGATCTATAAACACACTCATGGTCAGCACAGTTTTTGTGAGTTTTGAACATGTTTTTTAAACAAAGGGTATTTATAAATAAGGGTATAGGCATTAAAGGTTGAAGATATATGATTTAAAATATGTTTAAACATATTAGACACCAATTTACAGACTCACTGAAGACTTGCTTTTGGTAACATTAAATGTGGCACTTAAGCAATATAAACCTGAATTTAAGTGTATTATATATTTTAATGACTTTACATGTTAAGATGATACTTGGTCTACTTCAGTTTAAGAATCTTTTTTAATATTCAGACATCACATAGATGGAAAGATTACATGGCAGGAAGTGATTTTACTCCTGGGAAAGTGAGCAAGATAAAAAGAATTTCAGGCAGATTTTTAGTTTGAAAAAAAAAGAAACAACAATGTAGAACCAAATGTACCTTTATCCCTCTCTGAAGCAGCCTAATCTTTTTCTATTTTCCATGCACTGAATTTCAAAGGTGAATTACAACTGTAGCTGGAACAAATTCGGATTGTAGCATGTATTGGGTACAGCTCACAATGAACACATTATCACAGTATAACCTTTGCTTTTGTAGGGTTTGGGCATAAGTGATCAGAAAGTCTCGATCCTGTTTGACCTGAACCACAAACAGAAAGATCTTAAGTCATATAAATATATTGATCATGTAAAAAAAAAAGTCCAAAATACATCAAGATATTACTGTGCAGAATGATTCTCAAAACTAGAATTATCATAGCTACAGAATTAATATAGATATTGGGAAAGAGAAAGTCCTACACTAAATTTTTTTATTGTAAGTAATTTTTTGGAAATATAGTATCTTATTTTCTTAATGAGTTTATAAAAAAACAAACCATGTAGTATATTTTAGGTTAATTTTAGACAAAATAAAATAAATTCAAATGGATTCACTTTATCTTCATTGATGTTTTTACCAAGGCCCAAATAAATTAGTGTTTCCTATATTGATTAATGTGAATGGCTGATAGAAACAAACTTTTGATTTATGTATGTATTTACTCATATTTGCTCATTGATCTTTTAAACAGTGCAATTGAAACACAGTCGACATACAATGAATTGCACATATTTTAAAGTGTACAATTTGGTAAATTCTGACTTCAGTGTGTATACCCTTTTGTAGCCACCACCATTTTTAAGAAAAATAACATATTCACCATCCCAAAATTTCTTTATAATCCCACCCTCCTTCATTCCCTTCCTTTAGGCAACTGCCAATCTGCTTTCTGTCACTGTAGATTAGTTTACATTTTCTGTATTTTTATATGAATGGAATCTTATAGTATGTACTCTTTTAGGGAGTCTGGTTCTTATAGTTGACATCATTGAAATTCATCCATGTTTTAGCATGTGTTACTAGTTCATTCTGTTTTTTAATTGCTGAGTAGTAGTATTCTGTTTTCATGGATAAACTACAGTTTGATTATCCATTCACCTATTGATGAACATTTGGCTTATTTCCAGTTTTGAGCTGCTATAAATTTTGTGTATTAATCTTGGTGTGGACATAGTCTCTCATTTCTCCCATGAAAATGCCCAGCAGTGGAATGGCTACATCATGTATGTCTAACCTTTAAAGAAACCACCAAGCAGCTTTCCAAAGTGTTAGCATCATTTTGTATTTCCACGAGCAGTGTTCGAGTTCCAGCTGCTCCATATCTTCTTCAATAGTTGATATGGACAGTCTATTGAAATTCAGCATTATAACAGGAATGTAATATTATCTTTTTATGGCTTTATTTTTCATTTTCATAATAATTAATGCTGTTGAGTATGTTTGTGTCATTTCTCTATTTTTTCATAGTCAGGCTGGCTAGAGTTTTATCAATTTTATTGATCTGTTTAAAGAACTAGCTTTTGGTTTCATTGATTTTCCTTATTGTTTTTCTGTTTTATATTTCATTGATTTCTCTTTGGTCTTTATTATTTTAATTCATCTACCTACTTTGTATTTAATTTGCTCTTCTTTTTCTAGTTAGTTATGTTGGCAGCTGAGATAGCCGAATATAGTCTTTTCTTTTATTCTAATATAGATATTTAGTACTATAAATATCCCTTGAATTCTGCTTCAGCAGAATCCCACACACACAAAAATGAAATGAAATTAAATGTGAAAATTCACATTTTCATTATGTTCAAAGTAATTCCTAATTTATCTTTTTTGACCCATGGATTATACAGAAATATAAAATTTAGTTTCCAAAATTTGGAGTTTTGTTTGAGATCTTTCAGATATTAATTCTCATTTATGATAATTCCATTGTTGTTAGAGAATATATTTTGTATGACTTGAATCCTTTTATAATTGACTTTTTAATGGCTCAGAATATGGTCTCCCTTGGTAAATGTTTCATGTGTATTTGAAGAGAATATGTATTCTGTTGCTGAGGTCTACAAATATTTATTAGGTAAAGTTAGTTGATAGTGTTCAAGTCTCCTACATTCTTACTGATTTTCTGTCTCCTTGTTCTATCAATTATTGAAAGAAGGATTGAAATATATAACTATAATTCTGGATTTATTTACTTCTTGCTGCTCTATCAGTTTTTTTTTTTACTTCATGTATTTTGTAGCTCTGTTAGTAAGAAAATAAATGTTTAGGATTTTTATGTGCTTTTGATAAACTAATCTCATTATCATACGAAGAATTTTTCTCATCTTTGATAATATTCTTGGCTCTGACATCTATTTTGAGTTGATGTTAATATAGTCACTTCTATTTTCTTTATCTTTCTTTATATTTTATTTTTCTTTGTATTCTTTAATCACTAGCATTTATCTTTTCACTCTAGTTTTTAAACTAACTGTGTTTTTATAGTTAAAGTGGTTTCCTTCTGGGCGGCATATATATGCACCTCACTGTTTCACAGCCTCTGCCGCTGGGCTGGTTAACTCACTCGGTCTACGGTTTGTTGGGTGCCCAGGCGTAAACCTATCATTTTTGTTTCCTATTGGTCCTATTTATTGTTTCTTTTTCTTCTTTCTCTGTCTTTTTGATTAACTGAATATTTTTCGTGATTCCATTTAGCATTCTTTCTTGACTTAACAAAAACTCCTTGCTTTGTTATTATGGTGCTTGCTGCAGGGTTTATATCATCCATCTTTATTTTTATTGCAGTTTACCTTCCAGTGATATTATGCCACTGCACATATATTATAAGAACTTCTCTTCTCCCAACATTTATATTTTGTTGTCATACATTTTACTTTTGCGTATGTTATAAATCCCATATTATCTTTTTTGTTTAAGTAGTCAATTATATTTTAAAAAGATTTAAATAATAACATTTCACATATATAAAATTATACTATGAACACCATTTCTCATTTAATTCTTTTGTTTAGGTATGTATTTCCACCCAGTATTAATTTCCTAATGCCTAAAGAACTTCCTTTAACACATCTTGTAGTGGGAGTGTGTTGGTGAGGGGGGCTTTTATCTTTTGCATATCTGAAAACATTTTTTGTCTACACTTTTTAAAGATACTTTTGTTGGCTATTGCTAGGTTCATAGCTTTCTTTTCTTTCATTTCTCTAAATATGTTGCTCACTCTCTTCTCACTTGAGAAATGTGTTGTTATTTTTGTCTTTTTTTTTTTTCTGTAGGTAATGAGCCTTTACTCCTCTGGCTGTTTTGAAGATCTTTTCTATATTACTGAATTTTGTTAAGCCATGACTTGGCCCAGTTTCTTCTGCTTGTAATTACTTGAGTTTCTTGGACCTGTAATTGAGTTTTCATGGAATTTGGACAATTTTTGACCATTATTTCTTCCAATATTCTTTCTGCCCTCACTTTTCTTTCAGATCCTTCAGAAACTCCAATTATACATTTTGTCCATTTTTAAAATTCACTCTTTGTGTTTCTTTTTGGATAGTTTCTGTTCTCTATCTTCAAATTTACTAATCTTTTTTGCAATGTCCAATCTGCTGATAATCTCATCCAATGCCTTTTTCATCTCACATATTATATTTTCACCTTGAGTATTTCATTTTTTTTTAATATTTTACATGTCTGTACTAAAACGAACATATAGAATAGTGTTATACTTATAGTTTTAGTGTTCTTGGCTTTTCATTCTTCATCACTTCTTAGTTTCAATTGATTGAATTACCTACTCATTATAGGCCATACTTTGCTGCTTCTTTGCACACCTGGTAACTTTTTTTGGAGTCTAGAACTTCTAAATTTGGGGGTATTGAATATTTTGGTATTCTTTAAAAGACTTTTGAGCTTTGTTCTGGGATGCAGTTACATTTCCTGGAAACAGTCTGACCCTTTTGGCTTTCCTCTTAAGATTTATTAGGTATGACAGGAATAGAAGCAGTACACAATCTAGGGCAAATTACTCACTACCCTTAAGGGAAGATCCATCTGTGTCTTCTGTGCAATGTCTTGCAATCATCAGGTTTTTTAGTCTGGCTTGTGGGGTCAGACACTACTCTCAGTCTTGAGTGCATTCTATACACATGACTTCTAATTCTCTTGAGTCGTTCTTTTCCCAATCTTGGGTCATTTCTTCACACATGTGCTCTTATCAGCACTCTGCTGAGCATTCAAGAGGTACCCCTTGCAGATCTTCAAATCACCCTCTGGGTAGCTCTCTTTTTGTGGTGTTCTGCCCTTGAAATTCCAGCTGTGCAATTGTGCCCAGCCTCTCGGCTCCACATCAGCTCAGCCAGGGCCCCACCTAGGTTCTTCTTCCTTATATCGCAACCTGGAAACTTTCTCAAGTTAATAACCTGGTGTGATTGTAGGCCTCACCTTATTATTTTCCATCTCTCAGGGATCAGTGTTCTTCATTGCCGGATGGTGAATGTCTTGAAAAGCACTGTTTCAGATATTTTACCTTTTTAGGTGGCAGGGTAAACCTGGCCTGTGTCATTCCATCTTGTTCAGACATGGAAGTCCACAGAACTATCATTAGTTTTTACTTTAAAACATTTAGAATATTAATTTATTTTGAATAGATAATACATTCACATGTTTATAAAAAATTATTTCTTCTCTCTCTATCCCTTGCTACTCTATTTCTCTTATTACAAATAACCATTTATATTTCTTGGGCATCCTTCCAGATATTTATGCTCACATAAGCAAAAAGATGTATCTTCTTTTTTCCTTTTCTACACAGATTATTGCATGCTATATACAGTATCCTTTACTTAATTTTAAAAATTTGCTTAATTTTTAAAAACTACCTAGTATATTCTAACAATCATTTATGTTAAAAAGAGCTCCCTTGTTCTATTTTAAACACCTGCCCATTATTCCATTACATGTAGATAGATATGTGTATATATTATATATGTATATTATGTAATATATACACATATACATATGTAATATATACATATGTGAACATTTAAATTATTTTCAATATTTTGCTATTTCAGAATTCCTACAACAAATAGCTTTGTACAGACATAATTTCCACATGAGTGTGAGTATATCTTTAGGATAAATTCCTAGAAAGTGCTATCCTCATTTGCTATAAAGAATGAAAGTATAAAATTGGTTTACTTTTCCACCTCTGGAAGTTATAAATTGTGTTCTAACCTAAAGCTTTAGTTCATGTTTCATACCAATCCAAGCCCACCCAATGATTTAGGGCCTGATAAAATAGGAGGAGAGTTAAATAAAAGTAGCAAACCTACTGAGAAATTATAAATCTATCATAAAATATTAGTATATTTCAGTCTACAGATAACAATTGCCAGGGACATGTCATTATTATGACAATATTTGGAGAGGAATTGTTTAAAAGTTTCACATGGTAAATGATTTTAAAAAATTAAAAGGAAGGGGAGTCAAGGGTGGATTTGACACTAAGGAGGATGGTGTACCAGGCCCTGATGTGGGAAGAACAGTAACAAGAAACGGAAGCAGGCCAGTCCTGCTGAAGCTAGAGCGTAAGGAGGGGATGCACGCAAAGTGTCCCGTGTCGTGTCCACACTGAAAGTTCCTACTGGGGCATGAAAGAGGCATTGTCGGTACAACACCACACATCATCAATACATTAATCACTACCTGTTCTTTCCCTTTGATGGTCACCACCCTTCTTATTTCGAGCACAAAGCAAGCCAGGACATCAGCCTCAGTCATTTTTGTAGTGTGGCAAGAAGAAGCTGCTGAAAGACTAATAGAAGCTGCTGCTTCTATTTTTAAGGGAGTCTAAGGAGCCTGAAGAGAATGTGCAAGGTGCCCAAGAAGGGAAGGAGAGGAAACAGTAGAGTCCTCAACCAGAAGCTGTGAAATCTTGGAGTGATGGAGGCCCCGCCTGCTCCGTGGAGGTGCCCTTGGAGAGGTTAAGACCTCCTCGTGTAACACCTGAGGAGGCTATAACCCATGCACTGGGACACTTGGCCTTGGAAAACTTTCCTTTGCATGAAATTGGCATAATTGCTGGATTGGAATAAGCCAAGTGGCTTGGGCAGTAGGGGTCTTGGTGGCAACCACTGTGAACTTTCTGACATTCTGACAACTTTGATCAGAATGACAGCTCTGATAACTCGGCTTGAGTAGCATTGAGAACCATTGCCCTCCCTGAGAAGAAGGAATTGCCATGAGAAGACACACTGAATTTCCTACTGCTTTGCTGAAGGAAACTCAGAGTTGGATTTAAATTGCTCTGAAAACAATTTTATATTGTGAAATATCATGCACAACTGAGTTTATGGGTTAAAATTCCTACCCTGCCACACAAATATGAGTTAACTATTGTGCAGGGTTTCACTGAAGTCGAGAGAAGAAAAATGACTGTATTTCCTCATATATTAAAGCAAAACATGTTAATGTGTCATGTTATTTTCCCCTCAGAGTAAGTGAAAAAGAGCAGTTTATTACTTTCAGCATGTTCTGCTCTCTGTTTTCTATCTTAAATACAATATTAATTGCTTGAAACTCTCCCCATTGGTTCTATTTCCCATGCACTCTCATTTATTTATCTTTGTATTCCTAGTTTGTTCCCCTAAAATATTCTTGCTGGATTAGCCTGGGAATGTTCACACACTGTAGACATATTTAATGTTGGCTCGTTATCCAGGAAACTTTCAACATATTAATGTACTTTAGTAATGCTCCTAATATCACAAATCAAGTTTTGAGTTTTGCTATTAAAAAATACCTGTCATCCTTGGGATGCCTTTTAAAATTAATGTAACCATAAAGCAACATGTTCCTATGGAAGATTCTATATTCTTTAGGCCATAGAAATATAACTTCTCTAATCCTTAATGGAAATCAATTTTTTCTCTATTAAGTCTATTGAACTAGGTAATAAATATGCTTTCCTCTTTACTTATGGTAAATTAGTTTACTTTTTTACATCAATTTTTATATTCGAAACTTTGCTGACTTTAATTCACAAGGCTATAATGTACAAGTGTATGAGAACCATTCTTTACTTGAAACACTCTTCATGTTCTCATTTGCAAAAGCACTTTTCAAAGGGTATGTGGTTGGTTGTCTTTGGTGAACAAGAATGCAGTTTTTAATCCTTGTAGCCTCACCCTGCGATTCGCACAGCATTCTAAGGAGCTACTGCTCTTCCTGAGACTCTCTCCTGCACACGTGGACTCTACTCTCCTCCCATACCTGAAAAAACAGTAGTGGAGTTTGAAAAAAATAAAAACTTTCTCCAGGAGCTTTTTGCCTATTTTCATGCATTTTCAGAGATAAAGTGTTATTTCAAATTTTAATGCAGCGCATGCATGTGTCCTTTGTGGGTTAGAATAATTTAAAAATCACACGGAAAGATAAATATACAAAAATATTTATTTAAAAAATTTAGTAACAATTAAAATTTTGGTCCAGAAATCTGAAAGAAACTTCAATTTGGCCTCTTAGAAAATAACTTGTCTCTCAATTTCCATTCAGATTAGTGGTATAGGGAGAATTCTGGACACATGGGTCGCAATATGAATTTGATCAGAAGTAAAATGGTACAATTCACTCAGCTCTGAATCAACCTAAGTCAATCAACATAGAGATGAGCCACATAATTTTCAATTATGTAACTAGCAACTTTTAGTCAGACCATGACTCTGAACTATTTTAGCTATAATACCATTAATTAGAATTCAATCATTGATTAAAATGGTAGTGTACATTAAAACATAACTTTTTTCTAAAAATTTTGTTCTTTGAAGTATTAAATAATCACTTAATTAGAATTTTGAAACAGTGGGCTAAATCACTACTGATAAATTCATTTGTATTATTTCCTTTTCAAAACAATGCTTTTCTTTTTGGTATAATTTTCTTACTTTTTATTGTGTGATGAGGACTATGGGGGTCAGGGAGGAAGTGCGCCTCTCTTACACGAGGAGGTGGTCCCTGGAGGGGCCAAGAAGGAAGCAGGTCCTGGGTAGGGAGAAAAGGGTCCCCTTTGCCACACCAGGATGCAGAGTGGAGGGACTAAGAAGCTATGCTTTCTCCGGACTCATCCACTTGGGGACTATGGCTGTGTAAGGGGCGAAGTGGCCCTGATAACAGACAAACTGAAGAGAACTGTGTAAGTGAAGAGGTTTAACCCCGAGGATGCAGGCCTGTACTTGGGGCCGGCAGAGCCGAGTAAACCAGTAAACTGAGGCTTCCTCTCTCTGCTCTCTGTGGTCTGAGAAGTCCTACCAGACACATGACTGGGATCTATGCCTTAGCACAGTGATTTTCAACCTTTTCATCTCATGGCACACATAAAGTAATTACTAAAATTCTGCAGCACACCAAATACTATCTTTGTTGCTTATTTGGAAAAAAAATAGGCATAATTTTGATTCATTCACACTGGACAACTATTGTTGTGTTGGCTGTTGTCACTTTTTTTGTGTGACAATCTAAGGGAAAAGAGGTCAGTGCTCCTGACTAAATACTCAGGTATTGCATGTTTTAAAAATTCTTGTGGCACACTGATTGAAAATCATTGCCTTAGCATCATTGATCACTGCACTTCTCACTTCTTCCACTAGGCTGCACCAGACTGCGGAACTTATTTATGTTTTAAAACAGGAACAAGTGGCAGCTGCAGCAAAAGTAGCAACAGAGAGTCTTTTGCTTTTCTTGCTGAGAGGCAATAGTTACTTGGACTGTATCCTAGGAATGTGGGATTCTTTGGCTTACCAAGTAGAAGAGAGTCTTTAAGTGTAACACAGTGAATAAAGTCAGGATCTCAGATTGATTAAGTTTAAATATTAAAAGGCGTATGACCTTATGCTAGACCAGAACTTTAGTGGTCCCAGTGAATCATGGCTTCTTGCATCCATGCCCTTGTGCGGTACCCTCCCACATTCATTTCCTTGGCCATGTGACTTGGTTTAGCTAATTCAACAAATGTGGTACAAGAAGAGGCCTTGTCCACTGGGACTTGCACTCTCTTCTACGTCTAGACGCCTGCTGCCATGTGAAGAAGCCTGGACTAGCCGGTTGTAAACACGTGGCCCAGCTGACAAAAAGCACCAAGACAGATATGTAAGTGAGACTATCTTAGACCACCTGGCTCCAGGTGAGCCCCCAGATGACTAACTACTGCCATGTCGTGACCCAGGTACAGGTTGAGCAACTATCTTGTTTTGCCTGAGACTGATGGGTTTCCTAAGAGGCTAGACTTTCTGTGGGAAAACTGGAAAGTCCCAGGTCAACCAAAGTCAGGTGTCCACCCACTGAAGAAACATGCAGAAGAGCTTAGTCTAAATTTCAGAAGCTCAGAATTAGGAGCCAACAAAATGCTTGCTGTGTGAAGCCACTAAATTCTGGGATGGTCTGTTATATACACACAGACAGCTGATAACAGATCTCATTTTGAATCCCAAGCTCTTAAAGAGGATGTATTGTAGCAATTTCATCATGCTACTGTTAAGTGATAACAATCCTTGATAGAGACAGGATTTTCATTAGTTTCCTGATTTCTAAGGTCTGACATAAACATTTTTTAGGATTATTTTTTATAAAAATTATGTCCGCTAGTAGCCTAAGATATATTGCAATGCATAAGTGGTTTTTAGAGGTGCTCAGAATGAAAGGGAAAAAGCCTTTCCTTAGAAAAGATAGCTTTCTATTTTTCTAGACTGCCAAATGCAAACATTAATGTTTAGAAAAGCAATGGTAGAAGAGGAATCAGAGCCAAGCAGTTATCCAAAAGCAGGTGGCAGGACTATGACCTGCCAGCTTTTTGAATGAAGTCAGGAGAAAAACAAAATGATAAATCATATTACAAATTTTGTACTACTTTGTGCTATGGATTGTAATTTTGTTTTTAATCACAGACATAAACACATGAAATACTATGTAATGGTTTAAAGGGTTTTATAAAATTGCTTATGTTTTTCCTTGCTTACTTCATATGTAGCTAGTGTAGACTACCCTGGGAAAGGATATAGAGAGTTGATGGCGGAAGAAATCTTGTGGATGTCAGTACAAGTTATGTGGGGATTAAACCATTTAGACTACAGCCATAAAAGTAGTATGATGGCCTTGGTTTCATATTCCAAGTAAGCTGGTGGTTCTGATGTTTCTCAGAATACTGCTGCCTTCGTATCTTCAGTAGCTGGCTCTGTTCTAAAATAAGATGGAACAGAAAACCCTTAATGTCAAAGGCTACACCAACTGTCTCAGTGGGTAGAGGAAAATGGAAAAATGTGCTAATTATTCTTTCAGTGTTAGTCTTCTGTTATGTGACTAACATGTTGGGTCCCTCAACTACTCTTCTGTGGTCTGAATGGTGTGTGTGTGTGTGTGTGTGTGTGTGTGTGTGTGTGTGTGGTGTTATGTATGTGTTTATGTACATGCAAGTGGAGGACCTACCAAAAATGGGGACCAGGTTAATTGTTCCCAAAACACCTTTCCTCACCCCTACTCCTGTGTGAATAGAGCTGGTATTTGCTGCTAAGTGTGCCCTTTAAGTAGGTGCATGCTAAACAACATATTGGGAACACTCATACCCCTCTCCTCAAAGTGCAGAATATACCTGATTTCCCCAGTGAAACCTCTTCAAAGGTTTGGGGACATATAAAATGTAAATGTGACAGCTTACTTTCCCAAGTCACTTCCTGTCTATTTCTCTCTTTGAGCAGTGTGAGGGATTGGAAACTTGGCTCAAAGTTTCATTCTGGATTTCCTTTTATATTGCAAAATTATGTCCCCAGTAAAATCATTCTGCAATTGGTATTGAATTCATTCATTTCTAATTTCTAAATGGCTACACATCAGGATAATGACCATAGTGATAATTTCAATTGTTAATCCTTTCATTTTGTAATCTAAACATTGCAGACTCTG
Source organism: Trachops cirrhosus (assembly GCA_028533065.1). Classification (NCBI taxonomy): domain Eukaryota; kingdom Metazoa; phylum Chordata; class Mammalia; order Chiroptera; family Phyllostomidae; genus Trachops; species Trachops cirrhosus. The sequence continues at coordinate 29,725,387 of CM052545.1, read as the reverse complement.
TCTGCCTGAAGGGACAAATAAGGTCACATTAATACTAAATAATCAGATTACAGTGGTCTTGCAAAAAGTCCCTGGGTCCATCTGCCTATATTCTCCTTCCCACTAGAATTTTTCAGTTGTCTAGGCATCCCTGGGGATATCAACAGTGTTCTCAGGAGCAAGTCTACTTATGCTTTTCTGCCCCACCCCATTAAGTCAGCTGGCTGTTGTGCCTGATGCCAGTCCCCTCCATGAGAAAGCTGCTCCAGCAGCCAAGGTGATACTTTGCTGGTGGTTCCCTTAAATGAGCCTGCCAGGGCAAAGTTGCCTTGGGACTAGGCCTTGTGCCATGTGACCTGTTCTGCAGGTGAGCTCCAAAGCCACGCTGCTCACACTCACAATTTCAGTCTTTCACCAACAACTCTTTCTGCTTATGAAACTAACCTTGCTCTCCATGGGGCCACCAACCAATCTCCCAGACCAGACAGTGGGCAGATGCTAATTCATCACCTTGAGATATTATATATTCTCTTCTCTGTGTCCCAGGATTTTCAGCTATGTTCTCAATGTTTATATTCCCCACGAAATTCCTGTGTCAAAACCTAACCCTTACAGTGGTGGTGTTAGGACGGAGGGTCTCTGGGAGGCGATTAGATCTTGAGGGCAGAGTCCTCATGAATGGGATTAGTGTCCTTGTCAAAGCAGCTTAAGAATGCTCCCTTGCCCCTTCCACCACATGAGAACACAGCAAGACATCTGCAGTCTGCAGCCCAGAAGGAGGCCTTTCCCAGAGCATGCCCATGCTAGTGCTCTGATTCTGACCCCCAGCCTTCAGAACTGTGAGAAATACATTCTGTTGTGTATAAGCAACTCAGTCTATGATATTTGGTTATATTTGGAAAGATACTAAGACATCTTTCTTCCTTTAACTTTAAAAAAATCTGCCAGACCTGTGCTTATTCTATTGCCAGCCTGCCAGTACAGTGACTCTCTGAATCCCAGTTTGGGCCCAGGAAAACCATCTTGTTTCTCTTATATACAATATAGGTCAGATTTCATAAAATTGTCAGTATGGAGACTTCGAAGCCCTCCTGTTTTCTGTTATTTGTCCTCCAATATGACCTTTGCTCCTTCCTAAAATCCCAATTTTGCCATAGGTGCACTCTCAGGTCCTCACACAGTGTTGATGAGTGCCCACCCCTGATGCAGTGCTGATGAGCGCCCACCCCTGATGCAGTGCTGATGAGTGCCCATCCCTGATGCAGTGCTGATGAGCACCCATCCCTGATGCAGTGTTGATGAGCACCCATCCCTGATGCAGTGCTGATGAGTGCCCACCCCTGATGCAGTGTTGATGAGTGCCCATCCCTGACGCAGTGCTGATGAGCACCCATCCCTGATGCAGTGCTGATGAGTGCCCATCCCTGATGCAGTGCTGATGAGCACCCATCCCTGATGCAGTGCTGATGAGCGCCCATCCCTGATGCAGTGTTGATGAGCGCCCACCTCTGATGCAGTGCTGATGAGCACCCATCCCTGACGCAGTGCTGATGAGTGCCCACCCCTGATGCAGTGCTAATGAGCACCCATCCCTGACGCAGTGCTGATGAGCGCCCATCCCTGACGCAGTGTTGATGAGCACCCATCCCTGACGCAGTGCTGATGAGCACCCATCCCTGACGCAGTGTTGATGAGCACCCATCCCTGATGCAGTGCTGATGAGCACCCATCCCTGATACAGTGTTGATGAGTGCCCACCTCTGATGCAGTGCTGATGAGCGCCCATCCCTGATGCAGTGTTGATGAGTGCCCACCTCTGATGCAGTGCTGATGAGCGCCCATCCCTGATGCAGTGCTGAGAGTGCCCATCCCTGACACAGTGTTGATGAGCGCCCATCTCTGATGCAATGTTGATGAGTGCCCACCCCTGAGGCTCGTCATCTCACATCTGTTCCAGTCTATCAGGTTTCAAGTTCCCTTACACTCTGCCATCCACCCCTGGAATGACCCTCACTCATTGCTTTACCCCTCTCTCGTCCAGGCTCTTATCACTCCTGTCAACACTGTAGAAGGAACACAGTCATACTGTGAAAGGGCAGAGTAAATCACTTATTTCATCAGCAAAGGGGACTGTTCAGGGCTAAAATTCTCAAGTGCCTAGTAGGGAGTCTTTCTTCTTGGATACAAATATAACTTTTCATTCCAGGGATAAATGCTAGCTGTTAAAATCCAAGTCTGGATGAAACTGCAGGAAAACTTGTTTTATGCTTCATTTATTTAACAAACATTTGACAATTTCTTCTTGTGAAAACATTACCCCTTTGTCTTAGAAAGGAATGCAAAATATGCTTTTTCTCTTTGGTACTGTTTGCAACTCAAAGGAAATTTTTGTCGCATTTCCTAGTATTTTATATCAATCTACAATTGACTGCAACTGGCAAGGATTTTTAACACCTCTTATCAAACCATTACCTTTTAATAAATTCACACTGAATATCTACCCCCTACCTAATGGCCTTAATTCCTTAAAAAGAAAAAAACAGCAAAAGAAAACAGGGACTTAGGAAAAGAAGTATTAAGAAAAAAGGCTAATTTATTTTTAAAAATCCAGATAAAAGCATTATCTTGTTTTCCCCTCCTGGTCAAGCCTATCCACAAAGAAGCAGTAGAACTTCTTTGGCAGGAGAGAAAAAGAACACCTTCACTGTGCTCTCTATCTGTATCTATCCCTGCCTGTCACACATTCTACAGCAGCTTTCAAACACACTGATAAATTCTTAGACCCTCTTCCATTTGAGAGGTGGAGTCTATGACCCTGCCCTTGAACCTGGGTGGGATTATGACTGCTCTGACCCATGGAGTATGGCAAGTTGACCCTTGTTGGCTTCCAAGGTGGTTTGTGAGAAACCACACACTTCTCTTGTTCATTGGAACATCTGATCTCGGAGCTCTGAGGTACCACATGAGAGTCCAGCCAACACTGCAGCTCCCAGGGCAGGAGGGATCACAAGCGACCTAGAGGAGCCACGCGGAGGCACTCTGATCCCTTTCTTGCTTACGCAAGTTTGTTAAGTCCTTTGGTCTTAACAAATACTCTCTTCCTTAACTTCCTAGGTTTTTTTAAAGAATAGATCTTTAAAGAATTTATGTTCATTTTTTAAACTAATAATTAAAAAAATAACAAAATATAAATTAATGATTGACATTAAATCTATGCTAAATTATCTACTGCTATGTAACAAACCACCTCAACATTCAGTGGTAAAAAACATGCAATACTTGGGGGACATACTTACATTATAGTAGTATTTGTTATTTATCTGAGTTTAACCAAGCAGTCTGCATGTTATCTGGCAATCCTAGGATGCAGAAGCATTCTTTTTTTATAGTGTCCCTATGTCAATATCAGAAAAGGAATTTGCTTGGCTTTGCTTGGATCAGGCTTCTACCTTTTACAAAGCATGACACGAAATATAGCCCATCTCTGTGGTCAGTGCAGCAGGGCTTGTTACCAGAGGCAGGGAATATGGGAAGACTTTCTGGATTGCCTCATCTATTACACACTTTCTAGTGTCTCACTCTTCCTTTGAAAACTAGAAGAAAAGGCACTTAGAACTGTGGGCTTATGTAACCACTAGATTTATTGGTTAACTTCTTTATAATTTTAGAGGATGAAGATGATTATTTATATTGGGTTTTGGCATCAAATTTATAAGATATTGTTTTAATCAGTCCAGGTTGTTATAATTAAGTGCTATAGACAAGGTGGCTCATAAACAACAGAAAGTTATTTCTCAGGATCCTGGAGACAGAGGAGCCTGAGATCAGGCTGCCAGCATGGTTGGATCTGGTGAGGACTCTCTTCTTGGTTGCAGACTGCCTACCTCTCATTATATCCTTACATTGCAGAAAGGAGGCTGGAGGGCTCTCTGGGGTCTTTTTTATAAGGGCACTGATTCTGTTCAACATCTTCATGACCCAATTACCTCCCAAAGACTCCTCTTCCTAATACCATCACACTGCAAGTTAAGATTTCAGCATATGAATTTGGGGGGAACGCAGACATTCAGTCCATAACAGGTATTAAGATCTTCCAAGGACTTCTGTCATCAGTACTTAACAGATGGCTAAGAAGGAAGCTGAAATAGTCCACTCCTTTGCAGTTCAGTGCAACAATTACTGAGAACCTACCAGAGGCAAAAATGGACCTTTCTGTCCCTGTGGTGCTGGGGGTTAGTGGAGAAGACACATGGAATCAATATAATGTGGTGTGGAAAATGATGGAGTGTATAAGGCACTTTATGGTATTGCCAGAGGGTTGTGTACCTTAATGTGGGTGTGACAGTGGGCTGCAAGAACGTATGTAAAGCCCATGACACATCCCTCATTGGTAAAATATAGAAAAAGCAGGAAGGAAGGTGGGTCAGCATAAGCATATCTGGAGAACGTTGATGTTGGGTTCGCATCCTGCGTGGAAAGACTGAGTGGGACTTAGGAGGCAACTCCAGGAAGATGCCAAACCCTGGTCCAGTCACCCATCACTCACAGTGGAGTCTTCCGAACCAGGTAAGTATGGCTTCAACTTCCTGACAGGCCAGTTGGAATGTTCAGGAACCTGGGGAAATCAGACACAGGCCATCATCTCCAGAGGAAGGGATAAAAGTCGGAGGGCTGAGTGGAGAAGATATTTGAGAAGGCCTTACTGTGGTTTATGGCCAAGCAGCAGAAGAAATGAATGTTGAGAAAAACTCTATGGAGAGAGGGAGAAATTCTGTGAATAAAGGCAAATGTGCTCTTTTCCACGAGATTTCTTTTCTATTTTTGTATCTGTGAGCCAGCAAATGAAACACTCTGGGCCTGAACAAAAAGTTAAAATTAAAATCCAATATGCAAATATACCGCCAATTGTCCTTGTGGCTTTTGCAATTTGATTTTTATGGGCCCAGAGAATACCATACTTGTTTACATGGAATTTATTCCCTTATCCTTTCTGAGTAGGTAAGTGTTTTCTTGTCTTCATTTTGGCTACATTTCTCTATTAGCCCTAAGATTAATTTATCATGTACCTATAATCAGGTTAAAGATTTATCATCAGTAAACCAGACATTTATGTCATGGGCTGGTCCGAATTGTTTAATTACCTTCACAAACGAGCAGGACCCGATTTATTCTACAGTTTGCACTTTCCTCTGACCTGTTCTGTTGCATCTAACACTTTGGGGAACAAACTTCTGATTTTTAATCAAACAACTGCCTATAAAACTATCCTCATAAAAGGGACCAAAGAGTGAATGCACATAGGCCCAGAGACAAATGAAAGGATATTACCCAATATAGTCTAGTGCTATAAAATACAGAAGAAATGGGTTCTTTACTCTGGTATAATAAAAATACTATAAAGTTTTAACTCCTCCTGTAATGAAAAATGCATAATTATAGCAGTTACGGGACAACATAGATATTGGTCCAAATAGTAGGGACTCTCTTTGATTACTAGGGTTTTCATGCTCCTTAAACTTACCTGTGGTTCCCAAAGAGAGGGATGGGGGCATTGGGATTTCTGTCTTTTTAGCCAACTGATTATAATGACAAGGAAGATCACCTGGACATGCATAATTCAGGACAAATACCAGGCTGTGTGGACTGAGAGAATAGAGAAGGAAAATCATGAAATAAGTTAGGAATAAGTCACTCTGCTTCATGAGTGGCCCATCTATCTATCATTGTCTACCTGGATGGGTCTGTCCAAAGACTTTGAGGGATGACTAACATGCTGTGAATGTATTGATAGCTACCCATAACTAGAGCAGAGTGCAGAGTCAGCGTCAAGACACCATATACAGTGAGAACGGAGGAGGAAGTCGTTCCTAGAGAGCAATTGTAGTACTTGCCAAAAGATGGTAGGTACATGAGCTAGCATGAAAACAGACACACATGACAGGGTCCACTCACATGTAATTGAAACTCAGCTAACATCAAACATGCATTTGAACTCTGTTCAAACCGAATGATGCAGATTGAGCATACAGTAATGGTTAAGAGCATGGAGTTGGGAGCCAGATTGCATGGGTTCAAGTTCTTTCTATACAACAGAGCTTGGACAAGTTCCTTACTATCTCTGACTCAGTTTCCTTATCTGTAAAATCGTGCTAATAGTGATAGATGACACCTATGCTGTGAGAATGAGTGTTTGTTCATGTAAAGCACCTGGAATGGAATCGTTGCACAGTGAGCTCTCAACGTTGACTACTGCGACAGTCTGTGGGGATATGAGGTAAAACTTTCACAGAGCTCAGAGAGCCAGCTCAAGTGAAATGATGTTTTTGTTTCAACTTCACTTCAAAAGCAGAATTTGGAGAATTCTATAACTTTATATTTCTTCTCGAGGTGAGTGCTTTTCATAGACAACTTTTATTCATTTTACGGTAGTAACCATTCCAGATTATCGAACTTGGCATAGCTGATCTACACTTAATGTTCACCAACAGCCTGGTTTGGACTAACAATGTTTCCTTCCTCACTCACAGCTTGGGGTCCTTCCTTATTCCCAGAGCAACACTACAATGATGGGCTTAAGCCAGTGGGGTTTTGTCCTAAGCTGTAGCAATTTGTTTCATTTCATTTTGTTTTTCACTGAAATGCTCACATTCTTCCTTATGTTTCAGCATAAATTCATAAATTGATTGAAAATGATTCAATGAGTTATAAATCCTTATCATAGTGGATGCATCAGTATGGTTCTTGCACTATACTGTGTAGTTGCACTTAGAATGTTTTTTGGGATGGGATGAATATCTAGTCTACATCCTTCCAAGAATTCCAGTTCATTTTAGGGGATATGATTCTATTCCAAGCCATGCCATTCTACTTTCCAATTCATGGCACATAACAAGGTGTGGTAGAAACTAAAAGATAATCAAGCAGGGTCTCTTCTCAAGAGTTTATGATTTAGTATCAGATTTGGAATTTGGGTGGCAAATAGTAAAGATTTTGAAAAATGCAGAGTAGATATTTCCAAGTTAGCTCCTCAGTGGTTTCTGCAATGGTAAACAGTCCACATGCATTCAGTCTTAGAAGCAGCTTGTGCCCCATTGGGTGGGCCCCCTTTCCTGCTGGAGCACGCTTTCCACAGCCCCTGCAAGTGCTCTGAAACAGCTCCCAGCTGCTTCTTTGCAGAATTGTCTTTGGCTGAAGGGAGCTGTCTTGTCCTGAGAGGCCTGAGAGGTTACACTCCCTTCTCAGGGGTCGCCACTGGTAGGCTGACAAGGGGGTGAAAAAGCCCAGCCTCCTTATCTCTGGGAGGGTCAGCTGTGTGTGTGATTTATGCTCTGACCCCTTGGGATCAGGCTGCACCTGCCTTGGCTCCTTCTCCTGCCTTATCCATTTCCTCTGCTACCTTATAGGTTTTTCCTGAAGCAACTCCTGCAAGAAATGAAAGCACCCAAATCCATCTCAAGCTCTGCTTCTAGAAAACTCCACCTAAATCAGTTTTCTTACTGTTCATTGTTCAGTTTAGGGATTTATAATAGGAAGCACTGATTTATATTCATTATTGAATTCTTAAAGATTTTATATTTTAAACTTACTTGTGGCTAGAAATTATTTACACCAGAGGAAGATTCTTTTTTCCCTTAACTAAAACTCATTTTCTTACCCACATCTGATTTTTTTGGACAGGTCTATGCCTTTCAGCATAGAATGCCATCAAATTTACCAAAGGAACCAATGAGCTCCATTTGGAATCCAGTCCAGTATTCAATGTCTGCACAGTCAGTAAAATGGACAAGGCATTCCTACAAATTAACAAGTTTTCATGCAGCATGTCAACTGAATATGTTCCTGACATGGTGGCCAGAATAAATTTTAGAAGGAAGAGTTGTGTTTCTCAAGTTCACACTCTTCAGGGTCCTCAGGTTGCAGAAATAAAAAAAAAAGTACTCTGTACTTTGGCTTTGTGTAATGCATGGACAGACAAGTCTTCTATACGTGATTTCACCTGATGCTTTAATTAGCGAGAACACACAAAGTGTTGTTTTTGTGCAGGAACTGGACCCACAAGTTCCCATCATTAGATGCTTCAGATAGAAATTTCAGAGACAGGACCTAAGGCAGGCTGCCTGGTTCCCAGGTTAGTACTTTTAATATATATATATATATATATATATATATATATATATATATATATATATATATATTCTATCAGTGAAATAGTGAGAAAAAGTCACATTTTTATTTTCCCTAGTAATTCTTAGAATGTGAAGAGCTACCAAAGACCCACTAATGCACGGTTCTGAAGTAATATGCATTTTAAAAGCAGGTTTTCTCTGTTGTAAAAAGGCAGAAAAATTAACATTTGTCTGCCTAGATTCTCTCTTCTTAGGAAATTTTTATATAATATATTCATAGTCTTTTTTTAAAATCTCCCTAAATGTTGTAATCTTTTCTCCTCCCTAGCTCACAAAGATGCTGAGAAGGTGAAGTGTCAGAAGGATCATCCAGGCCCTTTGACCTGCCTGGGGAGGAGTCTTCACCTTTGCTGGGTGGTATTAGCTCTAAGAGCCTGTGGTTATTGTGTAGCGTTGCTATAGAATTTCCCAGATTTGAATCATTTATCTGTTTATATACCCCTTCAGGGATGGTAAATTGCAGTCACCAGGTCAACCCTGGTTTGTAAATATTCTGTTTGGGCTATAAATAGAACAGAAAACTGCCTGTAATTCATTCTGTTCATTGTTATGTTCTGATAATAAAAAAAAAAGAGCTTGAAAATCCTTTTTCTGGTCTTTGTAATATGGCATTTGTCAGACACACCGTGGGGGATTAAATATACAGAGAGTGTGTGGAAGAAAAGACTCTACCCCTAATTCCCTATGTGTCCCAGTTCCTATTAAATACTGGTTAAACTTCATTGTGTGTTTCAAATGCCATTACTCTGTTGTCACTGCATTTGTAGGGCTCAGATAACCATATTTTGAAGGCATGTTTATCTCTCTGTGTGGGCATAATGTTCTGTTTTCTGGAGCTAAAAAGAGAAAGCTATTCATTGTACTGGATGTCATGGGTCACAGGTATACTTGTCTGTGCTACAAAGATAGGAAGTCAGTCATGTGATCGGGCCTGGAAAATTAAAGCTTTGCTGACAGACCTTAGTCAAACAAAGAAGGATGTGGTCAGAAGACATTGTGCACCCTACTCTCATCTGTCCCCATCACACTGCTCAGGAGATGTAGGTTGAGAATTAAATAGACAAATCAACAAAACCACAGAAGGAATGTTTAACTCAATGGCTGTTTAGGAGGCTCATTTCCTTAACCTCATCCTGCTCACTGCTGCTATGTTCCTGATGGCCTGATGCATCAGATAAGCTCTTCTCCTTGGTCTGGAAATCCTTCACCCTCTGTGGTTTTCTAGCTGCCCCTTGAGGTATACACCATCTCTGCCCCCCTAAAACATTTACTGGCACCTACCAAGCTATGTCAAGAACTGCACTCCATACTACAGGTGCTCACTTTATAACAGGGGAGGCAAACACATTCATTATAGGATATCTGTACGTAGGGTGATTTTACATCCCATTTGCCCTGGGCAGTCCTAGTTTATGCCTATGGCCCATGGTGGTTATTAGTAGCACCAACTTTTATTGTTATTATTTTTATCCTCACCTGAGGACATTATTTCATTGCTTTTAGAGAAAGAGGAAGGGAAAGAGAGAAACATTGATTGGTTGCCTCCCATATGCACCTGGACTGGAAATTGAACCAGCAACTTTTCAGTTATGGGACAATATTCCAACAAACTTAGCCACACCAGCCAGGGCCTCACTTTTATTCTTGAGTGCCTGTGTTTAGACAGTGAATTAATGTATGCCAAATTCAGTATTCTCAGAAGATACTGGAAATTCCATTTCTTCCAGACAGCTATGTAACTCAGACCCTTAGAAGCAAGATTTTACATATTCCCATGAGGCTTGGAAATACACCTGTCATAGCATTTCCTACTCAACTTTTACCTGTAAGCTCCTTGAGGGCAAGGTCTTCATTCTCAGACATCCATTTAGTCTCAATTGGTTTAGGATTAAGAAAGAGGGCCTTGAGTATTTGATTGAAATGTTTATTAAATATGTGGCACAGGCCAATAGTCCAGATAAAGGTGTGGGTTAAGAAAAGTGTTCCAGAGCAGGAAATGTCTGATCAGAGCCTTGAAGGGTAAGTAGGAATTGGCCAGGAAAAGAAGGACACAGGGCAGGGCACTTCAGTCAGAGAACCAGCTTATTAACAGCAGGAGTTATAAGAAATCACAGTACTTTAGTTGATATGGAAGAATCTTAGGGTGTAAAGGGTTTGGCCAAAGATGAGTTGGGAAGTAGTGAGTAAGTACAGTAGTAAGTAAGTAAGTGAGGGTAGGTTCTTTACATAACACTGAGGAATTTGGATTTTGTTAAGTAAGAGCAACAATAACTATAATTGATCAAATACCTAAGTATATGCCAGGCACTAGGTTAAGTTCTTTGAATGCTCTATCTCAATTTGCCTTCACAGTTCCCCGGGGAGTTGGATCCAGCTGTTATCCCCATTTCTCACATGAGAAGACTCAGGCTAGAGAGAGTTTACTGATCTGATTGATGCTACATGGTTAAATTTGGATTTGAACCAAGAGAATTCGACACCAAAGCCTAGCACATTCTTTTCCTCCATCTTTCTCTTCTCCTCTTCTTTTTTCTCTCTTAGATATATAAATACAAACACACATACACACACTATCACAGAGTTAATGAAGAACCATTGAAGTACCTAAAGCTGAAAAATGACATGATCAGATTGCTATTTTAGAAAGACCACCTTGGTGAGAGGTTGGGAATGGAATTTGGATTTAGATGGCAGGAGCAGGGGCATCCTGCTAGGAGGTTGTTCCAGGCATCCAGGTGGTAAGGATGTGAACCTGGTCCAAGGCAGATGCAGTGAAGATGTTGAACAGAGAATGGATCCCAGAGATTCTGCGGACATAGAATCAAGGGTATTTGAAATGGTGGTTGAAGAGTTTGGTTTCACTACCTTTAGAAATCAGATGGTGCAATTCCCTGAAACTGGGAATCAGGTTTGTAAACAGGTTAGATGATGAGTTTAGTTTGGGGCATGTTTGGCTTGAGCTTTCTGTGCAATATTCACATAGATTTGTTAAGTAGGTAGTTGAATATGCAGGAATGAGACTCAAGAAAAAGACCAGGGATAGCAGTACAGATGTAGGACTCATCAGCGTGAAATCAGATGAAATGATCCAGCATAGAGCTACAGAGAAGAAAACAGACTATAAAAAATCCATACTAGAGGTTGCTGGGAAGGGGTAAAGGAAGGAGAAAAGCAGGAGGACAAGCAAGATAAAATCATGTCACAAAACACAAGGGAGGAGATGTAAGAATATGATTATCTAACCACTATGCTGTGCACCTGAAACTAATACAAAATAATATTGAATTTCAACTATAATTGAAAAATACAATTAAAAAAAACAAGGGAAGAGAGAGATTAAAGAGAAAGAGATTATGAATCAAGACAAAATGTGGAAAGAGAGCAACATAATCTAGCTTTTACAAATGGAAAAAATTCTAGTATTTATAAAAGTGAGCTAATGTATGTCTTAAAAATAATTAAACAGGTTTTTATGAGTATATCTGAAAATACTACAAAGCTAAATTGGTCCTGCAAGGCATCAGAAGTATAGTTGCTAAGCAGCTCATCAGTCAAGTCAATGGCATCTGACTACTAACATGTACCTAATTCAGACCTAGTAGTCCCATCGATTGAAAGTTTTTGCCTTTGGGAGGCAGAGAGACTTTGGCCAAAATTTCTGCAAATGTCATCCAAAATGGATGCCACTTTTGACTCTACTGAGTGAGGTTCTGAATATTATCAGGAATCTAGCTTTGCAGTGCTGGGCATTGGGGATTTCTGAGCACATCACGTTTATCTTGATGTCATAACCCCAGTTCATCTGGATGAAATAGTGCAGTGTTGGCATTTTCATGGAATGGGTCACGAGACCCAGATGAAGAAAAAAGGAAGTTATTGTGCCCCAGTGTCCCAGTCCTTCCTCTATGACAGCAGTTTTGTCTTTGCCCTTGATATAGATACTTGAAACACTCAAGTTTAATGAATTTTCTGCTCTGTCTGGATATGTTCCCTTGGCAGCACATGGCAAACTTGAAAAATATTGTAAAGGTTATCAAAGGTTAATAGTTTCTCAACTTTCTTTTTTCTAGGGAGATAACAAAACCCAAATCTTGTCATGCAAGGAGATCCAATAATGTCACTACAATTACAGCAGTGACACTCACTATATGGATAGTGTCCCACTAAAAATTTGCCTTTAGGAGTTTTATTTTGTTTTTGTTGATACCAACTTCCTCCCAAAATTTTCTGAAATATTTTTAAATAAGTTGTAAAGATGTAAAAATACAAATATAGTTAAAATAGAAATAGAACATCAAAAGAAAAGGAAATAAGTATTTATTCTATAATCCCAGTTTAATATATATGATATGCCTTAACATTACTTCTAGCTTTGAGATTCTTAACAAACTAAAATAAACTTCCCTTTCAGTATCTGAAAGTATTATTGGTTAATAATTTCCCATTAACCTTGTAAAGTAAATAGATGACTTGGATGTATTTCATAGCTGAAACTGAGGTAGAGATACCATAGTTTTTCTGGGGGAAATACCACACTGTAATAATGGCAGAATGGACCCATATAAAACTACTTGTGTCATTTTTTAAATATGGACAGACTATTCTTATTTAATTTTGTATATTGTTCTAATGCTTCTTAAATTGTTCCTTCCTTCTTCCTTAGGATTTCTCCAGCACTGTAAGCCATTCCTTAGTTTACTAGGTGAGCTCTAGTTTACTTATTTACGATTTAGCTGCTGTGGTCTGAATCTTTTTGACCCCACCCCAAATTCACATGTTGAAATCCTAACCTCCAAAAAGTATGGCGTTAGGAAGTAGGACCTTAGGGAGGGTTAGTTCATGAGGGTGAATCCTTTATGAATGGGATTAATACCTTCCACTATGTGAGGACACAGAGGTATCTGGCTCTCACCAGAAGGTGACCATGGTGGCACACTGAACTTTGACTTCACATCCTCTAGAACTATGAGGAATAAATTTCTATGGTTTATAAGCTCCCAGGTTTGTGCTAGTTTGTTATGGCAGCTTGAACTAAGACATTGGCTCTGAGAGGATGGAGAATATTGACAGACAATGCAGCAGGATTACTATGTGCTCTTAGGAGGGGGGTAAAGAACAGGCCGAGCAACAAAGAGTCAGAGAAGAGAGTGTGTGGGAGTGTTTCTAAGCCAGGAAGAGAGTTTGTTGGTAGGACTGAACAAAAGTTCAAAATCCATGGCAGGCATGCCACCTGGCTCACTCTTCCACGTAATCTATGCCTTACCTCTCTTCCTACACAATTTGAACATGTGATTGATCTCACCATGGCAACCATGGCTGGCTTATTTAGGCCCTTAGAACTAACACTGAAACCACCCGGGAAGTGGAAGTCTCTGTTGAGTACATGCTTTCAAATAGGCCCAAGTGACAGAAAACACACATACAAAAAAATAAATAAAGCCAAGCCGTGCAGCACTCCCACAGGATGGATCTTGTCTGAGTGGCAGAACAAGCGAGTTTGGGCATATGCTATGGATGAAGTGGAGAGTGTACTTCTCACTAGCTTATCTTTAAATTTTATCTAACTCAGTGCATTTCAGGGGATTCTAGAGTATTTTCTCTGGGGAAAAAGTTTATAAATATTAGTTTGTATGTCCTATCAATCATTTTGAAGAACATAGTCTTCATTTTTCATCTCTAAAGAAAATAACATCCAAGCTTTTGTTCTGCAAGCTAAGTACAATGCCTTGAGCTACAGACAGTGTTTCCCGTTGTTATCAATAGTGCTGATGGTCAGAGCGACGTTTGTATGTGAAGAGGCCATGTGGGATTTTGTATTTAATTAAGTGCTGCACTTATGAAGCAAAAACAGTCAAAATTTTCAGGGAAAGATTATTTCCAAGTTGGTAAGTAGCAATTGCTAAATAATAGTGTAAAAATCACATGTAGAATGCATAAGTGGCTTGGTACGTTACCAATGATTCAAGCCTCATTAATATGATTTGGTTTTTACTGCTACATTTTAATAACAATTTTAGGCATCATTTATATATCTCCGTTCCTCATAAATATAATTTAGGAAAATCTTCTCTTAATTCATTTATGAACACAGGCATAACACTGAGCTTATTTTCTACGCACTAGTCATTAGTTTTTCTGGTTTCCATAGCACCTCTCTGCAGAACATCTGGTTGTTTAATAAGTACATTGCGAGACACCTCCACTCGACGTTCTCTTTTGAAACAAGGAACAGGTGTTCTGAGTCACAGAGGCTGATTTTTTATTTTTATTTTTGTAAAAGGTTGGGGAAATTTAAATTGAGTAAATATGCTTTTTTGTTGTGAAATGAAGATTAATCAACAAGGTCCAATTGCAGGCAATTGCTAACGGGTCTTGTCATGATGTATTTGAAAGCAATTAGATGCTAGGTTTTTTTTGTCATTATCCTCTACTAGGTTTTCTTAAACACAAAAAGCTGTCCAATTTCACAGCTCTTGAACAAATGCAAATATTAATGCTATATTATTTAGTAAAATATACTACAGTTTATAAGCATCTGAGAAAGAGGTTGTCTCTTGCCTCAAATTGGTTATAATCTTACAAGTGAACAAGATATGTACAAACAGAAATAGGTACAGAAGTTATGCAGAAGTGTCTAACAGAATGTACATGCTACAAAGAACAGGATGAGCCCTCTAGGATTTAAACCTGGTCTATTTCAAAGTATAGCTTTGAAGATGATAACAAAATTTCATTGTCTTTATTATTATGACTCTATCATTTGTGATATTTAAAGACAAGAAATAACTGATAAATTTATTAAACTATTCTAGCCACAGGTACTGCTCTCATTGTCTTACATGTTTGATTTTATTTAATTCTCATAATAACCCCAGGAAGAAAATAAAGCACAGAGAGTTTTAAAGTAAGGAGTGGGCCTGGGATTCACATTCAGTCTGTTTCTGGAGCCTCCATTCTTAACAGCTGTTACCTGAGAATGGCGAAACCCAGAGTCACCACTGAGGGAACACCTGTGCATATGCCCAACCTTATCAAATTGTATCCATTAAATATATGAAGCTTTTTGTATATCAATTAGACTTCAATAAAACTGTTATGAAAATTAAAAAGAAAAAGAAAAAAAGAGGGATCATCTTGTCAAACATGGTCAGATATTTTTCTTTTTTTTAAATCCTCACACAAGGATGTTTTTTGATTTTAGAGAGAGGAAGGTTGGGGGAGAGAGAGAGAAACATCAATGAGAGAGAGAGAGAGAGAGGAATATCAATGTGAGAGAACCATCAGTTGGATGCTCCCCTGCAGCGCCTTACCAGGGATCGAACCTGTCACCTAAGCATGTGCTGTAACCATGGACTGAACCAGCAAATCTTGTTTGGTGTACGGGATGATGTTCCTACCAACTGAGCCACCCAGCCAGGGCCGTGTTTAGATACCTTGTTTTCATGTACACTTCCTCTAATGGGCTCCGCAGCTGTTTTAGGCTAAAGCAGCTGGGGTTCCCTTGATCTATACTTGTCTGACGATGTGGTCAGATGACCTGGATAATTCAATTACTTATGTGATTATTTTCTTCTATCTCAAATATACAGATTAGTTGTCAACACAACCCCACCTCCTCTATGCTGTGTTAAACAGGCCACAGACACGCTGATTTTTACTAAGCAGATACCACCACATCTCCTGATTTCCCTCCTTGCATGTTCCTTCAACTTTTAAAAAAAATAGCGAACAGATAAAATTAAAAGCTACAAGTATTTCTCCTGCCAAGTTGCAATTTGAAATAGCAGCAGGCAACAGAGATTGGTCTCTGTTTTCTCTTCAACTTTTATAATCAGATCAGCTCAGTAGCTCAGTATAATTCCTGTGTGGCTCAGGTGAGTATATGAAACTAATTGGCATGTTATAAATGAACTTGATCTAGACAGCAAACAAAAAATAACAATAGATAAGATATCAGTACCACTTTTTTTTCTGGAGCCCTGTGTTATCAAGAAGTGTGCTGACCAGCTTTTTGAAATGAAATACCTTTATTGAAGTAAACGGAGAAAATCTCATTCAGGCTATAGCATTGCTGGGCTCGTTATTATCGGAGGAGGTTAGCTGGGAAATTCGCACCACCTTTACCTGGATAGACTGCTGTCTATTGCTACTCTGACTTTTCCTTTGCTATACTTGCCCCACGTTAAATAGAATTGGAATGGCTGCTGGGATCTAGGGGATGTGGAAAAATGCCTTCATTGTTAAGCTTCCTTTTTTACGTTGAAGGAGTTGAAAGTGAATTATAGTTACCTTTCATTTTCATTTCTAAATATCTAGGTGTGCATCTTCAAAAAGAAAAAAATTCCTACAAAGTTAAAAATAGTATTGTTATTATAACAAAATTAATAACAATTCCTTTCTAGACTCTAATACCCTGCCCCTATTCAAATATCCACACAATTCTACAAAATATCTTATGTGGATGATTTGCTCAAACCAGAATTCGACCCAGAACCACACTGTGCTTCTGATCGTTGTTTCTTAATTTTTTTCTTAAATTGAATACTTCCTTTTCCATTACACTGACCTGCTGAAGAGCGTGGATCTTTTGTTCTATAGAATTTCCCGCCTGATGTGTTTGCCTGATTGCAGCCTTTTGGTATTATTTAGGATGTTTTTCTATTTCCTGGAAATTAGATTTAAAGAATTTATTCTATTACACTTAAACATTTTCAGTTAAAATACCCTCTGTATACTTCTCACTGCATCATACAAGGAGGTGCATGGAATCTGATTGTCCCATCAGGCTCAGTTTGACCTGTGTTAGAAAAGTGACAACATGGTCCCTTAATTGTAAAGTTATGCTTCCCTCCGTGACTGAAAAGGCATCTGTGTAGTGTTACTTTGGTACCATACAAATAGCCAGTCCTCCACCAATCATTCACCTAATAGCTAAACCAAATGAGAACCTTGCATGCATCAATAATTTCATTAGGGTTTACAGAATAACTTTCGAAAGAGGACCCAGTCTATGCCTTCATCCTCTCTTACAGCTGGTTACAGTAGCCTCCTGACTGGTCTTCACCTATTCTTCCTCATCCCTACAACTTATTGTTCACATGGCAGCCAGAAGGTCTCCTGGAATGTCAGTCATGTCATGTCACACAAAGCCCACAGCCCTCACCCTGACTGGCACACAAGGCTCCTTATGTCTTGACTGCCAGCTCACTCTCTGGTTCCATCTGCTACCACCTCTGTTTTCTCCTCACTCTCTCTGCTGCAGCTACACTGGCCTCTGTACTGTTTCTAGAACACCCAAACTGGTCCCAGGCAAAGGTTTCATTTGAAATTGCTCTACACTCTGTTATTTGTGTGGGTTGCTCCATCACTTCAGGTTTCTTCTCAAGTGACATCATAGAGAGAGGACTTCCCGAACACCCTATTGAAAATAACTCCCCAAGCCTTCTACCTATCCTCTCCATCCCCTTCCCGGCTTATATCTCCTCCTAACACTTATATTTTTAGCAGGCTATCTTTACTTCTCTGGATGGCTTCCTACTGAAGTATGAGCTCTGTGAGAATAGACACATTGCCCATTTCATTTAGTTCTTTGTCCCCAGCTCAGAGCATAATGTCAAAGTTGGCACATGGTAAACGGTCGCTGAATGAACAAATTACTGTATATTCAGTGAAAGTGGTCCTTTTAAATTGAGAATAGTTGCTTCTTTTTCAGAGGAGTCACCTGGCTAAAGGGAATATCACCTCTCATATCATGCTTTTTTGCTGAGCCACTGAAAGATGAATTTTGGGAAATTGCATTTATATAATTTCCATAAAGCACAACTCAAAAGATTCTTCTCAAGGACACAGACTCTTTTCCCAGCTTAGAACTCTTCAGGAGGGAGGTAGGAATTAAGTGAACTCCATTCTTTTTATATTTTCAAAGAACTACCTGCAGAGTAATCAGGGACAACAGGTCACCGGTGATTAGTCCCCAGTTACACTGAGCCCATCCCTACCAAGGGCAAGTGAATCACAGTCAAGAGCCATTTCCTTCCTCAAAGTCAAGGTTTGCCTCATTAGGGATTATTTTTATACTTCTTAGCAGGTTCATGAGTAGAACTTAAATTCAGAGAGTTGGTGTTATACCATTCACTAAAGAATCATTGGATTTTAAGAGCCCTTTCTAAAAGCCTACAGATTTATAGCTTAAACTCGTGCACCCTATCAAAAATTCTGGTCACTCATCTATCTCAATGACATGACCCCAGCAAAATTTCTCAAAAAGAACAACAATGAACTACATGTATTTTTTTTGGATAGTCTGAAAATGCCCATTCTCTTTAAGCTCTGTCCGTTACCTTCAAATCCCAGTGCCTTGCATTCCTATACTGATATATGGGTATTATAGGCCTTTCCTCCAGGACCCTTCCCATGTGTCCCACAGCAATCCTGATTTAGACAGATGGGGGCCTCACGTTGGTAAGTGAATGAGACATATGGCTAATGATGTGGCTGGCTTGTGTTTGGCCAAAAAGCTGGAGATGACGCTGATTATTTCCCTTTGATCAGGCCATCAGTAATACTCTTAGAGGCAGTCCCCCTCTCTTCTCCTGTTGACACACACTGCCCTACTCTAGGCTTCAGGGGGAAGGGAATAAAAGGTAATTATAATATTCCATTTACTTCCTGTCTATGGGGATTAACATGAAAGTCCAATGCAATTACATGGTGACAGCGATGAAGACTGAAGCCAGTGGAACTGCCTGTCTCTGCGACACAGAGCAGGTTATCCGGTTACCTCTGGACAGCAATTTCTAGAAAATCCCGTAATTAGGTTGTGAAATGGTGGCAAATAGGATGAACTGAAGAGGTAGATGTGTGGCCCAAAGTAATTTGGTTTCTACTAAAATGTGCTGCAACCCCCATCCTTCCTATTTATTAAAGCCCTATAACATACCATGTTATGCTATTATGGAGGGTAATGGGGAGTCAGGCACTTAACTATAATGAAATTAGATTGCCCCTTGCCTGTACTAGAAGCACAGTGACATTTTCTTGTAAAAGCAGTGAAAGTGGTTTCTCAAAAATAGACTTCACAAAAAAACAACACTGAATCCACTTCGCTATAAAGAATAAAAGAGCTAAAAGCTGATGAGGTTGGACACTTTATCGTCCCTCTGTATTATGTGCTCTTAATTCGAAGCTGTTGTAAAGCCAGGCAGGTAGAGAAGAAGCCACAGTCAATGAACCTTCATGTTTCATCAGTCTACGAAGAGAAAGAGATTGTTTTCCGATTCCTAGGAAGGGAACAACTGCAGACATTAACGGTCCTGCTTCACAACTATGGTCCTGACTTCTGATGTTTTCTTGAATTTACATTGCCTTTTCTTATCTCCTTTTAAAGCATGAATACAGAAGGAAAAACAACTAAAAAGACTAGAAAATAAGCACCTATGTAATTAAAGCAATATTTTAAATAATTTGAAAGATTTAGGGGATGTATGATCTTTGTGTTAGGTTATACAATACTAAAACAATTGATTTCCTTGTTTCATCCCATTTTTATTTCCCCTTTTGTCAAACTGATCTATCTGGAGCTTTTGAGCTTTATCAGATTTCAGATATGAGTTGGTTTAATCTCTCACCGAATAAAGTAACAACAGCAGGAATCATCAAGTGGTCGGAAAAAAGATAATACATAATCATCCATTTAAGAATCAGTGGGAAGGACAGAGTATGTTGATTAGAAATTGACACTAAGTGAAAATAACAATACAGCTGATGAATCAGTTTTCAGTAAATGAAGCCAAATACAGTATTGTTTTAGAAACCATAGCCCTCAGAGAGACAAATCAACTAACTGCCTTTGGCAAGTGGTGTCACACAGCTTTGTGCAGGGCCACTGGGAAGGAGATGCTTGTGGGGACCTGGCCCACCAGAGACTGAGACCGAAAACAAACTGACACACCATCACTGCACCAGAGACAGTGGGAAGTTTGCTGCAAATCAGGATCCGGGCCTCTCAAAAGCAGAAGAGAGGCACTTTAGCAATAACAAAGAAGCTTAATTACTGAAGCTGCAGAGCGAAGCATGAGGATGTGGCCTTGGCAGAGCAGAGCTGCAGGAAAATGAAATGGTACATGTGGAAGAAATTCAGGAACATTGGTAGAAATTGCATTAATATGACTGGTAATATAATGTGATACGATATCTTTTAAAAAGCAAATATTCCAGGGCTGAAAGCTCTTGAGAGAAATTTATAATTCGTGTTTAGAAACCCTTAGGAAGTGGCCTAAGATCAGATGGTAGAACTGAGAAATCAGGAGTTCCAATGAGATTTCATGACCTTGAGTCTGGTTCGGACCAGGCACGGGTCCCTGTTTCTGAAGCCGCGGGCATTGGTGTAGTCTTCTCAGAATGCTTACTATACTCCTTATTATTCAAACTATTTAATATTTACTTATAATTTTAAGTTTTAAATTTCAGTTAAGCTTCATCCTAAGCAAAAGTGCCCTTGAAATTACTATATACTTTTCTAATCCAAATTAAAATAATTACAAACTATTAAAAATAACAAGTATGGATCTCTGACCACATAGACAACCTTAAGCACCACCTGTGGTACACAAAGCACCTTTTAGGAAAACCATTTGCAAAACCAGTCTCTGTGTGTTTGCTTCTTCTTTTCCCTGAAAATTGCCAGAATCTTAGCAGGCTTTCCACTTGCATAATCACGCCCTCTTCAGATTGGCTTTTTCATTTTTTTGTTTGAAATAACAGTTTTGATAATTTTAAAAAAATAATAAAAAATAAAATAAAAATTAAAAAAAGTTTTGCTCACATTTAGAACATTTTTTGCTGTTATTCTCTAGAAGAGAGAACCGAAAGGCATCAATCTCCTTTAGCATAAAGGCAGGCTAGTTTTGCTGAGGCACCTTTCCCAAGTTAGTTTAACAAATATTCTTTTATCACCTAGTATTGCATGGTCTGTCCTAGCCTTCTGAAAGATATAAAAGAAAACACAAAAGGAGCAATTTTCATTCTCAAGAAGCTTACAGTCTCATTGTGGCAACTCAGAGAGGCAGTAAAACTCACTATAAGGCAATACCATAAAAGATGGTCAAGAAAGTAGGAAAGCAACAATGAGAAGAAGACGTTAATTCTAACTAGGAAGGTCAGGGAAATTTTTGTCGGGGGAAAAGTTTAATTTGGTGTTGAACACTGGAGAGGGTTTTTACAAGTGGTTATAGAATGGTGAAAGGCATTCAAGTTGAAAGGAGCAACTTGGAAGAGTAAAACAATTAGGGTATTCTGATGTGATGAGTACAGGGTGTAGAGGCAGTCCCTGCTAGGAGAGTACACAGCAAGTCATAATGGTGTGTTTGGAGAACGGATAAGCCTCTTCAGGTCTTCTTCTGTAACCCGCAGTTTCCTGAAATTTATCATTTGTTTTAGTCTTTTGAGGTTATATCCACTTAATAAAGAATTTTTTGACTTCATAATATTTATAATTATATTCTCTTGTAGGAGATACAAAGATGCAGAAGGCATTTTCTGTGTTGAAAGAGCTTAAAATTCATTCAGAGATACTCAGAGGAAACTTAGGTAGTCCAAGGGCGGACTGAGTGTGAAGGTGAGTTTTTATAGCACGTTAGGATGGGATACAGGCTGGGGTGGATGGGAAGGCATCGTGGAGCTGGGGAGACTTGTTCTTGGCTTGAAGAAAGGTGGGACCAGGAGATGCATTGAGGAAGAGGCAAAGTACTCTAGGAAGAAAGGCATTTGGGATAGTTGACTTAAGTATAAGTGAATATATTTGAAAGGAAAATTTGGGCCAGATTATGCAGGTTCTTAAATGCTTAGCTAGCAATTTTGGCAACTGCATTGTAAGAAATCATTGGAGGTTACTGAGGAAAGACTAAAACAAAAACATGAAAACATAGAGCTTGAGAGGCTATTAGAGGTCATTGAATCTTCTCCCTCATTTTATGAAGAGATTAAATCACTTTGCCAATGCTATAGAGGACATTTGGCAGAGTCTGCTTGGGCAACCAGGTTTCCATAAAGCAAAGACATAAAATTATATTAGGAATATAAATCTATCATAAATTCATTCTCATAATGCCCTTTCACAATACAAATATATTACCTGAGTGGCAGAATGCAATACGCTATTAGCACAATTGGGTTTATTTTATTAGTTAGTCACCTTGTAAGGTCATAATATTAGGCAATTAAGTGAGTGGCTGTGGGAGAGTCAAAGCCTTCAAATACAAGCTGCTGTCCTGGGAGATCAGATATTCATGACCATGGTCAGACGCCTCATGATTTTCAGGAACTGGCAGGAGAGTCCTGGATACTCAGAGAGATTACAAGATTCAAAAGAGGAGGTAGGCGTGAAATCTTACACACCATTTTCTCTTACTGTGTGTGGTAACGATATGGCTGTGGGGCCAACCAGACTGGATTTTAATCCCTGCTTTATCATTTATAAAATGTATACCAATAGATCAAGTAATTGACTTTTTCAAACTTTACTGAGATTTTCACTCAGTAAACTGGGAATAACCATGCCTACCACAGGATTACTTAGCGTGGCACACAGAGTCGAAGGTGGGTCCTATGATTCCTGCCCCTGGTGTTCACACCCTGGTGTGATCAGCTCCCCTTGTGTGTGACAGGGTCAGTGTATTGGTCTGCTCAGGCTGCCATAACAAGATACCACTGACTGGGTCGCTTAAACAGTGAACAGTAATTTCTCACAGTTCTGGAGACTGGGAAGTCCCCAAGCACAAACATAACACATCAAGTGAGAGTAATCAATCTAGTTTCTCTTCTGAAGGATGCTCTCAGCATGCAGAAGAAAGGCTTTAGGAGGTAGTGCTTTTCCAGCAAGGAGTTAAATGGCATTTTTGTTAAGCCCTTAAGACTGGAAACAACCTGAAGCTCACTTTTCCCTCGCTGCATTCCAACCTATACCAGTTACACCTAATTTATTTTCTTTAAAAATTTTTAATGATTCTTTGTCAGCAGTATAAATTAAATGGCTTTACAAAGTCTCTGCCATTCATCTGTAGATTTGTATGCAGACCCAAAACAAGAGAGATTATTGTTTTACTACAGAAACACATAGTATCTTTTATTTTGGAGAAAAATATTACATACTATAAACCTATCTGTCTTGTTCAATACACTTATTTTATTAATGTTTACTTAAAATAAATCATGTATCCTATTCTTATGGAATATATTTTAAGATGAATGGAAACTTTCCATTTGTCCATTCACCTATCTACTCTCCCATTTACATATTTAGCATTTTTTTGAATTGGGGACTATTGGGGCTACATGGTGAACAAGACAGAGTCTTACATTCCTAGAACTAATGCTATTTAATCTTTTCCATCCCATTTTGAATGGGAAACCTTTATTTTGTCTCATTATTTTCTGAGGTATGTCTTTAACTGGGATTGTATGAGCTAGTTTTTTGTTCCATATCTGTAGTATAAATCTAAGCCCTTTTTTGGGCACCACAGTCCTCATCAAGTTTTCTTGGAAGAACAGTTTTTTCTTTAAAAAGAGAGCAATGCACAATGGGTAAAAAGTAGGTTTATAGTTGTTCATATGAAAAATAATACATAATTAAAAAATAATAATACAAGAATAAACTGTGTTTTGTGTACTCACAAGTGTAAACCTACTTTCGCCACATGCTGTATACTGAAATAACTAAAATTTTGCCCTGCAGGCCCACAGTAAAATGCCCACTGGGAGGTAAGATGTCTGTGGCTCCCCTAGTCTCACTTTCTAAAGTTTCCTCCTCTTAGTTGCTTTCAGGAGAGATGACACACAACAATATGTTTCAGTAGTAATTCTCCTCAGCTGTGGCTTCTGGAACAGACTTTTGGTGACCATCCTAAGGATGATGAATTTCATTGGCAAATGTACTCAGTGGAGCCTGGTGAAAGAAAAATTCCATGACTGGTATGGTCACTGGTGACAACTGCTCTCAATATTCCACTAGTTTCTGCTGGAGTGGCAAACCATAGCGAGGGATTTCTACCTGAGGTTCCTGCTGGCAGCTGGGCAAAAATCCTTACTTCCTATTACTTTCAGTGACTCTTGCCTCTCAGAATGAACCAGCCCAGAAAAGTTCTCTGAATGGGCTATGTTGTATATTCTGAAGTCTGAGAAAATTTCAAAACAATCCTTACAATGTGCATTAGATAGTGTCACACTCTCCCATGAGCCCCTTAAGCTCCCTTGGTTGTGACAAACTCCTCATGATGCACAATGAGCTCTTACACCTGCTATGGGGGTCACAAGAAGCCAGCAACTAATCCCCTCTTCCAGTTTTATTCATTCATTCATCCATTCATTCATTTAACTGTTTTCTTTAGTGTCTACTCTAAGAATGATGAGGGCTATAATGGTATATTACTATAGTAGTAATATAACTCTATTATAAAGTTTTCTAA
This sequence comes from Trachops cirrhosus, assembly GCA_028533065.1. Taxonomy (NCBI): domain Eukaryota; kingdom Metazoa; phylum Chordata; class Mammalia; order Chiroptera; family Phyllostomidae; genus Trachops; species Trachops cirrhosus. The sequence goes on along the minus strand of CM052545.1, from coordinate 29,700,762 downwards.
GAGTAAAATATTCATATATTATATTAAATATATTAGTATCCTCACACAACTGTAATTATAACTTGTGGTAAATGCATTGTAATGAAAGGGAAACATAGGATGTTGTGACAGAAGGGAGTGATAGGAAGACGGTTGAGATAAGGCTGTCTTGGGGAAGTGGCATTTAGGTCAGAACTGAAAGGCTTGCAGGTCAGTGGTATCTTTATTCAGGAATTGGAGCAATGCAAGAGGATAGGTGGTCCTCTTGCAGACATAGGTCATGAATATTGAGATGATTTAAAGATATCCCAAAAGGAGAAGCCAATAGCAGTTGGACAGATCAATGTTGTCCAAAGAAATCTAGTCCAAAATAGAAATTTAGACCAAGATATAAATGTGGGTGTCATCTTTATATACACGGTAATTAAAACCATATGATATTTATAGCAAAATTGCTGAGGGAGATGGTGAAGTGTAAATAGATACAGTGTTTCTCAGACTACACCTCAAGTAGTCCCGTACTTACAGCTAGTGAAGAAAGCTGGAACATGTAAAAACCCTATATTGAGTTCCCCAGTCATGCATTCTCCATGGAAGATTTTCCATGGAAGGTCTCCAATATCTCTAGATCTCCTATGGTTTATAAATTGGCAAATTGATTTATACAGACATCCTTATATCCTTACAAAAAGTGAGGGAATATGAAATAATATTTGTGTGAACATCAAGTTAATGTCCATCTTTTTCATTAGACTAAAAACTCAATGAGAGCAGAAAATTTCCTCAGCTAATTTCTAATACTTATGAGAGTGGCTGGCCCATTCAGGAACTCAGTAAATATTTGCTAAAACATCCATCCATCACAACCTCTGGGAATAATACAGCAATTCAAATAGATGAAGTAAGATTAAGTGACTCAGCAAAAGGAAATCCTTAGAATAATCATAATACATATATACACACACATGCAGACACACACACAGGAAATTCATCTTCTGTTCACAAAAAGTTTGAATAGGCATATACTTTCACATTTGTTCTTATATTTTAATTGTGTCTACCTGGGCTGGGAGAAATATTTAAATATGGATATTTCATCATTAAAGGGCTCCATAATGGAATAGAATGTATTGATAGATCCAAAGAGGGAAGAGAAAGGCAAAACATACATGTGGGGCCAAGATAATTGTAAGAACTCATAAGCCTGTTAGAGTTATCTTAAATAAATTCCTCAAGGTAGATACAAGACTGTGTCTACATGTCTGCCCTGGAAACAACAGACCTCTTAGATAAAATTTGGTTTGCGGTTGCTATAGGTCAAGTGGCTGCTGGGAAGCTGAGGCAAAAGATAATGCAATCCCTTTGTTACTGTCCTTCCATGCCAAGGCATAAAAAAGTCATTGTGACTTATATTTGCAGAAATTCTTTTTGCTGTGTAGTTATCAGAAACCTATGCAACATGAAGAGAGAGAGAGGGAGAAAAGAAGAAGGAGAAGGAGAAGAAGGAGAAGAAGGAGAAGAAGGAGAAGGAGAAGGAGAAGAAGAAGAAGAGGAAGAGGAAGAAGAAGATGAAGGGGAGGAGGAAGGAGAAGAAGAAGGAGGGAGGAGGGGAGGAGAGAAATTCTATATATTGCAAGACAAAAAAATTATTTTATTTAGGAAATGGTTATATATGGAGCATAAAACACCTCCAAATTGTTGTAGTATATGTTATATTTGAGGTTGGATTTATCAGAAATATTACTATTCAAAATTTCCTATTTAACAGTTATTGAATCCCCGCAGTATGCATGGCACTATTATAGGTAGATATATTATGCGTTAATTGATCTGTAAATTAGCAACGATGATAGCAATAATTTTAACTCTTTCATTATAAATGAAAGGTTTATTGCAGAGTTTCACACATACTGCCAGATTAGTAATTTCACATGACAACTGTTATTAAAACAACTGAAACCCACTATATAGCATGGTCTCATTTCTCCTTCCTATATGACAGAAAAATGTCTTGCTGTTACTGTTGAATAATACTCTTTGGGGGTTAAATTTATGGGTTTTATGGGTTTCAGAGTGTGAGCATTTATCTCGGAAATTATGTAACAGAGGATAGGTAATAAACCGATTATGTTCTGATTCTGTTTGTCAGTTGTTTAGAACTCAAAATGTATTTTTTCATAGAATCATTATAATATTATCAGATCTGATGATGTTGAAGTAACACTATTATATTTTCTGAGGTTTATATCTCTATTAAAGTTTTAAGGTTTGTGTTAAAGAGGCTTCTAGTGTCTGGCCTAGGGAACACATTGGCTATCATAACTTTTTTTTCTAGGAAAGTGACAAATTTGAACTAGAGATACCAGGAATATATACTCTGCCTTCCCTGGGCAGCATTAGTACTGGGGACCAGGGCCAGGAGTTTGAGCATTTATGACTGATAAATCTTTACCCGTGCAACAGAAAAATACCCTTTGGGGAGTTCCGTTGCCAGGTACTCTGTTTGGGGAAACAGAGAGCCTTGTCCCCTGTGGCCAATAGAAACTTTATGCCTGGACTTCCATGGAGTCTGCAACCTCAGGGAAAGCTCCCAACACCCCCGAGTCTTGGTGGTCATGCTGTTGTGTGACACTGCCCCCCACGGGATGCCTAGATTCAGTCAACGCCTTAATAACTAGAGTGTGGTAGAGGAATGAAATGTTCCTTCTGAGATCAGGTAACAGTAAGATTGTGGCTTTTCCCTTGGGTGCTCTCCTCCTGGCCCTTCTGAAAGAAGCCATCTGCCATGTTATGAGACAACAAAAATGAAGCAGCAATCTATTCTCTTCATTTTTTAAGTGCGCTTAGAAGTAAATCTAGAACAGTGGCCTCTCTTACATTAAAAAGAAAGTTTTAGGATAATTACTTAGGAAATTTTTTTAAATTTTATTTTCATCATTGCTTAAGTACAGTTTCCTGTCCTTTACTCCCATTCCAGCCCACCTACTCATCCATCCCCTCCTCCCTCCTAGGGGGTGGAAACCCCCCCTAGTTTTTGTCCATGTGTCCTTTATATTTGTTCCTTTTAACCCTTCCCATTCTCCCCTGAAATTCCCCTGAAATTCCCTCCCCTTTCCCCTCTGATCACTGTCAGCCTGTCCTCCATTTCAGTGTCTTTGGCTATATTTTGCTTGTTTCTTTGTTTTGTTGTTTAGGTTCCTGTTTTAAGGGGAGATCATATAGTATTTGTCTTTCGCTGCCTGGTTTATTTCGCTTAGCATAATGCTTTCCAGCTCCATCCATGCTGTCGCAAAGGGTAGGAGCTCCTTTCTTTCTGCTGCATAGAATTCCACTGTGTAAATGTACCATAGTTTTTTGACCATAGGAAATTTTAAAAGACATTTTCCACTGTGGAAAACCAAAAAATAAAAAAATAAAAACAAAATACTAACTATTCACAACTTTACCCTTCAAAGATAATTGTTTTTAACACGTTTGAGTATTTCTTTCTAATCTTTTTCTTTTTGTTAAGTTGTTGAGAATACCATAAACAATACACTTTTAAAGACTGAACTTTCCATGAAAAGCATTTCTCATATTGTTTTAAACTCTTGTGAGACATGAGATATATTCTATTCCATCATTTGACTATATCATGGTTTACTTATCCCCCTATTTCCGAAATTGAGACTGTTGCACAAGCTTTACTATTGTAAACATATTTGTTTATACATGTTTGGGCTGAGCCAAAGAGTATGACTGTTTTGAAAACTTTCAATACAAATTTCCAAATTCTAGAATGATGAAAACATTACACAAATTTACATTCCTACAGACAATATATGAACTTGCCTGTTTCCCTTGCACTGAAAATTAACATAAAAACAAGCCCTCTAATTTGATGGTCAAAAAACCCTCAATGTTTTCACAAATCATTTTTAATAGGTTAAAGGTTCATTTTAGTCCACTGAAGGTCCCTGTTAATGAGGTTTTATTGTATCTACAAATAGTAAGCGGCAGAAAGATCAAACTAAAAGCTAGTAAAATTAATAGTCACTAAATTGGTATCAGTGTCAATGATTTTTAAAGGCAGAACTTAATCTTATATTACTGCTAATAATGTTCCTATTCAAAAACAACATCAGGGAGGGTAACTTGGTCTTATTTTGCAAATCCAAAATTTCAGCTCTTATCTGGAAACCCACTTCCTCCTGTGCTCCCCCACCCACAGGCCGATGTATTTCTAAGTGTGGTGGGCGAGCTGTCCATGTGAGAAAATCACAAAAAAGAAGTGCTCCTGCAGTCTACTTAAAATCTATTAGATTAATATCCTGGGGTCTAGGATATATGATTTTATTTTTAACAATCGATTCTTATGTGCATGTGAATAAGGTTACTTTACATTTAGTTTTATTTCATCTTTGCTTTAAATTTTACTTTCTGTGAGTGAACACATTACCTTCTGTTTTGTTTTATGCAAAACCCATAGCTCTTCCCAGAAGTTAACAAGTCTCTGGTGAATCTAATGTAAACTGGCAATACAGAGCTGCCTATGAAATGCTTACATAATTGACCTGTGGGAACTACAGTGAGAACATCACCATATTTGGCATCCTTTTGATTTAAACCTGGTTTGCTAAATCAGCTTCTCATGGAAAAGAACGTTAATTGTCTTACACTGAAACACACATTATCGCCATTTTGCCTGACAGAGAAAAGAGACCTCTTTTTAGACATTTTAAGAAAGGAGATTTAGGATAACCTAGGAAAAATAAATTTAATTTGAAACCCTCAGAGACCTTGATATGTCACTAAAATCCAGTGCAGAGACTCAAAAAACACATTAGCTTTGGGAGGAGATTTGCGTTGGAGTTCTCGCTCTGCCACTTGCTAGTTATAAGGGACTGAGCAATAAGTGAATGTCTGGGACTCAGCTGTTCCTCTGTGAAATGGGGATATTAACAGCTGCCATACAACTCCACAGGGTTGTTGTGAAGATGAAATAAGAGAGCAGGTGACTGTGATTTTGAGTCTCATCTGTTGTGATGATCAGTACTCCTGTCGTGTAAATCGTGACTGGGCCTGGCAGAAGGCCAAGTCATTTGTGGCTCAACATGTCCAGTGTGAAAGAACCAAGACCTTACTTTGTAAAATTGAAGCCGTCTCTTTTCTGTCATTTGTCTTTCCAAATTCAGGCTATTGACCATTATTTTTAAATGGCTTTTAACCTGCATAATTAGGAGTTACTTCAAGGATATTTATCATTTCTTTTGTAATACATTCCATGATTATTAGTATTTTGGAGTTTTTTTGAAATGCAAGGCTACTGCCATTGAGGTTTCTTTGTTTAACTCTCCAGAGAAAGCCAAAGGGTGGCAATTTTTAATACACCAGGTCATGGAAGAAGGTGCTGGATGAGTAACCCAACTTTCACAAGAAAGGAAAAGTAAACATTTTACGGCTCTCAGAGGTCGTGCTTTGCTTTCCCTGAGCGCAGGAGGCTGTCAGCTGTCATGTTAAAAGCAGAGTAAATGGACAATGAAGCAACACTTTGCAGGGTGTGTACATGTTCGTTAGGGGTTGTTCACAGGAGGTCTTACAGCGGCTGTTTCCCAAGTCACTTTCAAGTCCACAGCAGGGGGCTGGGATGCAGCCATCGCAGGAAAGGGCGATGCTGGAAAGAGACAGAATAGAAGAGACTGGGAAATGAGATAGGGCAGACATTTTGGCTTATAATCAAGAACCTCCATTTATAATGGCATTTTTCCCCTGGACCTGAACCTGCCCTTGAAATGAAAAAAGTAATAAAGTGAAAATGTAGTGTCCTTGTGGGGATTGGGGGTGGAGGAGAGGGGTGTCAGTCACAGTGGACCTTTGACAAGGATCTCATTTATATTTGAACCCATTCCCAGAGGGTGAGCTGGCCTTCTGCTGGGGACAATTGTCAGGTGACGAATAATAGAGACAAAGAGTGAGCGCATTTGCCAAGTCAAGGAGTGAACCCAGCGGGGGCCCTTATTCTCTGTCCTTTGCTCCTGTTGCCAAAAAGCTGGCATTGCCCATCGATGTGAGAGCTGTTCTCGGTTATAGCAAAAACAACTCCGAGGTCTTTTTTTTTCTTTTTCGCCAAGAGGAATTTATAACCCTGCGTTTCCCCACATGACAAATTCATATAATTTCACTGCCATGAAAAAGATGACATAAAGGAAAACCTCTTACATCTTTCCCTGCAAAGCTCTGCAATCTTAGCCATAGGAGAGATGGCTGCTTGCTGAATTTAATCAATTATTCATGGGCTAAAGGCTTTAATCATTTTTTAGAAATTAAATTTATCTTCAAAGAGCAGATTATGATATCATGATCATTATACACTGTAAACTGGGGTTTCCTAGAATACGCATCAAGACTCTAAGAGTAGAATCAGATATATAATGGGATTCACTCATAGCGTGTGGGCTTAAAACCGAAGAGTATGATCTCTCTTTATTTGGACTGAAGCTCTTGTACACCCTCAGGGGAGCTCTAAAAGAATATCTCGTAGGAGGAGAATGAGTCCCTTCAAGTCATGTAGGTTTATAAAAGAAAGTCCAAGATCGTAGCTACAGCTGTGCTCATGGTCAGATGCTGCTTTCCACATTTCTGGGAATTTTGGAGACTGTCTAAGGTGGTACAATTAAAAATGATGGATCCTAACGATGGTGATTTTAACCCATTTTAGGTTAAGTATAGTTTCTAGATTAAGCATATTTTACATAACTCTAAATATCTAAGTTAACTTCGAGATCATGTGTTTGGGGACACAGAAATACCACACTTGAGAACGTTTCTGTTACTTTTGAATTCTGACTTCGGGTGACTCATATAATCATTGAAGAACTAGTTTTCTTATTGGTAAAATGGGAATAAGCAAGCCTGGCCTAACTCACAGAGATGTCATAGCAAAGATTTGAAGATATAAAGGGCCTAACACAGTGCTGGCAGGCATGTGGTAGGGGCTCATGGATGGTAGAGGGTATTTGTTATCTAAAAGTGCCTTGAATGTATAATTCCACTACAGTTATTAATGATGCAATGAATTTACCCTAAAGAATTAGAGAACTGGTAGCAGATAGTGGCTCAGCGATAACACTTTGGTGCTGTGCTGGGAAGTCATTTAGTAGGTATGTGACCTTGAGCAAGATATTTCACCTTCTTGTCATTTCCTTTATTCATCAGTTGAAAGGGGTTAATAATAGTACTATTTACAGAGTTACTATGAGGATTACATGAGCTGATACATATAGAACCCTTGAATACATGCCTGGTATGGGGTAAGCCCTAGGTCGATCTTTGCTATTATTATTATCATCATTGTTCTTCTATTCAATACAGCAGTCTCTAGTGTCATATTCCTGAGGATCACAGTCTGTATGTAGTGCAAGAAAGCTAGGGCCATGGCTCATTTTAAAAATTCACTCAAGAAATGCTGATTCTGGCACCATGTTTTTTAGGAAGTGTCCTTGGAATCACCCCTAGAGAAGGGAAGCGAAAGAAGCAGGATTGATTACGGGGAGAACTGGGCTGCCTACGTGAATGGCTGAAGTGGGCCTCACGGGGAACATGGTGTTGGGCATACATAGTCATGCCTTTACTCAGCCATTGGCTGCGGGCCACCCGGGGAAGGGCATGCTTGAGCAAGGCTGTTGAGTCAGTAGATGAGGGCATCCACCCACAGCCCTCCTAGCAGCTGGAGCAACATATTTTTCCTTGAAGTGGGATCTGGGCAGCACATATCTTTGTCACAGAAATACTCATTTGCCAGGACTGAGGCAGTTATGTTTGTACTATTTTAAAACATCTGTATTTCTGTGTAACCTGCAATGCTGTACAAGTGGTACTTCTGCATTCATTGAGCCATTCAATGGACTCTAAGCTGCTAGAGGGTAGGTACTGTGTTTCAGTTCATCTTCATCTCCCGAGTACTTAAGATAGTGCTCAGCGCTCAATAAATGTTACTGCGTGAATAAGCAAGTGAATGACTAAATGGTGAAGGGCACAAAGGGAGATTCAGAGGAAGGACTGGTGGGACACAGAGGAGAATGATACAGCTTGCCTTACGTGATAGGAGACCTACTGTACAATGTAGGAAATTGGGGGGTGGGTGGAGAAGATGAATGTTCATTAGCCTTGATGCCAGAGTGTAAGGGCTTAAGATGGATTCAGCTGATGGAATTTAAAACTGAGCCTGAAGAAGAATTTGAACTTGGCATTTAGAGACTTATACCATGTGATAACCAACTGGTTAAGAATAAAGAAGTGCCTTAAAATAGCCAAAAATTTTGGGTTAAAATCCATTATTAACCATACCTTCATTCCTTAAGAAATAGGGGCATTGTGGAAAACAAACACAAATTTGCTGTGATGTGTTTAGATTTATTTTATGGGCTGTTTGTACAGCTTACTTAATAAGGACATGGTTATATTTATTACTAAGAATATTTAAAAATCTGAAAGTATTTTGAAGCGTTTGCCTGTGACTCTGGCACTTGAATTAAATTCATACCTAGAAAGAATAAGACAACTAAATTGTGTTCAGAAATTTGTGTGTCAATATTATGTCTTTTGTTTAAAATGATCTTGAAAACTGCAAATGTTCACATGAAAAGAATCTTTTGTTTTTCAGGTGTGAACCAAGAGAATCTTTTGCTACACATCAAGAAATTATCCCTTCTAATTTAAAAAAGAAAAGAGTAATATTTCTCTGGGTAGAAGTTTTAAATTTTATGATGCTTAGACCATTCTTTCTTTGTCTCAAAGCTGATTCAACATTTTGAAACAGGCATTGTATTTTCAGGAGCAGCTAAGCATGCTAAAACTTCACTGAAACATCAATTCTATCTCCTACAAGGACTGTAGGTGTATCAGCTCTGCAGTCTGGAAGCAATATGAACAATGACAAAAATCCATCAGACCACAGCACCTCCAAAAATTGTGCTGAAATAGTTTATAGAAAAGAATTTTAAATACTATCTCAGATGTTACAGAAACATGCACACACTTCACTATCTTCAGCCCTCTGTGCTTCTATGACTCTACAATGGCTCACAGTTTAATCAAGACTCTTATAAGAGAATTTTTATTTAAATTAGTCAGATTCTTAGCAGAAGGTCATGGGGACTAGCAGACACTAAAGGCATACTATTTTGGGATTCTAGACTGTCACTAGCATTACATAAATTTAATATTGTCTGAGAAATAGATTATCACCTTCAGGTAGTCCCTGATTCTTCAATACTTATGTCCTCCACGAAATATCAGAAGTAACCACTCTGGCTGTCACTTCTCTACACCTGCTGTGTCTCAGCCTAGACCTGTGCCCTCGGATGTCCCCTAAAGGGTGTGTGTTGCAGACTCTCCCTCTCAGTGCATTTACATCTTTCTATCAAAGTAAAAAATGAACTTTTATCTGCAATATTCTCTTTATGAAGAACTCTCTGGCCATTATAACAATTTGCAATAAATACCTCCAAATGAAAAGGCCAGTTACTCTTTTTGTAGCATATATACTGAAACAAACTCTAAATTAGTTAGGCTTTCCTCCTTTATTGATAGATTCTCTAGTTGGATAATCTAATTTGACATTCTTCCCTTGCCCCTATTCCCTTTGGAGACAGGTTAATGTGATTACCTGGAAATTTCTCTAAATCCCAAATTTAATGACTACTGTTTATTATAATCAGGCTGGCAAAGAGTATTTTTCAAAAGCATAAACAGGCTTCTAATAGAGTCTTTGGTGACTGTAGAAATTATTCATATACGTCTGAGCAAATCACTGCCAGTAGAGAGGAGTAAGACATGAGAAATATTAAGGAATTTCCAAATACTGCGTCTCATACTTCTGTGTTTGACACTACCTCACTTCCCAGAAATTTACACTATTTAAGAATTGTATGTTATGCTCCTTACGAATCAGGGACTCTGGTTGCATACAAAAGAAACCCCTCTGTCTAACTTAAACAGTGGAGGAATTTTGTTAGAAGGACCTCAGGCGGCTCCAGAATTGTCCAGGTGTAGAACAAGGTGGAAAACAAGAGAGTGCAGTTTTGTCCAAGGCCCAGCCCCGCCCCCCATCCCCCACCCCCTGCCCTTCTGACCCCGACCCCACCAGCCAGCAGCCTGGGAAGCACAGCCCCCACAGGCACATCCCTGAAGACACATCGCTGCATGCTGGACTCTGCCCACCTGGACACATGTCCTGTCCTGGGCTCCTTACTCCTGACTCCTCCCCCAGTTGCGGCTGACACTGTGAATGATCTTTGTCTGCCCTGGAGCACATGATCCATTCTTTCAAGATTCAAAATTCCCATTGACTTCAACTAGACCACAAGTACAGCTGGGGAGGAGGCAAGAACTGAGGGCTTGCTCCCCCTGGCCCTACCAGCCTCTACTTCACACCTTGAGATTTCCAAATATAGGAAGTATGTTACCATGCTGTGCAAACATACACTGACAAAGGTCTACTAGGTCGAGTTCCAATTTGGAGACATTCCTTTCAAAAGTAGATATAGAGAAAATAAGGGTAGTGGATCTCTATATCTAAAAGTAGATGCACTCAGTTCTGGTGTGATCGCTGGCTCGCAGAACCCATGTAGGACTACAGTATCAAGAAGAGTGTTGATAATGATGATAATTACAGAGGGCGAAATACTCAGAATTTCTTGATAAGTTAGTAAATCCCATGAAAGTAGTTTTAAACTATTGAGATTGATTATTCAATCAGTCAGTTGCCCTTTTCTTATTTCTCTGGCTGTCATTAATCCAGCAATATTGTGCTTAGAATTATCTTTGCCATAGGGAGTTGGATTAGTACAGGAAGAAGAGTTAAATTTCACAGTGAGTAAATGTTGCTCCTTTTTATTGGGAGTGTGAGCAAAACCATTGGCCCCAAGTTGAAAATGTTTTTTTTCTTATTCCTCTCATCTTTTGTAGAGTTCTCACCCAGCAGATATTTGTGAAATGCCTTCTCTATTTATGAAGAGAAATATCCTTTGAGTTTTTTCTTTTCCATTTCATGTCCCTTATTTTTGTATTATTCAATCACTTTTCTTCTCTTTCCTCAAAGTAATTTTTACTTTGGTGTTTTGGGAAAAATAGTAGAAATATAACAATAAATATAGATTATCAGTCACAAATGACCTATAGAAAAAGCATCAATTTGTGATCTGCTATATATAGACATTAAGACATTGAGTTGGGCATCATGGAGATAAAGAGATGATAACATATGATCCTGGACCACAAATATGTGGATATTTAAAGGAAATTGAACCAATTCTTTCTACTAACCTCCTGGCAAAAGCAAGAATTGGAGAGATAGAGACCCCAAACCCATCTACCCACAATTCGGCATAAAGCTGGAGGGGGCTGTACCCCCAGTAATGATTTTGCATATTGCCTTTGGCACATATGCCCTAGATAACTGAGGTTGATGGAAGATTTTATATCCTGTCTATGAAAGTCAAATGTATGATAGGTTAGAGGGTTTTCCTATGTTTGGATGGTTGGCAAAAGTCTTTTTCACAAGGGTAACTTTCCTAAGTAAAATTATCAAGACACATGATTTGCTAATTGATGCACAGGGAGGTGCTTTAATGAATTATTGAAGCACTGGGCTCAGCTGTGCCTCTCGGGAACTGAGCACAGATTCACTGCTTAGCAATTAGAGCATCCATGTTTCTGCCCAGTTGACCATAATTAAAATAATTTTATTCTTGGTTTGATACTGGGAATTAAAACTCACACCTCAGTCACCTGGTAAAAGGTTTTCAAGGCTAATAGCATGAGACATGAGGGTTTTAAAATGCCAACCTGTGTACTTCCTCTGAATATAGAATTCCTCAATCATTCATGTCTGATTAAAGTTGCATTTGGCTAATTGATAATGACTTTTCAATTAGGTAAAAGCATATTTTATTTAGAAATTACATTTATTTACATCGATTTTTCTCCTCTTCAGGATGTCTGGGCTTCTGTTTCCAGTTTGATCTAATTGCCAAAACTCATAGGGAGCCTTCGCCAGGGCAACTAACAGCCATTCCCCAGACACAGGCTGATAGAATCAGGCTTTGGAGGAAGGCATTGCATAAAATCGCACAATTATTTTTGAAAAATACACAGTAAAGTCTCCCAGTCCCCATAAGGATATCACAGTGACATTAAACTGGATGTGAATGAGGGCAAATGAAAGCCAACAGCCTGTGGATCATGATCTTTGCTGGTTGGGGTGGTCACAAGAATGTCTCCAGATAAAGAAAAATATCTCACAAGTAACATTCATTTTGATGGTTTGTCTTTTCTGTGTTATCACTGCAGAAGTAAGGGAGGGCCATGTGGAATGAAGTGGACAGATGGATGGGCTGGGGCAGCCTCCTACTGTCCACCTGCTAGGGACTGGAATAGAGATCTTTTCCAGTTCTTCTGGGGGCTCAAGGAAGGAGACAGAGCTGTTTCTGCCATTGGCCTTGCCAGGCGGGAGATGTGGCCGTGTTACTCCTGAGGAAACAGTGGCCCCGGTTGCCAGAGCATCATCAGGTAGAAGGTGGCTCTTCATTATACCAGCTGAGCATTGCGGAGTCAATGGCATAGCTGGCCTTTTGGGACCCCTACGTTTCTAGGAAATAAAGTGACTTCTGTGGAAGTCTTGTTGGCTCTATTTTAGAACTTTGTACCCTGTTGCCAGAGTTATTTTCCTAAAAACACGGATTGTATTTTCCATACAGCCTGCTGCTCAGTACTCTCCTATGATTTTATTTAAACAATAAAATCCAGAATTTTAAGATTAAATTTGAACATACCACACACTGGTGGACTCCACCATAGTTTTGGCTTTAACACTGACAATAACAATTCCCCGGGCTGCCAATGATCTGCTCCGACCAGGTCGCTCGTCTCTGCCTGATCCTAACTCCACATCTGCTCAGAATACCGCCTGTAGCTGGCATGGCTTCATCTTTCTCCTCCACCCTTTCGACAGCTCCTGGTCCTTCCAGGTCCAAATCAAACAGCAGCCATCACCAGATGGAGGCTCCTAGCACCAGGTTATGTAAAGCAATCAATCACACATTATTCTGTGAGTTATCAATGCTTCTCCCACTTGCTCGCTCTGTTAGTAACCCCTTTACCAGGAGAGGAGCCTTTCAGCACACAGTTAGAGACACAGTGCAGCACAGGCAGTTTGTTGGCCAGTGAGGACCTGGCAGGGTCCAATCAGAAAACTGCTTTACGACTCTCCCATCACTGCTGTCAAACACTTCTTGTCACATTGCCCTTTCTGCCCCTTGGCGACCTCTTGAGCTGGTCCCAGATCTTTAGCTATAGATGAATCCAGCCAGGACAGTTCTTCTATAGGTATTAAAAAAATCTCATTCAATCAGAAAGAAAAACTTTTAATTTTTCATCCAATTCAAAGCTTCTCTCAAACAAGTCCCACTTGTGGTCCTGACACAAGCCACCCAGAAGTTAGAGAAAGATGTCTTTTCATTCTCCTTTTGCGTTTTCTCTCTTCACTTTCCTCCTGGCTCCCCAGGGCTGGAAAAGGAGGAATCAGAGGAAAGGGCCAAGGGCCATTTTCCTCAGCTGGTCCTGGTTGTAGATCCCTCTTGGCTGTGGGGTTTCTTTTGTCATGAGAGAAGACCAAACACTGGCTCTCTCTCAGTCAAGTGTGTGAGTATGTGAATGTGAGCATGTGAGTGTGCGAGTGTATGTGTACAGGTGTTACTGACTAGGATAAGGATGCCCTTCTGACACTACTGATGCATTCTCTGGCATGTTCATCTCTTGGGACCACCTCCCTTAACTCCTGTCCCAGCAATGCAACCCATCTCTTTATTTCCTTGGCAGGAAGTTCTCCTGCATTGAGTGCTTCGAAGAAAGCACAAGCCTAGTTCTCTGCCCACTTGGCCCACCAGGAATCTCCCTGTCTTTGTCCTGACAAAGGGCAAAAGCAGCAAAAGCACAGGCTTCTCTCTCAGTTGCCCATTCTTGTCTTGTCGTGAGCAGCTCAGCCACACTCCAGCCTCCAGACCTCCCCACACGACTGCACCCACCAGGCCCGCTTCTCCAGCTTGGCCACTCTTGGGCCGTGTGATGCTCCCTGGGAAACTCTTCCTTGCCAACCCGGAGGTGACCCACAATGGGCAGATGTTTTTCTGTACCCAGCTGGCTAACCAGACTGAACAGAGAATAAAATGCCTCTCTTATAATCCTTCTTCTCAGTGTCTTCAAGAGGTTCTCTGGGGGCTTTTTCTCTTAAATTGGGGTGGGGAGTGGAAGCAGACTCCTCCAGTCTCATAGATGTTAAGAATTTCTCCAAAGAAAGAGAAAGTTTTTGCTATTTATTGATAATTTAAAAAAGCCTCCAGTTTTGAGGTTTAAACCATAATTCCTAGGTATCAGGAAAAGTCCTTTGCAACATTCCATTACTGCAGAACGGGACTCGTATTAGAGTCCTTCTTCAGGGTACAGAGTAATGACCTACATTCACACTAGATGTAAGTGACTGGCACCTGGTCAAATCAATCCTTCTGCCTAATCTTGATGGGGCTCAAGTGTGGGAGAATGAGGAGCCTGCAAAGGGCAGGGAGGCGGGGGAGGAAAGCTGATGGCAGCGGGCTGCCTGACATGATTCTCAGGTCACGAGGGCAGAGGTCACCTGCTCCGGTTTCCTTAGCCAGTGCTCTCTAGGACCGTACTGGGCGACGGGAAAAGACGCCTCCTTCAGATTGTCTGCAGTGTCAGGGCTTTCTGGTATCCGCTGAGAGCAATATCTTCAGAATGACGAATGGTTATAATTTTTCCCTTAAATTACAGTTTTTCCACAAACTGTCAACCTAAGGTTTCCAGAATATTGAGAACCAAAAATATTGGGCACTTTAATTTTAAAATTTGACCTGCTGAGGAAATTGTATAAGCTGGATGTTATATATTCAGATTGGAGTCTGGTCTTGTTGCCAGGAATAACAGACCCTAATTATAGTGTCCTAGTGGGTAACACTCCACACACACACACACACACCCTGTGGTCCTGTGGGGCCACCCGTCGCAGCTTCTCTCACGCTGGCACATGCTTGGGGCAGGAGCAGCTGTGATCCCAGCTGGGACAGGTCAAGTCTTTTGTGAGCTGGTGAGACCAGCACTACCTGCAGCCATGGTGCTTTCCTGTCGGTCCTGGAAGATGAAGCCACCCAGATGGGAGCAGCAGAGACTAGAGACACAGGTGAGTCCAGGTGGTGTTCAAGGCTCAGGTCCAGCCACTCCAGAAGCGAGGCCCTTGTCCTTCCTGCAGCCGGGTTATGTGAGCCCATACGACGACCCCTTTTTACTTAGGCTGTCCGGACTTGGGTTCTGGTCCCTTGAAACGGAAAGGCCCTGAACCAAGCACACGGGATGCTGAGTTGGTTAGAAGGTGACTTTGGCTACAACCCATTTTCCTGTTTTTCTGGTTTTGAGCAACATCTTTCACTTTCTAATTCTCCTGTTTCTTTTTAGAACATTTTAAAATAGCATTTCCCACAGATGAAAAGAGCTTGGAGTCAGGAGTTCTGGGTTTAGGTTCTGCTTCAGTGACTAGTTGACAATGTGACTTTGAATGAGACACTGAAATACCCATTTCCTCATGTGTAAAATAGATATCGTAGTACTTAAAAAGGCTTCTCACAGAATTGTTAGCAGTATCAAATAGAAAATACAAATAAAATTAATTTGCAAACTATAAATTGCTAGACAAATGTGGGGTGTCACTATTAATGCTAGCAATAGTATTTTCAATGCTATTTTGAAGTAAAATTACATCATTTTATTTGGTGGTGTTTGAAAAAAAACATTTTGATACTTTGGAGAAAATACTATGGAAACATATATTTTCTCTATACTTCCTGACAGACTAAGAGAAATTCACTTGGGTAATTAAGCATCCAGTTCTAGAAGGTAAAGGGTTGCTTTAGAGATACATATTTTAATATGAATTTGTCTAAATGAAAACAATTTTTGAGCATCATATCTAGTTTAGCGTTAAAGGAACGGGCGTGTTCATGGAGGAGGAGACAGGTGGACCCATGCCACAGTAACAGACATTCGGTGAGCAGGGCTGCAGGTTGGGTGCTTTAGGGACCGCTTTAAGTTTCATTTGCCAGGATATCGGTTGTTTGTAGTGTGGGGACGAAGAGAACAGGATGTGAGAAGTGAATAAGGAAGAGGAAGTGCCTCCTTAACATCCCAGCTAAGAGCTGGTCTTACCTTCTCACTTCTAAGGGATATAAGATATGCTTTCAATGGAAAGAAAGCCCCAGATTAAGCTCCACTCTAACTGCCCACCCTCGCCCTCATCCAACTTTGGGAGCAGAGCTGGTGCGATGCAAGTCTGCCAAGGAGGGACACTCATCTGATCCTGGGCATGGGTCACACACTTGCTGAGGATGACGGGGACTGGCCCAAGGGACTGGCCCCGGTGAGGTCTGCTCTTCAGAGAGGGAGTTTGAGCTTGCACAGCCACACATCTTATTAAATCAGGGCTTGCTACTGGTAGAGACAATAAAAAGTCACATTAGAAAGCCCTTTAGAGTCTCCAAAAGCATTAGGATGGTCCAGTTTCAAATGTGTTACCACGCTAGTCATACAGTGAACATGTATCAGTGGAACTACATTCTATATCTGCTTAAAATCCCAGTTCAGCTTTGTCAAAAACCTGGGAGTAAATAATGAACTTTCCACAATGCCACACAATGTTCTTTGAAGCAGGCAGAGTTTAGCATTATCGATTTCACATTACAGATGCACAGTGCCTGAGGGTCTCCCCACTGCTGGGGAGTGGTATCAAATAGATCTGGGTGCAAATCTCGATTCTGTCACTTAACTGTGTGACCTTGAACGAGTTACTTAATGTCCATGAGTCTTCATTTTTCTCATCAGTTAAATGAAGGTAATAATGATTAACTAGAGGACTGTTTTGAGAATTAAAGTCGATGAAAGGAAAACATCTAGGTCAGTAACTGGCAGTCAGAGGAGACTCAACAAATAACAGAAGCCATTCTAGCAACTAGGATTAGGAGCTTTTTGACATTTGGGGATGCAGTTGTGGGTCCCACAGCTGGGGAGATGGGCCGCAGCAACTCCTCTGATGCACATGCCCTCCCTCAGGGGCAAACTGCTCCTGGATGATCAGCCTCTGAGATGACTTTAGGTGATTTTAGTGCTTAGATACGCACTTAGAGCGTTAGGACATTAGCGACCATCAAGATCAATACTCTTGTGTTTTATTGAGGAGGAGCCCAAGGTCAGAGAAGCAAAGTAATTTTCCAGGATGACAAATTAAGTGTGTGGCCAACCTGGGCCAGCCTGTGATGGCCCCCCTGGCTGGCCCTTCACAACTGGCTAGAGCCTGATACTTCTCTACCATTTCCCTTTAGTGCTTTACACAGCTTCCTTTCCCTGGAAGTTGCTTGTTCTCCTTTGTGCCCCTCACACCCACCACCTTCCTCTTTTCATGCTAACTTTTCAAGGGGCAATCCGGATCTCACGCCCTCCAGTTTGCTCTGCCTCAGTCCAGAGTAGAGCTCACATCCACTGCACACGCCTCACAGTGTGTTGTGGGTGTTTGTCTGTGTCTCCACCAGCAGACCAGCAGAGAGAGCAGAGATAAGCCTTCAGTTATTTCTTACCACGCTGGGTTCTAGATCACAGTGAATTAACGGCAACACCCTGGTCTGCCCAAGAAATGCTCATTGTTGCTACAGCAAATCAGTGAACCCATGCCTTTTGATTCCCACTTCTGTCTTCTACCATTTACCTGCTTGTACCTCCCTAAAGTGTCCTTGAGCATCTCGGGATCTATCTTTTTCTGTCTCCTCATTCTTTCAGGAAAATTTGCTAGAGGGGAGAGCAGAAAGAGCTTGTCACTGCACCAACTCACCTCTAAAGAATGCCACAGGGTGGCTGCTGGGTGATTTTACAATCAAGGTTTATTTTGTCTTTAATTTGGGACACTTTAGACATTTGTCCTGGAAGCTATTTGTGTGCATCATCTTTAAGAATCAAAACCTCTGCAAAAACAAAGATTTCCACTTTTTGTCTATGCTTTCTTTCACAATGATTTACCTCTCTTACCAGCAGGTGGCGGTATAACACAAACAATAGCCTGAGCAAACTGGTTTGGACTGTTTTAGGCTCACTTGAGCATCACAGCAACAGGGATCTCCTTCTAGGTTGGATTTCTACAGTAATTCTAAAATAAAAAGATAGGGCCTCTCCAAGGGTTTGATCCATTAGTCATCTACGTACTGCCAATCATCCTCAGCCATTTCCTTAGGCAGGAACATTTAGCCCTGGTTATATAAGTATTCTATTACATCCGGCACTGGAAAACAAAATAAAAGAACTTCAGGAAAAAATTCTCTTTAACCGTTTCAGTATATGCACTAGTCTTAATGAGTTTTGTCGCCATATTAGATACACTATATTTTGGTAGTCAAGGTGAAATTATTTGGGCTGTAGATGTGACTCAGTTGAGAAGTCTCCAGTCTTTCTGTGGAATTCATTTGAATGTGTGTAAGTTCTAGATAACTTATGTGTAACAAAAATAAATATTTATATCTATTGGATCATGTGTCTTTCAGGGAATTCTTTCAGTTGCCCACAATTTTGGTTTATTTTATGAACTTAGCACAGTCTAGGGAACTAGATTTTTAAAATTTAGTTTTTAAGATTTTGTTTAGTTATCCATAACATCTAGGGAATTTTTAAAATAAAACTGAAAGGAAATATTCATCAAACCAAGAAGAGTCCTATGTTCGGGGAGCCAAGAAATAGTGTGCAGAGTGTGCTTAGGTGAAATGTTGGATGCCAAGAATGAAAGATTAGAGGCACGTGAGCACGTTGGAAATCTATTACTTAGAGGGCATGTCTACTATTTATTATTCTCTGAAAAGACAAAGAATAGAAAATCGCTCAATTGTGATTAATAAAAGTCATTGTTTATGGTATTCCAATTCACTTGGTATAAATATGCATTTGAATGTCTTTAGTGTATTTTCTCATTTTTGACACACACACAAAAAATCTACCTATTGTGGATATAGCCCCTGTATCTCCACTTACCGTCTAATACATATTTTAACATCTATTTCCATTGTGGGTCAGAAAGTAGGCAACAGGCACCGGAGCCTGAGTGGCAACGAGGTCCCAAGAGATGAGTACAAGGACAGATCTAGCACAGAGCATCCCTGCAAATGCCGACTCTTCACTCGTGTCTTCAAAGGAGCAAGACTTACCCAGTGTCTGTCAGCAGTCACAGTGTGAAGTGGTAAAGACTCAGCCAGCCAGATGGGCAGACA
Source organism: Trachops cirrhosus (assembly GCA_028533065.1). Lineage (NCBI taxonomy): Eukaryota > Metazoa > Chordata > Mammalia > Chiroptera > Phyllostomidae > Trachops > Trachops cirrhosus. The sequence goes on along the minus strand of CM052545.1, from coordinate 29,681,440 downwards.
TGCTCTCTGCTGACATCCTTGTGGACCGAGCTCGCTCTTCCTCTCTCTCTCTCACACACACACACAGACACACACACATATTTTCTTCTTGCAATACTACATTTAGATGGATGGTGAATGTCTTTGCATTCACCTCTTATTGTGTAACTTTTCTCTTCTGGGTTCCATGTCATACACACACAGAGGAAGCACTATGTGGCGATGGAGGATTAGAGTGACTCACCTACAAGCTGAAGAACACAGGAGGCTACCAGAAGCCAGGAGAGAGACTTTGACCAGTAGAAGGCAGCTTATTAGAATGATTGGGTGGCATGGGTGCTTAGTCAACTTGGGGGCATGAGAATAGGCCTTGCAGGTTAGCCTGTACCTGTGTGGAGAACAGTCAAAAGTTCTTGCATTTTTGGGGAAGGACAAGTGATAGATAGATGAGAGTTCAAATCTAGAGGACCAGACAGGAATAACCATAATTTAGGGTGAAAAAGGGCACATCTCTGAGCTTTGGGGCTGGACCAACCCAAACCAGGGACCAGTTCGACCGTGCCACTGGGTCTCCAGAACCAGCACTTAGCAAGAGCTTAGAACTCGGGGGTGAATCCGAGGAAGGGTGGCCATACCACGCCAAGAGACCAGACAGAGACACGACAACCACAGACACTAAGGTAAGGGTCTAGTGAGAACAAAACCTCTTTTTAAAGATCTGCTATGTTCAGTCTGAATCCAGCAGAAGCCAGCTGAGAAAGACAAAACTTCAGATGACCCCTCTCCCCTATTGTGACTCTCCCAGTATCAATGCGCCATCTTGGAGAGGAGACTGGAAGAAACTTGTGCTGAGCACCTTGGAAAGGAAAACAATCCTGATGTGGAGTTTGATTTTTGAATGGACTGACTTTGAATTGAAATTGACTGAGAAGTTACCTGTAAGAGACTGAGTCTGAGATCAGAAGGAACTGAGTTTGGGAGATGGAGGGTTCGCTGCTGTCAGGAAAGAGGGGCTGTGCTCGGACCAGCTGGGGATGTTCCCCTCCCCACAGGATGGGCGGTCCCTGGGGCTGAAGGGATGTGCCCACTAGCGACTGCACACCTCTTGCAAACTGGGTGCTGGAGTTTGCATTATTCTCTGAGCAAATGATTCTGAGCTTGCTTCTAAGGCCTTCAGCACTCTTCTCTGATTCTCCTTCCTGAGGCTCCTCTCCAGGAGCTTGGAGTTTATATCTGAGGGCTGAGGGGCAGCCAAAGAATGGCTGTTCTGTGGATAGAGCATGTCCACAGGCTGTGGAGGGGCAGACAGAATGAGTGGGAGGGAGAGGGGTCGGCCATGGTGGGCGCGTCACCCCAAACTACCAGAACGAGCTGTGGAGCTTCGAGGAGGAGTTCTACACGGAAACTGACCTTCCAGGTTAATTTGAAGGTATCTTTATCACGGTGGGGGGAGAGAACAAAATTCAGTAGTTCGCTAGTTTGATTAATAACTTCTGAATGTTCAGACACGGCCACCGGGGCCCACATTTGCACTCTTGCCCTGGGCCCTGCATGTGCTGGGAGCAGCGGGCCTGCGGCTCTGCGGAGAGGGCTCTGGGGCTCCACTGGGCTGGGTCATGAGGAAGGTGCCCTGTGTGTGCATTGTGTTCTGACTGTGCTTGAAACCGGTAATATATTCTAGGATTATTGTCTATGAGGTGATGTGTGCTACTGTACAAAGGTAAAAGTTAATTTTTGGAGCTGCGTTAAGCAAAGGAAAAGTACTGAGCAAGTGCACTCTCTTCTCTAACTTTTAAACTTGTGGAGTAGGGAGGGTCGGGTGGTGGGAAATATTGCCGGCTCCACACCGACACCCTGTCAACTCAGACCCCAACTTTCTCCTGCCAGCCACGGCCTTTCCCCTCCATTGCCGTCCTCTCCTTACATGCTCTTCAGCCCTGCTTCTTCTCTTTTGACTTATTGTGCAGCCCTTCCTCTCATTTGCATTTCTAACTGGGCCTTTGTGGCTCAGTTTCTCCTCTGTGCACCACCTCTGGAAGTCCTGGCTGAGTCTTCCTCCGAGTCAGCTGCAGCTGGGGGAACCCTTGGGCCTTGGGAATCTCCTGCCCCTGTGCTCTGGCTCCTCTGATTCCACAAGCAAGATTTGTGCCCAGTTCACTCTCCTCCTCTCCCTTTTTAGTTCCTACTGATGGAAGAACAAGCCAAGATGCAGGAGGAAAACAACCACCATCTTAGTGTCGCCACTGAGTTCCATAACTGAAGATCTGGAAGGTGCCCTTGAATTCACTTTGGGGTCAGACACTGCAGCCTGGAGATGCAGAGTCTCCATGGCCAGCCAGCACAAGGCCGTCCATCCTGACAGATGGCTCTGGCCTTTGCCTTCCTGGTGAGTCAGGCCACGTAATCTCCCTCCTTCAAAAGTTCACTTTGTCCAATTTTTATGGGCACTCCAAGAAATAAAAATAGATACTCTTTTCCCCTTAACGTATTTCCAGATGGATCTACCCTAAGAAATATTAGACCAAAAATAATTCTTGTTCCTGCCATTTGGCATTATAACCATTGCTTGAGTACTTCTTGGAAGGAGGGAATGGGGGTCTTGGCTGAAACCAGTGCCTCTGAGGATGTGGCCTCACTGTAGATCCTGCCCCAGGACCCTGCATGACTGGGTTCGTGCCCTTATGTAAAAGGCCCCAGGGAGCTCCCATGCCCCGTCTGCCAGGTGAGGACACAGCAGGAAGACAGCTGTCTATGAACCAGGAAGCGGGCTCCCAGCAGACACCAAGTCTGCCGGCACCTTGACCTTGGACTTCCCATCCTCCGAAACTGTAAGAACTAAATTTCTGTTGTTTATAAACCACCCACTACGCAGTATTTCATTAGAGCAGCCTGAACAGACAAAGACACTCATCCACGCCCACATGTGGCCTGGAATGAAGACCGCCCCCTCAGCAGACATCAGCGTGGACTCAAAGTGAGGCTCTATCTCTTTCTCGCTCCTATTATTCACAGCTACCCACTTTCTCTGAAAAACAATTTAAAGAGATTTACAAGCAAAATTTATACAGTGATGCATCACTTAATGACAGAGAGATGTGTTGAGAGTTGGGTCATTAGGGGATTTTTCCCAGAGGAAACCTCACAGAACGCACGTGCACGAACCTGGACTGCATGGCCCACTACACACGCAGGCCACCTGGTGCCGCCTGCCGCTCCTGCATTACGAGCCTGTACAGCACGTCACTGCACTGAACACCGGAGGCCCTTGCAACACAGTGGTACGTGTTTGTAGATGTAAACATATCTAAACATAGAAGAGTTATAGTAAAAACACATATATCAGCAACATAGTTGCTTATTATCAAGAATTATGTAATCATACAAGGGGGGCCAAAAACACCTGGAATTTATTTATAAAAATTGTGTATTGTTTATTCTTACATGTTTAAACCTCAGTCACCTTCAAAGTACACTCCATTTGATGCAATATACCTATCAAGACATCTTTTCCACTGTTCAAAAACAGTTTTTGAACTCATCGATTTTGATGCCTTTTAGTGCTCCTGCTGGTTTTGATTTTACCTCGTGCGCATCAGCAAAATGCTTCCCTTTGAGGACTTTTTTCATCTGGGAAACAAAATTGCTTGAGGCAAGATTGGGTGACTAGGGAGGGTGGGGCATGGGGACCATGCCATTTTTTGTCAAAAACTGCTGAACTCTCAGTATGGTGTGGGCAGGTGCTCTCGTAAATCACCCATCATGAAATGGGCAAATGTGTTGAAAGAGTCTTCAAAAAAAATTCACTGAAGCTGAATGCAGCCTCTCACAACAATGCCGGCTGGTACACTGACACAGATGGGTTCCTAGAACACCCACCTAGTGGGGGAAGCCTATGCTATAAGGGGCCTGCCCTCCAGAAGATAATTCCAGTTTTTTGGGGTCCCTCCTTGTAAGTACTACATTTTTATACAACTGGCAATAGGTTTTTTTATGCCAGAATCAGCACAAACACATGTGTAACACAGCGACGATGTAGACACAGCGCTGTAGACAGCGACGATGTCACTAAGTGATAAGACTTTTATAAGTGATCAGCTCTGTTATAATTTTATGAGACCGTTGTATATGTGGTCCATCATTGACCAAAATGTTGTTATGTGGCATGTGATTGTGTTATCTCCATATATATATAATGATAACACAATCATCATCACTGTAATTATCATAACATAAGATACCAATGTAATACTAATGATAATAAAATTATATCTACCTCTGTGCAGACAAACTCAGGACTGGAGACTTTCAATTGGCTCACAGTCCTGCCCTTTGGGTCACATTATAAACCTTTCTGTCCTCTGATTCTTTGCTCAGGTCGAGCCTCACCTCAGCACCATCAGACCACTGCCCGCTGGTTCCTGGATGCAAACTAGAGTTTTTATCATTTCTGCTAATGCAAACTTTCAAGGCTGCATCAGAGCACCCCCCTGTACAGTTTAGGTTTCATACTTGGACTTCCAATCCGTACACGTTCTCCAAGCTTGTTACGCTTATCCACCCTCCAGTTCTAAGATCATGACCTCCACCAAGTCCACCGGCCCATCACAGCCCTGCCTTCACCATCCTTTCAGGAGGCTCCCTTGCAGCCCACTGACCACACTGGGTTCCAGCTGGTGTCTTCAAACAGACAGCCCTAGATTCTTATCGCATTTTGGTGTTTGTTAGAAATAGGCAGAACTGAAAGATCAATACCATTACCTAATTAAGAATGGGTTTCTTTTGTTAAAGACACTGCTATCTCCTGAATCGTGGTCTTAAAAATGTTTTTGATTGTCAATTTAATATAAATGATTCCAGGAAAGCCTTTTGCTACCAGATGGTTTTTTCTAAAACATTCCTTTATCATCTCCCTTCTACATGAAGAATAAAGGCTTTCTGAAGTTTGGTCTAATGCGCAGTTTTTTTTTCTTTATTCTCTCACACTCCCCTTCAAGAAGCTCCACTGTCCTCAAACCCGTGAGTGGTGAAATCTACACATACCGCGCTTTGTGAGTACAGTCCTGCGCCAGGGGCAGCTTTCCCGGCTGGTATCCGTTCCTGGAGGACGGTTACCTCTTCTTCAACTAGACCTCCCTTCTTGGACCGTTTCCGCTCCTGAACTTGATATTCATTTCATTCATTCAATAAATATATTGAGTGCCTGTTGTGTGCAGGTACTAGGTACTAGTGACTGACTGCTGAATAAAGTGAATAAACAAGTCTTCCCTGACCTTATGGAGTTTCCATTCTAGTATCAATGCCAGCAATGATTAGAGGGGGATCAAAAGGAGTTGACTTGAGAAGGGAAGTAAAGAAGATAGCAGAGCTGAAGGAGGAATTTTAGCAGTGGAGTCTCGGGTAAGAAAACAAAGCTGAATGCAGCCAGGCCGAGGGTCTACATTCCTCTCTGCTGGAAGGAAGGTGTAAGTTGGTGAATGGCAGAGAATTCTGTTAAATTCTGCTGTGCTCCAGGATGATGTATTAGAGGCAGAAAAAATGTTGCTGAACCTTGGGTACTAGGAAGGGGAGCAATGACAATATTTACATGGGATTATAGATGTTTCCTCTGTAGCTAAATACTAGCAGAACTTTCATGAAAGAAGGCTGAGGAGCCAGAAACAGGAGATCTGGACACGGTGTGGTGATATTACAGAGTATAGAACCCCAAAACCAGTCCAGATAAGAGGGAATGTAGGTAGACTCCTAAGGGGTAGGGGAGGAACACAGCAAGCAGTCATTATACTTGTGATAGAAAGATGGACTCAGAACATATTTGTGGGAAGCATAGCAAAGTGGTTAAAAGTTGAAAGAACAGGTAAAGGGACACAAAAATTCATCACTCCAAGTTTGTGAACTTCGGGTCTTTAATACATAGGTGGCCATCGCTAAGTTTGAGGTGGTGCAAATTTATCAATAATTATTGAATGGCACTGGAGGTCTAGAGGTGACTGGGGATGTTGCCCAGAGGGGCTTGGGGTGAAGAACTCAGTCCTAGCCTGGCTTTGGAGGAGCTGACAAACCTGGTATCAGTGAATGAGGACCAGGAATGAGAGTCAGAAGTCCAAGGTTGAAGAGATGATGTTACCAAAGAAACGAAGATGGGGGCAGTTAGAACAAAAGTCACAGTAAGGGTAAGGGTATTCTAGGGTTCTACCTAGACCACAGTCCTGAATGTTGGGCAGACAGTGATAAAATTCTATCTCAGGACAAAGGGCTAGGTCTTACCTGCTTTTGAAATAGCATAACCTACCAGGTCTCCTGGGATGGGGTGACCCTTAAAGGCAGTAGGGGCAGAAGCAAGAGGTTCGACAGTCCAAAGACAGGGTCAGAAATCAGAAAGAGGGCACCGCAAAGTAGAGCTGCCCCAGGAACTCAATCTCAAGAGATCAAGGCAAAGGAAAGATGAGCAGGACCGCACCAGCAGAATGATGGCCATGACTGTTAATTTAGGGATTAATCTTGTTAGTGTGGCCCTGGGTGCTAAAAAAGGAGAAAGCAATAGGGAGCACCTTGCCCACTGAGTGACGGAGGAAAGGAATAGTCATTTTGGGGGAGTATATACCGACAAGGGAAAAGTATTCTCATAACCCCTGGGTGAAAATTGTTAATCAGATAGTTATTCCCCGAGAAAGCCAAAAAGCCTGGCCAGCCAGCAATGGGGAGGGGTTTTCCAAGGGGAGGGATGGGTAACGAAGAAGTTCACTTGAGAACATCTCTGTCTGTGATGCACTGTGAAACCCAAACAGAAGTCTTCAATGGAGTTTTATTTTGGGCTTTTGAGGGAGGTTGGTTTTATTCACTGTTTTGATTAGTCTTTAAGACCCTTGAGCCATTTCTGTTATTCTCACCCTCTGCAGATTAGAACAACATTTAGAAATTTGACAGGATTTTTCCCTAAACATTTTGTCCTTTTGCAGTTGTCAAATATTGAATTAGATCTTGTTATAAACAGACTAGAAGCTGGAATTGTTGACATTTCCCTTCATTAGGCAGAAACGAAAAGCTGACATTTCAACCTATCAGCTCTAGGGTGGCCCAGCGATGAGAACTGGAGGGAGAACTCGGCAATCTGTTTCCTTCCCTGCTCCCATTACAGACTCACTAATGAAATATGAATTGATAAAACTACTTCACTTAATGGGTGTCGAAGCTTCTCTTCAAAAGGAGAAGAGAAAAGTATTGATTAACTCGAGGATTTAAAGTTTGAATGCTTAAAAGAAGGCATTGATTTGAATCTAATGAGATTATTGATTAAACCTAAGATTTGATATCTGAATGAGTGAATGAAGATGTTGATTGGAGTCCTGATTTTGCCTCTGTAATTTCTTTGATTCTCACTTTCTTTATTTGCAAAGTTGGGAAAATAACAATAGCTACTTTACCCATGTCAAAAGATTACTACAAAGGATCACATAGATAGTGCAGTGAAGCGCATTCCATAATGTGGAGCACTAGACAAATAGGATTGATGGAATAGGGCATTTGGTTGGATTAATTGACAGACTTCTGGGATAATGTGAAGTTGAGGCGAGATCTGTGGTTGAGATTTTGGAGCGCTAAAGTCCGATTTCACTCTCCTGGAACTCATCACTAGACTAAATCAATGAATATATTTTCTAACATAATGACTTCAAAAATTTGAGACTATACTTTCAAAACCTTGATTGTAGAGAATGATCTGGTTGGGGATTGAGGTAGCTCATAGTATGGTAATTTGGATGCATCAGTTTGACCTTTTGGGGAAAAGAAGGAAAAGTTTGGGAACAACTGCTTGAAGATTGCAAGATTTGTAAGAACAATGGTGTAGTTTGAGTAGTAGAGTATAAACAAAGTCCTCTCACCTACCAAACTCATATTCCAAGCTTTAGAAGTGGCCCAATAGGGCTGGACAGAAAAAAAGAGAAGATGAGCAATGCTCAGTTCAACTGTGAAGTGAAAATAGGGAAGACCTTAAAAGCGACTTTTTTTCCTTTGCATCCTACATAACATTCATAGTTTGGCCAGGCTCTATTGCCATGTGGAGTTACTTTTCATTCCTTACTAATTTTGGTTAAATTCAGAATGACCAATATTAGGTCAAAATCTACATAGAAAAAGTTTTGAGTAAGAGATTATCTTAAGTTTGAAATTCTGAGTAAGCAAAGGTACAGTTCAATCCCCATCAGAATTTACAGTGTTACTGATTTCATAGACTTGAGACAAATATTAAACGAGTTAGTAATATAAGCAGATTTCCTAGCCCTATGCTTGCCTCATAGTAGCAGACATTCAACAACTCTTACTTTTCTCCCCGCTACCATGGTGTGGAAGAGAGAATGCAACACGGAACGGCAAGACAGCCCCCCTAGATTCTAGTAGGAGATATTACATTAATTAATTGTGACACTGGGTAAGTCACTTAGGCTCTGTAGTAAAGATCTGAATTGTCTCCAAAGTTTCTCCTCACTTGATAAACTTATGACTATTTGCACTTTTTTTTTCTGATTCAATTCTATTCTAAACTTAAATTTAGCATAACATTATATTTGTTACCCAAGAGGCACTGACTTTCCTATGGTGTTGGCCATACTCCCGTGTAGAAAAGAGAGCAAGTTCCCAGGAATCTATCTGCTCTCTGTCCCTTGAGAGAACAAGAGGAGACCCCGGAAGGCATTCTACTTCCCTGTAACAGTGACACAATCTCTGTAACAGAGAGGTCAAATTTTACCTACTTTAGCATGGGCTGTGCTTCAAACTTCTGGGTTGCAGAATCAGCCCACAAGGATTCTACATTTGGCCCTTACACCCTCAGGGGGTCTTTGGTTTTTGAAGTGCCAACCTTTAGGGGCCGTACAACAGGTCATGGATGCTGCTATCCCTGCCCTAGGATGTCTCTGGGCTAGGCAACTGGCCTCGAGGAGGAGTCACTGAGTCCAGACTGATGTGCCTGAGGACACAGGGGTTTCTGAGAAAATAAATGGGCATTTGTAGCCTATGAGGTCCATGCCCCCAAGTGTAGAAATACTTATCTCTAAAATTTTGGAAATCAGTTGGTTCTATATAGAAATTGAAAAGAGAGAATGTTAGTCCTTACTAATGGTATGTGCACAAATTCTATCCAGGATGATCAAAACTCTCAGATTTAGAAGTCTCGAGGAATTGTGAAGATCTGTCTGAGGAAGATTGTGACAAAATAAATGTAATTTCTCTACAATTCAAAGACAAGATGGGGTGAATTCTGACAAACGCAGTGAACCTGCAAAATTGAATGGGCTGCTGAATCGACCGTACCTAGCAAAAGGAAGCATGATCTCTAGCAACAAGTACAAATTCCCTAGAAATTAAGTTGATTTTTATGGTGGACAGATTCATGTATTAAGGCCTGAGTACTGGATATATTGGACGGACTATTTCATACTATCCTTGTAAATGAGTTGGGCAAACAAGGATGGAGTTGCAGTAGTGAAGAGAATTTACATAGGTTGAACAATTACATCAACGCGCATGCTCTTCCACAGGGTTCTGGAGGGCCTGGGGATAGAACTAGAGATACTTCGCTTGAGAAAAGGTGGCGTTTCTGTTTCCGCCCCTTCTTGGGAGGGATAGGCATAGTAGCTGTTTTCAAATTTTTCACAGCTTTATCATCAAAGAGTAATTAGCCATTCCCATGTCTCAAATAGGAAAATTTGAGATTGAGGAGACAAATTTTTCTTAATAGAAGAGAAAAGGTTTCTCTGTCAGTTATTAGCCTAACGGCACAGACTGTCTTCAGAGGAAGCAAATGTTACATCCTGATGAATTTAAGAAGATGCTGGTCATCTCTTAGACATTGTCTGGTGCCTGCTTACGTTAAAGGGAAGTTGGACAAAGTCACTTCTTCTGGTCCTCTCTAAACTTTTCGATACCAAGGTAATGTTGGAGAAGGTAGTGGTCAGAGTGCAAATGAACATCTTCCCCTGTGTCATCACAACTGAAGGAGCACAATAGGTTTTGTCACACAGAAAAGGCTTGTGTTTCTAAGTGCCCCGATAGAGAGGCAAACTGGGAATAAGGAGGCCGTCTAAAAACCACGAATAACAAGAATTTCCTAAAAGCATTACATTGTAAAATAAGCCACCAGAAAAGGAGAATATTTTATTTTTCTTAAAAAGACAATACTTATCAAATGTAGCCAATCCAATCAGAATTGTGTCTGCCATGTAATAACTTGAACTAGGAACATCAAGTTTTCTCTCATTTTCTAGGAGCAGTCTGTCTGAAAGAGCCCTTTGCAAATAAAAGTAATTCTTTTCTCCTGTTCAAAGTTATCTATGAGCTTTCCCTTTTCTTTCTAGTCAGAGTGATGAAGGTTTTGATTCCCAGTTAGGAATTTAGTAGACTTTGAGCTCTGTTAATGAGCTATAATGAGAAGTGCAGTTTATATCATGACCCAGGATCATATATGCATTGTCAATGAAATCAAATATTTGAGCAGTAATACTTACAGTTACATAATAGCATAATACTCTGAAACTTGCAACTCAATAATGAAACACTGTCCATGCCCCACTAATTTGACAGGCTTTGCAGGGTGAAAAACACTACCACAGTCAATAGTTACAGTCACTGAAAAACTCAAATACTGGCAGAATTAATGAGAGAATGCAGGTCTTTTCACTGAAGGCGTCTGACCAACTTGCTACCAAAAGGTAATGTCTGCACAAATGCATGAAAAGTCCCAGGGTTTGCAGTACATTTCTGGATTACTCTTGGGCTCCTTTCTTCCTAGCTTTTCATCCTCCTCTCCCCCTCCTCCCAGAGAAAACTGTATACCCGTCAAAGCCGCCACTTGAAACATTAAATGCTGTGAGAGATAAATAGATAGACTGCATTCCTTCTGTGTATCTTAAAGCTTTACATCTAGAGAAGCAAGTTTTAGCCTAAAGCGTATCTGTTTATGAGCACATGCAGGTGACTGCTGATAATGGAATTGCTTATATATGGCTCAGAGGTGTTTGGGTAACCATTATTTTATTATCAGGCAGGCAAAAGCAGTCTTGAACATCAAAGTGGACACCTCCTGGAAGCTATATTTATTATAAAAGGCTAAAGTGTCCACATTCATAGGAATCAAAGGGACTTAAAACTGAAAGGCAGTCGGCTTCAAAGACGAATGCAATTCTGGAGAGGACAGCAACCACCTAAGTAGGTGACAGGAACAAGAGGTAATTTAATTCTGAAAAGTACCGATCCTGCCAGCCTCTGGGGTGGCAAGGTGCCTGATATTGTGATAGCCACAACCAGGGACTGCCTGACAAACATTCCAACTGTCAGTGCAGGGACTGAGAATGCTTTTAAAATGTTCACCATTTGAAATCTCCTTGAGAGTTCTCTGAACCCTTTCTGCAGAAAGCAGGAGCTCCTCTTAGAAGGACATTGTAACCCAGTCCCGCTGCAGTATTTGAAAAGCCATCCTGGATGAATTCAAGCCCTTAACACATAGTAACCTCAGAAAGTAACAACTAGACCGTGGCTATTCTGCCCGCTGCCACCCAATAACAGTTCCGCTGTATTTAAGGACCTTTTGTATCTTCCTCCAATCTGGCTCTAAATCCGCGCATCAGCCCCTTTGCCAGGAAGATACTCTGAAGTGTATCTCTCCACTGGGCTGGTTTCAAGTGTTTAATAGAAACTCCTCCACTTAGATCACTAAACTTTTCTAATGGTTTTGAATATCCTTGAAGTCTTAGCCAGAGCATTTGGAAAAGTAACAAAGGGCCTTCCTATTTCTTCTCAAAAACTCTCCAGCAATTTGAGAGTCTGAAGAGGCCTAACCTCAGACATTTTGCGTGCTTAAAGAGAATACTTCATATTATTTTTATAAAAGAAGATTTCTATCCCTTTTTATCAGGCTAACGTCTTCTTAAATCGCCTTTGCTTTCCTAACAGTTTATCTTTCTAGAGACCAGAATCAGAGAAAATATTTTCCTGGTGTTTGTCAAATGATGGTTGTAATTTAAAGTGTTACTGTTGCAGAAGTGGTTTTTGTACCTGGAAGCATCTCTACCAAAAATTTTTATAGACCATATTATTAATGAAAAGACACTACTGATTGTAATGCTCTTAAAACCGACTCTTAGAGAGTGTGCAAAGCCTTGGTCATATTTTTCCTGCACTGAGAATAATAGGTCAATAGTTTTAAAATTATAAATATTTTAATGAGATCAAAAGGTATAGTAATAAGGATGAGATAACAGTATGCCTTGGGTAATCTGCAGGCTAACTTTTGGAAAAAGTACATTATTTACCATTTATGGTTCTAATAGTTTATCAAAATAAGCTCTATGTTGTGTTGTTTTCTTTTCCTTGATATGCACAAATTTTTATACCCACACTAAAAAAAAATTCAGTTTTATAGAAATCAATAGATTACTGTAAATTCTTATCTATGTAGGACTTAAATTAGTGGCAGGGTTATCAAAGACTGTTTCCTCTGGATACATCATTTTGATTGATTTCTCCAAAGTAAGTTAGGAGATCACCTACTGCTTTCCTCATAAAGGGGCAATTCCCAACAGGGTGAGAACATAGGCTTAAATACTCTTTCATATTTTATATCATATCCCCCCAAAAGAAGAGTGAAGGAGTTAGTTTAAACAATCCTCTAGGGAAAAGTAAAAAGAATAGAGAGAGCTGGACTTAAGAAGAAAACATCTAAGAGAATATCAAAAGGAGACCAGCGTTCCTTCGCCATGCGTTTCCCTTAACCCTGCGTTTCTCTGATATTCCCATCTGCACACTCTCTCACGCTTGGCGAAGGTTGAGAAGGGTGACCCATGCACCTAGGTCTGCCTGTAATTTTTATAAAGCATATAAGTCTGCCACAGGGCTTTGCAATGGTTGCCACCTGTTTTATCCCATTTTATTAGAGATCATTTTTCTCGTGTGTCCCAAGTTGATACCCTGCTGTGAGTTCCCTACCCTCTCTCCCTGGGCCCCTCCCTCAGCTGCTACTCACTCAAAAGGGTCGCTGGGATCTGCCCTCTGGAGCTCTGGAGGGATGGGGATTCTTTTGTAGTACATTTCCCAGTCGAAGGCGCCTCGCATGGCGTCCCCAGCTTGCGCCTCATACCCAAAGTGATTGTGGTCAATGACATCGATCATGGGGCACACGATGGTTTTGTGGTTTAGTGCAATTTGGTCTGAAAAATGAAAGCACAAAATAGGAAATGACATGCCTGCCTAGGTCATCTATCATTTTTTCAGCAAAGAGAAGCCTACAGATCCCTCCAAATGCCTAATGCCTGCAGTCGGGTTTGAACGCAGCCCCTTTGAACGCCGGACTCCCTGTGATGGGACAGTGATTAGGCAATACTAGTGTGCTGTTTTTTTCTTTTAGGAAATTTATGTCCCAGGGAGACTTGCAGAAGTCCATTTAGCTTTACCTCTGTCACATTTCTGCTCTGACCTGTCCCCAATCTGTCATTCTATAGTGCATCCAGCGTGTGTGGGATAGAAACAGTAACTTGTGTTCTTTCAAGCATACAGCTACAGCCTGCTGAGAAAATATTGGCCTGCTTTCGGGAGGTTCCAAAATGTAAATATTTAACTTGATGGCTTTTTCAGGATCTATCTTACAGTGGCTATTGCCCCTAAATGCTGACAGTTCACATACAGGATTCTTTGCTCTCCGGCTTACAGAGATTTTGCCAAGTCCTGTTTTGCTACCGTTTTTTTTTTCTGTTTATCAAAGCTATACATTTTCATCTTCTCTCATCATATCCAAAAATATGTTAGACGGCCTGATACTACTGCTATTTATGCCTGCTACTATGACATTCTTGAGCATCTATTAAGGGATTTGAGCTCATGCTATTTCTAATCCTCCTTAGCAATGCTGTAAAGTGGCTATTACTATCATTTCCAATTTACATATAGGAGGGAGCTGACCTCAGAGAAGTTAAAGAACTTGTCAGAGGTCACATCATTTGAGAGCAAGAACCAGGCTGCAACTGCTGCTTAGTGGTCCCACCCCGAACGTTGGGGTCTTTCCTGTCTGCCCTCATGCTTCTCATACAGCACGAAGGCGACATCTTCCTCAGTTCCAGCTCCTTTCTTTTCCATGTAGATTTCAGTATCATGAGACATTAACAGCTGGCCCAGGGGGCTGGCATTTGCTTACTTTGCTCACCTAGTATAGCTACATAGTACTACAGCAAAGTACTTTCTTCCCAAGAATGTGATTTAATCAAGATTTATTATAACAAACTAATACTGTCTGACAGGCAGAACTTTTAAGTTTGACCATCTGTTTTGTGGTTATGTGGAAGACCTGATGTAGCATGTGGAGTAAAACACATTTAAATATCTTTTTAAAAATCATACTGTTTAAAATTAATGAGGCCTGGCTATATCAGGATCATTATTTTGATGACACTGATAAGCCAGGGTGTGGAAACCACAGAATCCTTTGAAAGATCTCCCCTCCACACCTGCGTGACTTTTCACTTATTCATTTGTTTGTCTGTTCATTCATTCATTCATGCAAACTTGACAACTATTTATTAAATAGAGATTATTTGCCTGTCACTTCTCTAGGTTTTGAGACTATAGCAGTCAATAACAACCACAAAAATCCATGTCTTCAGGAATGGAACAAAGAAATCAATATACATAATAAATAACTAAATTATGTTGTGTGCTAGAAGGTGATAAATGTGATGGAAAGAAAATAAAACAGGGTAAGGGGAATGTGGAATGCTGAGATGCCAAAAGGGTTACAATTTTAGATAGCATGGTCTCAGGGAGTCTGGGGGTCACCTTCCTCTTATTTTAGCTAATGAGAAGCCAGCACTATATCAACTTAATCTTCACCAAGGGCTCTGCGAGCACCCACTCGCACCTGGGGGAGCCTTAGAATGAACTTTAATCTTTATCTGAATGGTGCTCCCCCATACATGGCTTTGCCAGAGGAGACTATCACTGCTGTGTCCAAAATATTTCTTCTGTCACTGCTGCAGGTATGTTAGTATTAAGGTTTCAGTGACTTTCTTCAGTCAAATGCAGAATCAGGTTGATTTACAAGTTCCTTGACCAGCGAGGAGTCCCAAGGTGACCCAAAGAGAATGAGTCTGTTAAATTAACTGTCAACTTTCCCTTCAAATTTCCTTTCAGCTCTCATCCGGCTGTACTAGCTTAGAGTGAAAGCAGCATGACTAATTTTTCATCTAAGACTTATGCCTACATTTCAATTTCCAGGGATCAAACAAACGGACTCTTAATGGGAAATTGAAATTCAGGTATAATCCCAAGGTGAAAAATGAACCAAGGATCTGTGTGACTCCGCCTGGTTTTTCATTTTGGACGATGTGTCAGGGCACTGATAAAGGAAAATAAAAAAAGATAGTGATCCTGAGCTGGAATCATTTCTTATCCATCAGGCCTACAGGAAATGAAATGCTTTAATGAGAAAAAGTGGGGTTTTTTTCCTCTTCTTTTTCCCCCCTCTTTTTTTTTCTTGTTAGATTCATGTGAACAATGAGAAGCTTGGTAACTGACATTTAGGGGTTGCTCCGATTCATAAATAAGTTAGGTCCTTTGCTGACTTGAGTATTCAACACCATATGGATCAAATTCAGTTTGGGGAATCTCACTATTGCTGATGAAACTCTAAATTGCTATGTCCTTGGACAAGGCGTTTGTAATGAAAAGCTCAGAGGAGTCTGTGGCTGCAGGAGAACCGAAACGTTGCCCTTGATTAGGATGGCTGGGCAGTCGTCTGTGTAGGAGAGTGTGGACCGGATGGGTGATGTGGTTGGGCCGTTAGCTGGTTGTTTCCTATTCTTAATCCTGTATAGTTGCAATTGATTTTTTCTCCCATGTCTTTTACTAATGGCTCCTTGCTGGTTCTAGCTGAAATCCTGCCCAGTAGCCAATAGCAAATCATTCTTTCTGAGGCAGCTATTGTGAGAGCAGTTGTTACTGGTTTTAGCTCCAAAGTCAGGGATATATTCACAATAAAAGTTGAATTAGTGAAATCTGAAAAAATAGGAAGGAGTACAATATGTGCCCGGCAGGAGTTTTTAGAAACACATTTTTTTTCAGGCTCACAATTTGTTTCCTCTCTGCTACTGGATTTCATATCTGACTTCACTGTGAAATTTAAGAAGACAGTCAAGCTCACACTGAGCCACACATTTGTTTCCTGCCTTGAAGGACTTCTAGTTTTTTTTTTCCTCATTCCTAACAGTTCAAGTGCGATGTGACAGAGAGAGTCTCTTTTCCTCCTTGTCGTCATGTGGGGAGCAGTCAAGATGTATCATCGGGATGGCAGCCCTGAGTGTTGGAGGGGGCTCTACTGAAACACGGGGCAGTCTGTATTCAGGGATCCAGCTGGTGCCAGAAGTGGGAAGGGCTGGCATCATAAGTCCTAGAAAATGTCAGGGCACTTACAATTCAACCGTATTCTGGGGTGAATAATTTTTTCTCCTGCTATATTGATAATCCTGTAATAAATGCTAAACTGTGTATGTGTGTGAATTTTAATCTTACTGTAGTTATCAGTAGTATTTTTTTGAATATTTTTTTCTGTTAGCATTTACCCAGTGGATACAACTGCAATCAAAGAGTCTATCTAAGATAAATGAAATCATTTCAGACCTTAGGATAGATCACAGATGGTATTATCTACAAATGTCAGCTTTAATGCAGTTTTCTAGTTACCTATTTGGCCTCAGCAGGGGTTAAGGCAGAATTCAGGGTTCCCACAGTACAAATTGAAGGGGGGTGGGGCGCGGTGATCTGTAGCCTTTGTTGATTGCAAACTAAGTAGAGGCAAACCACAGAGTCCCTGGGAAAGAGGGCAAATCCCGCCGCCCTCCTGATCCCAGGAGGCTGCTGTGGAGTCGTGTACTCACTAAGGAGCGGGGGCAGCCAGTTCACGTTGACCTCGCAGTGGGAGTCCAGGAACGTCAGGACTTCTCCTCTCGCCATCGATGCCCCCAAGAGTCGCGTCCGGATGAGCCCTTCCCTTTTCTTGGTGCGAACAATCCTTACTTTGGAAAAGCGGGCCATGTATTCCTCTAACTTATCCTTCAAGTGTTCTAGGAAGGAAGTGGAGAAGGCACAGAAAGAACACGAAATGTTAGTTGTAGCAGAATCATTGACGGGGTATTTATGCACAGAGACTGTGTGTGAACGGTGAGTTGGAGCTTGTGTCCGTTTGTTTTCTCTCTTCAGTTCGAGAGGAGATGCTAAGATTTTATGCTGAGAGGGTTTTGTATGTTACAGTTGCCAACATGCTCCACAAACCGTACACACTGCCCGTTGAACGCTGTGGCACACACTGACACACCGGCTCTCTTGTGCAGTGACCGCTGGCCAGCTGCCACCGTGCTTGACCCTGGCCAGCACTGGCGAAAAGGACACCGCGACATCGCAGCCTCCCCATCCCCCAGCCCCTGCGGATTCGAGTCAGATGAACATGCCAGCTCATGGGCTCCTCTCACCAGAGGGCTCTTTCCAGCACAGCCTTTGCCTAGTCATGTGTACTTATGAAGAGACATTGCATTTCCAGAATGAGAAAGGCCTTTGAATGCTCAGCCTGAAAAATGAATTTTTTATTTTTTGGTGAGATTTTGATAATCATCATCTTGTATTTATTGCAAATTTAAAGAAAAAAGGTTTTGACCATCAATAAACAAACACATACGGCTTTATAGTGGTACTCCTCTAACTTATCCTTCCCTGCCTCTCTCTGCTTTGAGACAGGCGGCTGGGCAGAAGGCCCACCTCCGGTCCTCTCCCCTTGGCTTGCTTCTCTCCTACTACCCCGCTGTGTAAGCTGCAAAGAAAGATTCCAAAGGGCTGTGCAACACAGCACCACCCGTGAAGATGCCTGCAGCCTTACTATCTTGTCAGGAAAATAGAGCCGAGACCTGCCACCCAGTGGCTGAAAGTCAGTGACTGAGTGACTAGTGGTGAAGAGCTCTGTGTGTGCCTGCCTTGAACGGCCTGCGCTCTGTCAGGACCCCCCAATGATAATTGTCTAAGAAACCTTCATCGTCTCGTTACTGTCATTTATTCAGGCACTGGGATCCTCTGTATCACCAATGAACAAACAAGTGTCATTTTATAAGTTTATTTGTAAAATCAGTTGTTGGGACTACAGAACGTATTGTATCATGAAAACAGTGTCACGACAGTCATTGGGGACTGAAAATAGATCACAAACATTTGTTGAACCCACTGAAAGAGATCTTTAAATCCTCATTGTTCCTTTTTCAAAGGTACCACTACGTGCACCTTTGGCGGCCTGGGCACATTGCTTCTTCCTTCCTGAACCCTGAGGACGAATGGGGCCTCTCTTGGGGGAGATGGGGGAGAGGAGGAATAATTCCCTGGAGCTGCATAAGAGGAAGTGGTCCCAGATAGTCACTTCCCAGGTGTTCTGAGCTGAGAATCGAGGGGCTCAGTCACCTGGGAGTGGTTGTTCCAACTTTGGATTCTGACTTCCACACGTTTTAGTTTTTAGGCAAGTCCCTGGCACTCACTGGGGACTGTGTCCACGTCCCTTTCCCTCTATGCACATTTTCTGATTATGCGTAATTTTATTTTATCAAAGCCCACACACACAAGGGGACTGACTCCAAACAGAGCCCATGAAATGTTCAGATCAATTCCTCCAGTTTGAACTTCATGGTAATAATAATTGGGTTGCTTTGCCTCAGAATAACAACCTGGCTGACTGCCCTTTTGAGGGGTCCCTTATCTCCTAGTAGTTCAGTTGTAACATCTAATTACCCATAACTTCCAGTGAAGACAGGTGTCATCAGTCTAATTACCGAATTAGATGCTCATGCAAGGGAGCTGCTGGGGATGGTGGAGACAGTGTTCATTAAAAACACCGTGCATTTCTTTCCTATGAACAATTTTTAGATTCATTTCTAAGATACATGATATTTTTCTGAGCATTTTACAATTTTTAAGTCATCACAAAAGGGCATCTGTGAATAAATGAAAATAATCTGAATATAATTTATAGTTTATAATTACTCTGTTTATAGGAAACTAGAATGAGGACTTACTATTTTCTAAGTAGAATCGTACTGTACTTGTCTTTTTGTGATTGGCTTATCTCACTCAGTATATGTTGTCATGTGCATCAGAATTTCCTTGCTTTTTAAGGTGTATGTATATATCACATTTTTGATTATTCATTCATCTGTCAGTGGGCATTTGGGTTGTTGCTACCTTTTGGCTATTGTGAATCATACCGTGATGAATATTCATATACAAATATCCCTCCAAGATTCCACCTTCAATTGTCTTGGATATATTCTTTAGCTATAGGTACCCAGAAATGGAACTGCTAGATCATATGGTAATTGTATTTTTAATTTCTTTAGGAACCTTGGTATTGTTTCCCACAACAGCTGCACCATTTACATTCCTAAAATGGTGTCATCAGTTCTAAAGTCCTTGTGAACCCTTTGTAAAATGTACATTTTGGTTGAATGTGGAAAAAAAAACTCTAGCAAATGCCTTGAGAACTACAAAAAAATTTCCCAAAGTCACTCTTCCTAATTCACTAAACACCAGATTTTGTATAGAGAAAGGAAAATCTGAGTACTGGCAATGACAAATACTTGCAACATAGAAAAGCAGCTTTCAAAGTCGGAAAACAGCACAAATACCAAAGTTCCAGGACTAACACTGTATAAGAAAAGCCCCTCCAGAACTTGTTTTTTTTCCCTCACTGCAAAGCAGAGTAATCAAGAACACCATAGTTTCCAGTCTGAATAGGCCTCGCGATGACAGACAGAGTGGGTAACATCTGGTTTACTCATGTCCGTGCCAACTCGCTCTGCAAGCCTCGCCTCCTTTAACCTCAGGGGTGTGGCCTGCAGTCTGCACCCAGTGACCAGCCGTCTGGCCTCTGCCCTCTCTTAGCATTCCTTCTTCATCATAAATTATAGCAGGGAACTAAATGCCACTTTATAATTAATTACCTCAATAATTAATCCCTCCACATTTACCAATATGTTTTAATTATCCTCTTTCACTCTTCCAAGAAAACTCAGTCCTTATCTTCTGCAGTTCCCTTAATCTCTAAGGGTGTAAAAAATGTACATTGCATAAGATAGTCTATCTTGAGATATGGGGGGGCATAAAACAGGAATTATCTTCTGGAGGGTAGGCCCCTTGTAGTAAAGGCTCACCCCACTAGGTGAGTGTTCTAGGAACCCGTCTGTATCAGTGTACCAGCTGGCAGTATTGTGAGAGGCTGCATTCGGCCTCAGTGAATTTTTTTAAAGACTTTCAAAGCGTTTGCTCATTTCATGATGGGTGATTTGCAAACATACCTGTCCACAGTGCACTGAGTGTTCAGCAGTTTTTGACAAAAAAAGAGCATGACCCTCGTGCCCAACCTTCCCTCAATCTTGCACCAAGCAAATTGTTTTTTCTTTTGCTAGATGAAAAAAGTCTCAAAGGGAAAAGTTTTGCTGATGTGAAAGAGGTGAAACAAAAAATGGCAGAAGCACTAAAAAGCATCAAAATCAATCAGTTTAAAAACTGTTTTGAGCAATGGAAAAATGTCTCAATAGGTATATGGCATCAAATGGAGAGTACTTTGAAGGTGGCTGAAGTTTAAACACATAAGAATTAAGATACATTTTTTTATAAATAAAAAAAGGTCAAAAGAACTAATATATTTACACTTTTACCCCTTGAAGTTTTTAATGGTAAAAGTCCCATTCATAAATTTCATGATTCTATGACTAATTCAATAACTTCCTAGTGTATTTTGCTGAACACCCTGTTATGTGATTTTTACACTGATTGTTTTGTATTCCAACATTAATACTACCATTAATTTTTGAGTTTACTGTACCTGCACACACATTTATACTCACATAAGTAGTATTTGATGAGCAAGTTTGACTCTTAATGACCATCTCTAAAAATTAGAATTGAGTGAATTTTCCCCATAAAAATAATTAATTTTCTGTAACTTGTTTTCTTAAGAAAAAAATCAAGATAAATGAAAACTCTGGGCAAAACAATTTCCAAGTAATGTGAGCCACACCTGCAAGGCTATTCATAGGTGAAGTCACAGCCTCCCAGTGAAACCAAACGCTGAATGTGACAAATCAACAAGATACAGGGAATCTACCTCTGAATTTAAGGGATTCATAAAGGCATTAAACAATTTTTTTAAACTCAAAGTGAAGAAAAAAAAGCCGGAATGCTTGAGAAGGGGATAAATTGATCTTTAGCATTAAAAAAAAGCACAAAATTCAGGCAGAGTAAAACCCAAAAACAAATATAAATAAGCTCTAAAATGCCACAGAACAGCACAGATATCAAATGAAGGCAATAAAATCTGTGCCCTTTTGAAAGTACTTTCAATTCTGCATTTTTTTCCAGTTTGGAAAGATGTTAGTGTAATTCACACATACATGTTAAAATCATTTTGTTTTTCTTCAGCTCCCTCCAAAGCATCCACTGGACTGCAGGGTAGGAATGTTACATGGGTACAGTAATAGGGACCCTCGTCTCAAATTAGCATGTGTGTGAGTGACTGAATTTTGTCCCTGGTGAGCGCTGAAAGAGCCATAAAGACTTTTGGGGTTTGACTTGGTTTCATGATAAATAAAGATAAATTGGTAAGAATTCCTCTAAACAGTTAGTGTGAGAAAAATGCTGTGTCAAAATTCCAATTTAGATGAGACCAGAACTAAATTAAATATCTGGGAATTGGTCCTGTTCCCAAGGCTACTGAAAACTCTCAGTTTCTAATGATATTCTTGTACTGCAATACAGAAGGAGGCAGGCAGGAAGTGGGCTGTCTGCCTTCGTTGAGGAAAATTGACCTGCTAAAGGTCGGTCCTCTCAAGGAATTGCTCTATGTCTTGCTAATGCTATTAAAGAATAAGAAGGAAAGGGACCATATAAAATATTGTTTCAGCTTAATATTTAAAAAATATTAAGAGTACTGAAAGTGTATCTTATGTTTTTTGAATGAAACAAAACCAGTAGAATAAATAGCAAAATATGACAAAGTAATACATGAACATAATAACAATGATGATTATGCCCACATGAGTGCTTGTAATATCTATTCTAATACATTCATGTATGAATTTATTAGGTCCTTATTTTACAAATGAGAAAAATGATACTCATTTACACATGAGGAAGATGAGGGTCAGAAAGGGTAAGAAATTTACCTTTGATCATACAATAAGAGAGTACCTGGAATATTATAAGTACTCAATAAGTGTTAGCAATTATATGTCAGGTGGAAAAAGAAAAAAAGCTTGATCCCAAGTGTATTTATCAGGAATCTTTTAAATACAAGTGAATTTAATATAGGAAATAAAGTGCTTATAGTAATAACATACAACCATTATAGATGACCCGAAACATTTAGGAAGTGGAAGGAAGGGGGAAAAATTGCTGAGTTTTCTCACCAAAAGTCAATCACTCTTCATAAGCCAGACAGAGAAAGACAAACACTGCATGGTTTCACTTATATGTGGAATCTTACAAAAAATGTCCAATTCTTTGAGACAGAGAGTAGAAAAGTGGTTGCCAGGAGCTGGGGAGTGGAGGGAATAGGGGAGAATTGGTGAAAGTTACAAACTTTTAGCTGTAAGACAAATGAGGTCTCAGGATCAAATGTAAAACATGGTGACTGTAGTTGGTAACATTGTATCTGTATAATTAAATTTTGCTCAGAGTGTAGAAAGCCTCTGCCTGCCCTCCCCTCCTCCCTACCAAAGGTAACTAACTATGTGAAGTGGTGGATGTGTTAATAAGCTTGATGGAGAGAGTCCTTTTGCAATGTGGAACTATTGTATATCAAATCATCACATTGTAGACTCTAAATATCTTACAATTTTATGTCAATTATACCTCAGTGGAACTGAAAAAGGTCACTATTCATGTTTTCCTTTAATTTTTCTGCTAATACTTAGAGCCTATTTGTTCTTTTAAATCTAACACTGAAATATTCCATGTTGTTATCTGAAAATACTATTTTAAATGTGCCACAATTTAGCCTTATTTTTGATTTAGGTTGTTTACAGGACTACAGTTATTACTATTATAAGTAATATATAATGAATATTTTGATGACTGTTTCCTGAATCTATAATATTCCTGAGATTTCAAGAGTTGAAACTAGAGCATCACAGTGTATGCACCTGTCTAAGGGAAAACATTATACAAAAGTACAATGTAATTAGAGAGACCACGAACTCTATCTTCATGCACTACAGGAATCTAAGAATCTGGAGTGGCCAAGGCGACCTCACTGACCATAAAATCCATTTTCCTCTTTGCTGAGAGAGCTGAGGCCGCCTGTCACACCACCCAACTTCCTAACCGTTGGCACCTCTCCTCGTTGCAAGTTCTCCCTTCTCTCCTGAAGACGGGCCGGGCTGGCTGTGCCCCCTCCTCAGGCCACCCCCTCATCTGTGCGTTTGATCCCGCCTGTTCTCATCTGCTCAGGGCAAGGCTCCTATCAGTGTCCCGCCTCTTCCCTGCAACATCCTCAGTTTTGGGCTTTCAACTGAGATGTCTTTCTTCAGGCACAAATGCACAATTTTTTAAAACAGAAAACCTTCTTTGATCCCCACCCTCCTTCAGCTTCTGCCCCAGCCACCTACTCCAGTTTTCAGCAGGGTTTTTTGTGGAGGAGTGGTCTAGACTTGCAGTCTCCACTTCATCTCTTCCCATTCTCTTTCTGTTTCTTTGTTTGTTTATTTATTTTTCAATTATAGTTTGCATTCAACATTATTTTTGTAATAGTTTCAGGCATACAGCATAATGGTTAGATAACCATATACTTTACAAAGTGTACCCCCAATATTTCTAGTATCCACCTGGTACCACACACAGCTATTACAATATTATTGACTATATTCCCTATGCTGTGCTTTACATCCCCATGGCTATTCTGTTACTACCAGTTTGTAGTTCTCAAAATCTTCCTCATCTTTTTCACTCAGTCCCCCAAATCCCTTCCCTTTTGGCAACCATCAGTCTGTTCTCTGTATCTATGAGTCTGTTGCTGTTTTGTTTGTTTCTTTATATTGTTCTTTAGATTCCACATATAGGTGAAATCACATGATATTTGTCTTTCTCTGCCTGACTTATTTACCTTCGCATAATACCCTGTAGGCCCATCCATGCTGTCTCCAAAGGCATGATTTCATTTGTTTAAGGCTATTCTCTCTTGCATCCATACCTTTTAATTCATTCATTCCAGACAGTCTTGGGTATCTGTACAAATACCACACTTGTTTACCTTTAGAGACAGGCAGAAATTTTGTTCCAGGGGACTCTTTGCCAAGACATAGCTCTTGTTTAGACTCAGAGGAAAAGGGATGTGGTGTGAAAACTGAATGTGGATCTGGAGTAGGAAAGGACAGGAGTTAATATCAAGGAAATGATTTTGATGTTCACTGACAGAGAAGAGAAAACAGGTTCTGAGGCACACAGGTCTAATTGTGAGCACAGAGTACTTTTGTGATCCCTGCAGGGTTAATTCTATCTAAGACTCATGCTTTGCAATATACCTAGGAAGGTGGGGGGTTATGAAGAAAGATATAGGTTCTGGAAAATGTCTCAAGTGGTGAAAGCCCCTTGCTTGAGTAATTGAAAGCTAAACTGGACCAAGCACTATGAAATATAATTTGGCTCTCTTCTCCAGGGAATGGAGAAAATGACCTAATAGGTCTTTTCCATCTCTGCTTCCCCTGACCTCTGGCTGTTAACATCACTTTTCCTCGTTATGTCAAAATGAATTGCCTATTTACCACTGAACTCTGGAAAGCATTTTTTTTTCCTCCCTAGGTAAGACAACAACCTGGCATTTGCTACATGCACTTCATTTCAACTTAATCAATGTGCCAGAAGTCGTTCTGAAATAGGTATTATTATTTTCAGGAAATTTAGCTTACTTGCTGGGTATATGGTCCCTCTTCACTGTCAAGTCGGAGTGCTCCCAAATTTCAGAGGAAATTCCCAAGAGAATGTAAAATATATTAGCAAAATGGGAAGGAAAATGAAGTGATATGGCCTTTAAATTGCCAGTAACCTGCATAGCAGGGTCATTTATTAGTGCTGAAGCCTGCTCAGCCCGGTTTGTTTGCCATGACAATAAAAACGGAAAAACACTGATGCGGGATGACTGCATTTATACTCTGCAGTATTGCATGCATTTTTCTTTCTTGGGCAGAAAGGAGGAATGGAAGTTATTTAAATATCTTACCAAGAAATAAAGGGTGTTTTCTGGAGATTTTATATATGTGCACACATATATATCCATACATTGATACATATGTGTATATATCACTTTCATCACTAAGATTAAGGGAAAAGTGACAGATTGTAATTTACCAAAAAAGAAAATCATTGTTTTCTGCACAGTCTTGATTAAATGAGGCAATAAATCATATGTCTAAAACATGCCAAGCATCTGCCAAAGCGAAAGTTGTCTCAGAAAGTGACGAGAATAGAACTGCGGAGCGGTAGGCATTTTATAGTCTGTCACTGACGTGACAAGTGGTGATACAGGGCAGCGTTATGTCTCCTCTGCTGATAGTCCAGCCACGTATTTTCTACCGCAGTTCTTTTGTTGGGCCCTCTTTATCTTCATTTAAATGGTTTGCATTTCCTCGAGCTGCAGCAAAGATATGTATTTTCCCTGCTAATGATGTGTCTCCCACGGTCCCAGGATGGTTTTCGTACTTGATGCGACTCATCCACGGAGGGGGCCACGGTCAGGCAGTGTGCTGCAAGTGGAGCTGGACGCCACGTTGCCTTTTCCCACTCTCTGCGGACAGACAAGCCCGGCATGCCAGTGTCTCACGGAGGCTCCCATCTCAGGAGCCCTGTGTCTTCCCCATTACTTTGTAAGGATCGTTAAGCCTGTAAATTCTGCCTGCCAACATCTGTGTTAGACCAAGTCCCTGTTTATGATTTGGAGACAACCCTGTCTGCTTATTTCATCAAGAGGAGAGTAAACAAATACATAAGTTAATCAATAAAACTAAAAATTATTAGGTTTAGCTCATTCCTGAAAATGCAGTGCCTCCCTTTGAACAACCAGCCTGTGCCCAGTAACGTAACACACACTATGGGAAGTGTAGTGGGAAAAGGCACACCCCTCACAGTTGGGGAGCTCACGAACTCAGCAGGGATATAGTGAATCTGCATTCATACCTCAAAACAGGGCTCCTTATTATCTGATATGTTCGGTGTAGGTGGTATAAGGATTCCTCAGAAAGGGAGGATCCTGGACCTTGAATTGGTTAAGATTTATACGGATGAAGAAGAGGAAGGAAAGGTGAAGCTTTAGGAATGAAATAATAAAAAGGCAGGGAGTAGCAGTCCTGAAATGCACCCTTATTATAAAAACAAAAAGAAAACAAAGCAACTGATCAACCAATCAGCCAAACAACAGCAACCCCTGCTTGGGCATCACCTTAGAAGTGAGTGCTGAACTGTGCAATGACGTGAATCCGAAGGAAACCAAAAACAATAAAACAATGTGTGATCTCTGTTTCCACTTTTTTTCCCTTTAGAGACTATAATTTCTTATGCTTTCATTTTCAAATTGTTCTTTTTAAAGCTAGGTAATACACACACTGGCAAACTATTTAATACAAAAGGGTATATATTGAAAAATAAATCCTATCTCATACCTCCAGTACTCCATTGTTCTTCTTACCAGAAGTAATCCCTTTTACTAGTTTTTTCTCTATATTTCTTGGATATTTCAGGCATATAGAACTACATATATATATGTATCTTTAGGTATAATAGATACTTATTTACATATATTACTATATTATGTATTATTTATATAGAATTTATTTTCTCAATTATAAGAAATTCATTTATATAGTATTATAATAAATAATATAATTTATATTTTATAAAAATTCATTTATATATAACATAGATACTATATAAATGCATATACACATATATACACACATATAATCTATATGCCTAAAATATCACTTATATACTATATACATGAATTTTTGCCATTATATTTTAAAATCCAAGGGCAGTTCTTTTGAAAATCTGGTACTATATTATTCTACTGGTCATAGAAATACTCTTGATTTATTTATGCTCATTTTGTACCAAGAAATACTTTTAATTTTTACCATGTGAGTCTGGTGAATGCTCACAAAATCTACCTAAAAATCATCACAGCAAGAATCATGAAATGTCTCAGATGGTCTGACAGTGTCAAGTCGTCCTGCGAAAGGCACCGGCGTGGACAAGCCAAAGTAGCCCCAGTGCCTGGACTTGGCTCCACCCAGGCCCTGTGACCTTCGTACCAAAATCACACGGACAGGAGCCTGCCGTGGTTTTGAACAAAAGTGAACTCTTGGTAAAATGTCAAGAGGAGATATCAACACTGGAAATCCTAAGTGCCTTTTTCTTTCTTTAAGTCCAGAGCTAAATCTGAACAGGGACGATAGAGGCAAGTCATGAAGAATTGAATTCAAATACTTTTGTCCATGTTATATGAAATGACATGTTCAGAAAGATGCCTATAAATTACATCAGGCAGTTTTCTTTGACAATGAGTTTTGAATAAACTTTAGGGTCACAATTAAATATTAACTTTTCTCTTTTTGGACAAGGAACAGAGATGACTTAAACTAGTTCAAACAAAAGATGTATTTCATGGAACCCTAAAGCATGAAGGAGAGCTGGGTTGTCCTAGGCTTTATCTTCATTTTACAGATTAGGAAACTGAGAATTATAACAAATAAACAACCAGTTCAAGGTTTTAGGACACTAGCCCATGTCAAGCAGGCCAAGCTAGATAAAACAATCAAAGGACAAAGTTTTGAAAATGAGTTTTCTTATTGATGAAAACACTCTTTTTTTTGGTTAAACACATTATATTTCTCCAACATATACAGTAGTACTTCTCAAGTTTCTGCACTTTAATACAGTGTTTCAAAAGGAACACAAAAGCACTTCTTTATCTCTTGTCTGTTTCACTTACCTCCCCTGTAAAACTGCTCTTGCCATTTGGTATTTATTGGTTTAGAACAATTATTGAGTGGTTTACATTTACAGTGTAATTGTTGGATTATATGTCAGTCATTTCCAACTAGTCTACGAGTACTTGGCATAACACCTAGCAGATAGAAGGCACTTGAAGGATGATTGTTAATTGAAGGAAAGTTGAATTGCCGTAGCCCCTTGTACATATAAGAGGCAAATATATATATTTTTTCTTCTGAGTTAAGATGTGGAAAGACATTGTGATTTGAAACAGGAGTTTAAGAACAATGATTAGATTTCTAGAGTGGGTGCCTCTGTAATTAGACATTTCATTTGAAAAGCAGTCTAGGGCAAATTGTGGCAGACACTGAATGCCAAGTTAAATAAGGAATCTATCTAGCAGATAAAAGGGAATCAGCAATGAGTTCTAAGCACCATGCTATCTGTGTTGCTACTGAGAAAAGGTGATAAAACCTTGAATTAGGGTGGCAACATTTTGAAAAAAGAATCAACAAATGTAATGAATCTGAAAATTTTTCCTTGTGAAAGGACCCATCTTCCTCATTTTTAGTCAAGTTAATGATGACTAGAGAGAACAAGAAACTTGTCTGTAATCATATAAGTAGTAGAACAGGGATTTTAATTCTAGTTTATTAGCTCGGTATGTCAGTGTTAAACTGAAGAGTCTGAGATAGTCTCCCTGCTAGAATTAGGTGCTCATCCTTGCTCTAATGAAGGAAATAGCTCTGCCCGAAGAAGAGCACTTATTTCCACAGCTGTAAACTTGTGGTACCCCTCTGCACATCTCTGAGGTCAAGCCAGTCACTGTCTGGCCTTTAGGCAACTTCTGGTCCCCAAACAATTTGTGCATGTCAATTCTACCGTATTTCTCATTCATGTATAATCCATGGCCACTGAACAATACATACATGCCCAAATAGATCTACTTTCTCTCTACCCCCTAGCTACTTAATGCATGCATTGATGTGTTTTTTTCCCTTCTCTTGAATACCTATCTTCCTCATTGTTTCAGTTTTATCCTCATAGCCCTTGCTCTGTCATACATAAATCCCTATATGCTCAATGTTACAAGAAACCTCTTTATCCTCCTTCTCGCCTTCCTTCTCTCCCTCTGTTTCAGAGCACACAACTCACAATCGCCTTTGAAGACATCCTCGGAAGAAAGCACATGGATATTTTACATTCCGTGTCTTCAGGGACCGAGAAGGGACCATTCTTTGTATTGCTGTCAGGTGATTATTTTTCTAGTCCTGTCTTAGATAGCTCAGGCTGCTACAACAAAATACCATTGTCTGGGTGGCTTCAAAAAACAAATTTATTTCTTATAGTTCTTGAAGCTGAAATATTCAAGATTAGGGTGCTGGCCAATTCTGTTTCTGGTGAGACTCTTCCAGGTGTGCAGACACCCACCTTCTCGCTTTGTGCTCACATGGCAGAGAGACACCTCTGGTCTCTCTTCCTCTTTTTACATGAACACTAATCCCATAATCAGTGTCTCACGCTTATAAATGAATCTAAAATTAATTACCTCCCAAAGACCCCACCTCCAAATATCATCACATTGGGAGTTAGGGCTTCAACATTTAAATTTTGGAATGGCCCAAATATTCAGTCCACAACAAGTCATAAACCAAGCCTAACCAAAAAACTAATTGGCCTTTGACAACTTAGCTACTGTATTTTTCAGACTATAAGACACACTTTGACCCCCCAAATTTGGGAGGAATAATGGTTGTTAATGCTGCTGTTGAGTTCTGTTTACATTTACATTGGTAATATATTATGTTATTTATGCTATTAAATATTTTACCACATTTTTTGTTTCAAAATTTTTTTCCTATTTTCCTCCTCTAAAACCTAGGTGCATTTTATGGTCCAAAAAATACAGTATATGCTCTATCTGTCTCCATCAATGTTATTTATCAACTTACTGATTACTCTTCTCAACTGAGGATGCTGGGACAAGAATGACTTCAAAATCTAAATAATTCACTTCACAAGCTCCTTTCCTGAACTTCAGTAACACTGATGTTCATTAAACGTTTGTCACCCATTCTCAGGACCACATCTGTGTCTTGCCCTCACTCTAATCTGCTCCATTACAGAGGAATTCTAGTGTCTGAATCTCAGACTTCCTTCTTCTATTATCTGATTTGTCTTGTTTCTTGACCTTCTGTTTCCATGCCATTTTCTTCTAACCCAATTGTTCCCTTCTGGTACTTATTCCTTTTCTATGCAGCATGAGTTCCATGGCTCAACACCCGAACCAGCATCGTCTATCCCCTTGGCCCCACATTTCCTCTACACACTTTGCCAGACAGACTGCAACTCTAGATAATACTTCTGTGTGCTTTGTTATTCCTAAACCCAGATGGTGGAGTTAATGCTGGAGAAAATATAATGTCTGTGCTAATGGGAAGCACAACAAATGGACATAGTTCTATCTCAGCTGGGCCCTGAGAAACAGAAGTCGCACCTCTCTCCTGTTGGTTGAGCTTCTTGTCCGATTTGTTCTGATGAGTAACCTTCGCCTGTCTCCTCAAGTATCTATTCAGTTACTAGTCTTCGCTCTACCCATCACAATTTTGACTCCTAGTTTTCAGTGGACGTTAAAATTGATTTCAGCTTCTCACTAGACTGTGAGCTCCTTGAGGTCAGGGAACCTGTTTTAACATTTGTATACCCTTGTCATGGTGCTCGGCATATTTTAGACACTCAATAAATATTGAATAAATTTACCTTCTCTCTATGCATAAACTGATTGGCATCAACATCCAAACTTAGCTGTTATCAGATGATATGTTTATCTGCCTTATGGGACCAACTTATTTGCCTATGCACAAAACCCTCCTCTTGTTGGCTTCCAGAGACCTTGTTCCATTAGTAATCACATCTCTCTTATGCATTCAAGTTCTTCCTATATTAGCTGCTTTTTTAGCTATAAATATTTTCAAATGTCTCTGACATGAGATAAACTAATAAAAATATTCTTTTAAAATCTGAATTTCTCTCTAGCTAACACAAAATGTTCTCCTTTCCATCAACTCTAAAATCATTGATAAGATGATCTTTACTCCCACCACGATCTGGCTTCAACCTCAAGCTCTCTTTGGAAACTGTCACAATGACCTCCAGCTGTCAAAGCCAACACGCATGTTCAAGTCCTTGCCTCCCTGAAGTTTAGCACTTCCAAAAATTTTCCTTGGCTTCCATAATTTTATGTTTCAGTTCACTTCTCAGTTTCCAGGTAGGCTCCTCTTCTGAGCTTCAACCTGTAAATGCCAGTGGTCCTCAGAGACCTCTCTTCTCATGCATCTCCCTGGTAGTTTCAGCTGACCCCAAACTGTATCTAGAAACTTAAGACTTTATATTACAACACATTGTCTTTGTGTTGTAATAGGTGCTAATGGTGGGGAATATTGCTTTAAAGCATAAGACCAAACAACCACTAAGCTTTGAGATGATCTATTTCATGGTTTCTTAGTGTATTTGGCATTTTGTACTTGATATGCCTCTGTTACAGGGGCTGTTGTGATGCCTAGCACATCACTGACTTTTACCCACTAGATGCCAGTAGTACCCCTGTGTTGTGATAACCAAAATTGCCTCCGGATTTGCCAAATGTCTCCTGCAGGGTAAAATTGCCCCCCTTGTTAAGAAACACTGATCTATCTGAAAGGGGTTAATAACAATGAACAAAGGAGGAATAACTAGTTCATTGTATTGTTAGGTTCCAGAAATGGGCTCAGATTTCAAATTAGTCTGATCATGTTTTGAATGAAATCTGCATGTCTTGAAATTTGTGCTTCTCTTCACCCTTGCCACTCCCATTGACTTTGCCAGTTATTTGCCAATATTTCCTGGAAATTAAAATTTCCCCTCTTTGTTCTGTGATTTGCTTTCCATGGAATATAGGTAGCAGTGCTGGGAAACCTTAATGGCAGTCTGGAATAGATGGTACTTGTGGAGAAGGGTTGGGGATTGCTGATAGCTAACCAATCACAAAAGAAGGAAAATACAACTTTTCATGGGGACTACTGCAACTGTACCTAATTCACTTTTTTTGATAAATTACTGACACTTGTAATGACTTGGTGTTTTTATGCATGTGAATTCAACTAATATGAAAATAGGAATTACCTCAGTAAAATTTCAAACCTTCATTACTTTTCATTGATATCTTTTTTAGATTAAATACAAATTTAAGTCTTTCCTATATTGGGCTGTGCACATCCCATAAGAACGTGCCCTCTCAGAACACCTTGGCAAAGGTCCTCTCTCTACCTGCTTTTAAGTTTGCTTCTTGGTGAACCAGGCATTGAGAGTAGGGACACACCTGTGACAGTTTGGGAAAGAATCTATGTCTTTAGAGTCATAAACACCAGCATGTGCAGATTGAAGAGTCTGCCTATTTAGTTGGAGTAGACCAACAAAATCAAATGCAAAATAAGAACAAAATACATCATCTCAGCCAAATGTTTATTATATTAGAGAATCTTATAAATTAGAAATCCTTTTCCTTTCATGAGATGATGCTTAAGTGGGTTAAACAAATTCCTCAAAGAGAAGGTAAGAAATATATTGCACTCATTGAACCACAAAGTAAATGGTGACAGTTATTTGCTACTTAAAATTTGACCAAAACTTCACATTTTGCAAACCTCTGCATTGAGTGCTGTAGATACAGACAATAGGAAAATGTGCACTTTTGAAAAAAACTTAGAGCTTTTGTAAAGGATTTATTTTTTTTGAGGTTTCTTAAAGCAGCTCAGTTGCTATGGCTGGCAGACAGCCAGTTGATTAGAGAGAATTAGAGTTCACGTCTTTTTTTCCCCATTAGAGTTTCTAGTTTGCCCTAATTTGGAGTCATTGGATTTTTCTTCCTAGAAAATTCAAGGCACGCAATTTCCCCTTTCAATTCAACTATGAAACTGTTAACTGGGCAATAGTGGAACGAGGTTCCCCTTAAATGATTCTGACATTCTTCAGAAGCAAGACCACTGATCACCTTTAATCTTAATGGATTGGAACTAATTTCTGAAGACCCAAAGTTTCCTCAACTGGAAAGAAAATAAATTATAAGAAACACCAACAAAACCCTACATACAGTAAACATAAGCTCCAGAGACTAAAAGTCATGTCTTAACCAAACAGATGATCAGTGATGATTAATGCCTTGTACATAAATTCCTCTCTGGAAAACTATTTAGAAATTCTTTTGATGTAGCACTTACATGAATTCAACCTTAAAAAGGCAACTGTTTCCCATCACTCTCTGTTCTCTGTCCATTTTATTTTTCTTATTAACTGTTATGATCATCTAATACACTGTAGCTTTTTTACTTTATAAACCTTTAAACTTTTTAACATTTAAACTATATTATAGTAACACTTAAAACATAAACATATTTTACATTTTATTAAATATTTCTCTTTCTATTCTTATTCTATAAGCACTTTGCTATTTTTAACATTATTTCTTTACTTTTTAAATCTTTTTTGTTGTTGTTGTTCTTAAAAATTAAGACACAAACTCACACACTGCTTAGGCCTACACAGAGTCGGGATCACCAGTGTCACCGTCTTCCACCTCCATGTCTTGTCCCACAGGAGGATCTTCAGGTGCAATGACATGCACAGAACTGTCATCTCCTGTGATAACACTGCCTTCCCCTGGACCACCTCCTGGAGGAGCTGCCTGAGGCTCTACTTAAGGAGGTGTCACTTTTTTCAGTAATAGGTCCATGGTGGTTTTTTCCCTTCATCATAGATTTGCTCTGTATTAATGAAAACCTTTTGGTGTTGGAGTCCATTATTTAAAACCTTATAAAGAGACTATTAAGGTCTGGAAAACCTTCTGCCCTTCACTGTGAGTTTCCTTGGGGGTTCTTTTTCTTCTGCAGTTTCCTTTTGTGTTGCCTCTTCTTTAGCCATGTGTTCCTGTCCCAGTTCTAACAATTTTGCACTAGTCAGTTCCCCAGGAACCACCTCTAGGGCTTCCTCAATGTCATCCTCATCCATGCCCGGGTTAAAGTTGTTGAGCATCTCACTGACAGCCTTGTTGATTGTTGTAACCTCCTCATCCTTGGCAAATCCTTTGAAGTCATGGATGAATCTCTTGCGTGTCTCCTTCCAAATGTCATTTATATGCTCCTTTGTAAATATACTCCTTTGTAACATCACCCCAAGCCCAAGCAAGGTTCTTGATGCAATCATAGATGTTGTGATCGTTTCAGAATTGCATCTTCTCAGTGTCTTCCTCAGTTGCAACAGTAGCCTGGGCAAAAGTTCTCCTCAGGTGGTGGGCCTTAAAAGCTGCTATAACTCTTTGGTCCTTTGGTTGCATCTAAGAGGTTGAATGAGAGGGAGAAACACCCCTTTGATATTGGGCTGAAGATCACCAATAAAATGAGGCTATCTAAGAGCATTATTAACAATAAGCAAATTATTGAAAGGTATGTTATTCTCCAAACAGTGCTTTTTTCATTTTGCTGGCATTGCAATGTAGGAGGGCATCTTGGAAGAGGAGCTGGGTCATCCATGACTTCATACGGTTCCTGTAGAAAGCTGACAGTGTGTGGTTGCTTGAAGGACCTGGGGTTCTCATTGTGCCAGGTCACAGAGGGTTTCCATTTGCAGACTGCAACACCACCCTCAAGCAAGGTTAACAACTCCAAACATGGCTTTGGCTTGGCCTCCCTATGGATGAAAGTCCTTTCAGGCATTTGTTTCCAGAATAGGGAGGCTTCATCTATATTGAATATTTGCTCCGGCAAGTAATTCCCTCACAAGCAGCTTATCTGAAGTTTCCAAAAATTTTTTAGCAGCCTTCCCATCAGCACTAGCAGACTTACCACTCACTGTCACATTGTTTAATGAACAACAATTCTTGAATTGTTTAAACCACCCAGAACTAACAGTAAATTCAACACCTACTCTTGTCCAGTCTTTTCTCTCAAAAACACAAAGAAACATTTTGCTTTGGCCATGATCTTCATGGTGCTGAGAGGGCTATGCTTCTGTGCGTGGTCTTCAGTCCAGGTTATTAGAACCTCTCCATGTCTGACACAGGCCCTCCTGGCATGTTTGTTAGTCTCGCTGCCTTCAGTGG
Source organism: Trachops cirrhosus (assembly GCA_028533065.1). Classification (NCBI taxonomy): domain Eukaryota; kingdom Metazoa; phylum Chordata; class Mammalia; order Chiroptera; family Phyllostomidae; genus Trachops; species Trachops cirrhosus. Next base: position 29,646,282 of record CM052545.1, on the reverse strand, counting down.
AACAGATCCTTGAACAGCTTCTGTCATTTCGTTCTTGTTTTTCAATATCATAGCTGTGGTGGAATGGGGCATGCCTGACAATCAGTGATTTCCCACCTTCGTGGTCCTTAATCACTTTAACATCATATCCAGGTCAGTCACTTGATGAGGCCTCTTAATGGCAACACTTGCAGTAGATTCTGTATGCTTAGGGTGATGATGAACAAAATAACAAGAGACAAAATCAAGCAGAAGAGAAAATGACGCAATGGAGAAACATGGTAAACTGGATGTATGAGTTTGCTGGTGCGTAATATGGCCTACATTTCTACAGCAAACTGAGGTTTTATAAGCAGAAAGAGTATAATGATAAAAAGTATAGTAATACATCAGTCACTAACATGGTCATTTACTATCATTATCAAGTATTTTATACTGTATGCAATTGTATGTGCTATAGACTTTTATTCGACTGGCAGTGCAGGTTCATTTATACCAGAGTCATCACAAACATGTGAGTGATGCATTGTCCTATGACACTGACACTAAGATGGCTATGGTGTCACTACACGATAAGAATTTTTCAGCCTTATTATATTATTATGGGGTCACTACCATATGTGATCTATCACTGACACAACATAATTATGTACTACATGACTGTAATAAAAAATTGTAACAATATTTGAATGGTCTACAGAGCCAGTGATAATAAGTAAAAGGTAGTAAATAGTTGGAAAACCTTTGTATTTTTACTTGGTGATCAAATAGATACAATTTCAGCAAGTATGATTGTACAACTATAATTATTCTTAAACTCTGCATGTTTCTCAGAGACTCCTCTAAACACTTAAATGATAAGACAACTGGCATCCTGGACTGCCCTTGACTTTGTTTTCATGTGGCTTTATGGAGTCATGGCCTTTTGGTAAAAATGCAGTTGACTTCATATACCTAAGAAGATATGTGAATATGTTTTCCAAAATACAATTGTACCATGCTGAAGGCCAATTTCCTCCTGGCTGAAGGTCAGGGTCACCATGGATGCACTGCTGAGCACAAACACGGTGCTCATTCCACTGCGCAACACCGCACAAGGCAGGCATGCTCCGCAGCTTCCACACGGTGCCTGGGTCTCACCACGTTAAGTTCATCCCCAGAAGGTCTACTGGGAATTTCAGGGATCCTTTCCACCCTAAATCTAAGATTTCTTGGTCTTAAAACCACGTTTTAGGATGGACAAACCCTAGGGTGAAACCTCCCCCTCTCGTGATTCTCACTTTCGGTGTTCATATCTTGTGTTATCCCCTGCCTTTGAATTTGGGCACAACTTGTGATTTGCTTCTAACCATAGACTACGGCAAAGGTGATGGATTGTCACTCATGTGATTAGGTTGCTTTACATGAGACCTAATCTCAGAATTGAGAGAGATGCTCCCAGCTGGCTTGTAAAGTATGTAACCATGTTGAGGAAGCCCATATGGAAAGGGACTTTAGGCAGCCTCTAGTTACTATGATTGCCTCCAGCTGATGGTGAGCACGAAGCTGAGGCCCCCAACTCTAACAGCTGGAAGGAATGAATTCTGCCAATTACCCAAGTGAGCTTGGAAGAAGATTAATTCCCAGTCAGCCCTCCAGATAAGAATTTACCCTGTATATTGGTGCAGCCACAAGGGAAAACAATAGGGAAATTCTTCAAAAAATTAAAAATAGAACCATCATATGACTTAGCCATTTCACTTCTGGGTATTTAGCTGAATGAGTTAAAATACTAATTTGAAAAGATACATGTACCCCTATTTATAATAGCTAAAATACGAAAGCAACCTCGGTGTCCATTCATAGATGAATGTATGGAAGAAGATGTGGTATATATGTACAGTGGATCATTACTCAGCCATAAAAAATGGAATCTTAACCATTTATGACAACATGGATGGACCTAGAGGGTATTACATTATGTGAAATAAATCAAATGAAGATAAACATTGTATGGCTTCACTTATATGTGGAATCTAAAAAACAAAACAGATGAATAAACAAAATAGGAAAAACACACAGATACAGAGAACAAACTAATGGTTGCCAGATGGGGAGTTAGGGTGATGGGCCAAAAAACGAAAAGGACTAGGAAGTATAAACTGCCAGTTACAAAATAAGTCACAGGATGTGAATGCTGCATAGAGCACGTAGTGGAGAATATCGTAACAACTACGTATAGTGACAGATGGTTACTAGACCTATTGTGGTGACCGATTTGTAAGGCATAAAAAATCTAATCAGTGTGTCATATACCTAAAATTAATATATTATACATCAACTATAATGAAAACACAAAAATAAAGTAGTAAAGTAAATCTGAAAAAAAAAAAAAGAATTGAGCTTGGCTGATACCTTCATTTCAGCCATCTAAGACCCTGGGTTCAGCCTAGAACCTGGCTAAGCTTTTGATCCATGAAAACTGTGGCAGGATTAGTGTGTGCTGCTTTAAGCTGCTCAGCTAAAGGCAATTCACCACACAGCTAATGAAACTAATGTAAGAATTTAAAAATATCAACGTAAGGAACTAAGTTTTTAAATTTCAGGGTTTGGGGTGTATCCCGATATTTTTACTACTCTGCTCCTGCCCTGCATTCAGGAAAGAGACACCGCATACTGTGAAATTACCTGAGACTGGCTCATGTTTGCCAAAACAGGAACATCAGCAGCTGCTGCCAGAGGCCTGGTATTTTTTTTTTTAAATAATTTGTAGCTTAAAAGACAAGTGTCCGACGTTGTGCTGCATTGACTAGCTAAATGGGCTGAAATGGAATTTGCTTGTCAGGGCCCAGTTAACATTCCTTATGCGGACTTTCTTATACCATCTGTTTTCAGCAATTCAGCTGCCTATATGTCTGTATGTCTATAGGAATCTGACAGATTAATCTGAGAATAGCATGATATTTGATCAAGGGGTGTTGAGGTATCGATAAGATGTTGTGGACTTGAGTGGACAGTAAAGACAAGGAAACACAACAGAGGAATATAGAAGAAATGTAAGTCAAGAGGGATTTCACAGATTACTTATGGCTAAGGTGCCTGCAAATTCATTTGTGCTCTGCTGCACTTGTTTCTCATTATTTCCTCGGCTGCGTTTGGCTCTTCCTAGATGAGTGCTCCAAAAGAACCACTCCTAGTCATCTGACAGACTTAGGTTTATTTCCTTGCTGCTCCTTCATTCTTTCTTTGAGGTTCTGTTTCTCCAATTATACATTGCCTATTTATGCTGTGTAATTTTATTAGAGTGGATTGGGGTATAAATGGAAGAGAAAATTAAGAACTCACAATTCAAAGAGGAGTAAAAATAAAAATGTTCTCCCCAAATATCTGGGAATCAAGTGGGTAGTCTTAATAGGCATGGGCAAATCATATGTAAATGTGTGATTCATTATAGTTATTTATCCTATTCTAATTGCTCAGGAATTAGGAAATCAAAGAATGATTTGGGGAGTTTATGACAATATCTAAAAATTATTTACACTTTATTACAAACACACACTCTAGTTCCCCCCCCCCCATTACCTGTTTGATCTTAGATACATCACTAGCTATGTCTGGGTCTCTGTCTCCTAATCTGTAAATTAAGGCATTGCAAACCCAGTGCCCTGAAGTTGCATTGTGGTTCCATTGTGATTATAATGTAGAGTCTACAGAGTTGTTTGAAGATTGAAATGAGAAAACAGACTTTCCATTGTGTCTGACCCATGGTAGGTGCTTAGTAAATTTATACAATGATTCCTTTCCTTTTCCTTTCTCTTGCTTTCTAGTTTAACTTTCTATCTATGATTTGATAGGCAAGCAGAAAAAAAAACCCAGATATTATTTGAAAATAAGTTGAGATTTCCTAAGAAGGAAGTGAGATTTTTCTCACAACTGATCAGTTACATTTAATATATGTTTACAAATGGGTTTGTCTCTTTTTGAACATTACAACCCATAATTACAACATTCAGGCAATGAGACCCACACAGGTAATTCCTGGGATGGTATGCTACATTGAATTCAGTTGGGACTTTGAATACACACACAGGCCATAGTGAGTTCTCTTTATTTCCTAGGTTGTGACAATGACAGAATTGTTTATTGCTTTCCATTGTCCTGTTATTTATTGTCACAACAATAAGCATACAGCCACTTTGTAATTATGTAGCAGAAGAGCTTAGCAAAAGGCATTGCATGAATACAAATTAGAATTCTCATATAAATTGTTTCCAACAGTAAGTGGCATTGGCCTTTGAGAGATTCATTTTATTGCATTCTAAGTGCAGGATTGATTGCTAGTATCCAGATATCACTTATTTAATAGAGACATCCTTTCTGTATTATGAGTCATTCACACAATTCTAACAAACTGCCAAGCACATTCAAATGTCTACCGAAAGATGGGTGGCCCAGTGACATCTACCACAAAACACAGAATTATTTATTCTACCTGCCATAAATGTTATGTGAAGACAGAATAATAAAAGGTAGTTCTTGTAATCCAGGGACATATGATTTAAGTCTGGAGGTGCAATAATCCACATGTAGCCACAATATGTTCATGATCTATAACAGCTAAATTGGTGGTTGAGACTGTAAATTCTGTTTGTGTCTAGAGGAGGTGAATTAATGATTAAAACCAGCTAGAGCAACAGTGTTTCATTGAGAAGCAAAACCCAAAAGAGTTTGTTTCTTTATAGGAAGAATAAAATGCCAATGTGCAAAATATTTCTGAATGTGACTTTTGACCTTGCCATGCATATTTAAACCCCTTGCAGTTTGCAACAGTTTGGGAATCTAACCACAATATAAACCTTTAGGGGGAAGGCAAAGGCCGCCACCCAAACTGGACAACTTCAGTGCATTGCAGGGAGTAAAGCTGAGTTGTTCCCTTCCATGCTGCTTGCTGCAAAGGACTAAAGGTGCCAGGCACAGTCCTTTCTCTAACCCCTCAGTTCTTCCAGTTCAAATTTTCAGAGACTCCATTTCAGATACTACTCTCTGTAAAATTGCTTTCCCCTTTCTTTCCCTACCTCTTGACTAGCCCTTGGCCTTGGTAGTTCTTTTTTTTCCTATCCTCACCCAAGGATATGTCATTGATTTGAGAGACAGAGAGAGAAACATCGACGTGAGGAAACACCCATTGGTTGCCTTTTATATGCAGACAAGCAAGGATCAAACCCACAACCTAAGTATGTGCCCTGACTGGGAATCAAACCTGCAATGCTTTGATGTACAGGACAAGACTCCAATCCACTGAGCCACCCAGCCAGGGCAGCCTTGGTAATTCTTGTTGACCTTGTACTACTTGATAGTTCTCCTGAGACCTTATCATCATAACACACACACACACACACACACACACACACACACACACACACACACCCCTTTTTAATAGTTTCCCTACTGGAATAGGAGCTCCACATGGAGAAACATTTTGGTTTTCTTCACTACTTTACCCAGACCCTAGAAGAACACCTTGGACATAGTAAGTGTTCAAGAAGTATTTGTTTAGTGAATGAATACAGCATGACATTAACATTACTACATCAAAAGGACAAAGATGTCCTAAGAACACGGTGGTTTGTACATATGTACATATTAATAAAGCCTTTGTTCATGCTCTTCAGATAACTGAAACTTCACCTTCCAACATCTGGAAGCCTGATCTGGCATACGTGCCAGGCATACACATTGCTGCCCTGGCACTGCCAGCGTGATGATTAGGAGAGGAGGAGTTTCTGCCACTAGTTTGGCTGCGTAGATGGACCACATCATACTCAGAGCTTCTGGGAATAGCAGGGGGAATCCAGCCCGTTGTGCAGACTGAAGTGAGATCTCTGGGCTCATTGTTACTCCATTTGAATGTCCCTTTCCTATCAATATGCAACTAGGCAACCAATCAGGCGAACATCCCATTGTTCTCCAACTGCCTTTGCCAGCACTATAAAAAGGCAAAGTATCTCTATATTTTTGAATGATTACAATAGACAGACCCATAGTCCACAATGGGTTAAAACTGCTGAGAACCCATCTCCAAAAAGCTACAATTACTAAGATTTACTGACAGCAGTTGTGACAATGGAGAACAATTTTCTTTAAGCTAATTCAAACAATCTTTGGAGTGGTCATTTGTAGCAGCAAATGGTTTGCTGCTGCAGTCAAAGATTGGAAGAATTTCTCTCTCCATCCTGGAGCTAAACCAAACACACATGGAAGCTTACTTGGGACAGGAGGAAAAGAAATGTGGGAGACATATATCTCATTAAAAGACATTCATTTCTCTGTTCCCAAACTAATGTGCCATGCTCTTACTTCACTGCATAACGAGGGAAACATCGGTGCATAATTAGGCATCACCTTATGACAGCGTGAGCCATTAATCAAACAATAATTTTAAGGGTTGTCATGGAAGGCAGGCTCAGGTTTATTCTTGGATTTTTTTAAATAGTACAAGCTGCTAGGTAGTGAAGCTCTTAAAAAAGAAGCATCAAGCCTAAAATATCAGAATATGTCTTTTTAATTGAAATAATATACCTATTCATCCTTATAGGTTGTCATTTCTATTCAGAACTGCCTTCAAGATTTTTTGGGGTGTTTCTCCATGCTGAAAGGATTTTCACCTACTGCAAAGAGATGAATGAAGTTAGAAACTTTCAGCTATTGGTTAAATCTGGGTAAAAATTTGGACATGTAAATTTCACCACTTTTGGTTTATCTCTGCCCAATCATAATCTATGTGAAGATTCAATGCATTGAACTCATTTTTATATAGTATTAAAATAGCTTGGAGATGTGAATTTTTAAATTGATATTTTAATTCAGTTTTAAAAATAAGAGATTTGGCTAATTTAATTGTTTCACAACTTACTGCCTTGAAATTACTAAGAATTCTTTAGCCTAGAGATTTTCCCGAGCCACTTTCCTAGAAGCTTTAAATTTTTTTTCATTATTTCACTGTGGATGACTGCAATATCTATTTCACTCCAACCAACAAAGCACCACTCCTGTGCAGCCTCAGAACCTGCAATTTTAGTTCTGTCTCGTTGCCTTTACGAGTGGAACATTACTGCTCAACTGAGTGTTGAAGTCCCTCTGTGTTTGAAAGAAGCCCATTTGGTCGGCGTGATACGGCCACTGAGATGTCCGGGCTCTCTGCAAATACATCAGCTCCTCAGGCTGCGCGTGTCGGAGCTACAACGCCGCTCACACCGGAGGACGGTTGATTTCTTCCTGCAGTACAAGTTTATTCCCCCAGGATGGCTAATGATCAATAGTCATATCTTCAAAGAATGTGCCATTTGTCAGTAGGAAGACAGCTAAGGGGAGACTGGGGATCACTAAATGGAGAAAAATAAGTTTTATTCCCGTCAGTGATGAGATTGGTAGGCAGTTCCGCAAATGAAACAAGAACGGCTGAACTGAGTGTTCCTAGGGCAGGGAAGTCGGCCGGCCCCACTTTATAGCAACAACAGAGCGGCTCCACGCACTAATCACAGCACCTACAAAGCAACCTAGAAACTGACCACAGTGTGCCAGCTGATCACAAAATGAAATGAAAGGACAACCGTTAAGATAGTCTTGATTGAAGGCTGATCTCTTCAAGGAGGAGTAAATATGATTTTCCAGCAGGTATGGATCTCAGCCAATTCACTTGGACTACTGAAATTAAAGCTAGAATGAAACTCAAGGAAAATGAAAACAATATGCCCGGATTATAGCTGAGAATAAAGGGAAACAAGTGTGATCCCTAGAAGTCCATTTTTACAAAACAAACTCATTAGATATTAAATTTTATATTATATACTATTAAAGTATTTGTGGGTCAACACATCATTGTTCCTTCTGTCTCAGGAACACCCGGCACAGCGGACTCCGGGTGAGGCCATACATACTCCTACTGCAGAGTCACATTGATGGGTCGTGCAGATGCTGCCGTGAGATGTGTATCTCAAACATTCTAGGTCTCTGTGAACAGTCACGGGGCGTTCTGGAGTAATTTATCTTTCTAAAGACTTTTTAATCTCGGCAAGGATCGAAGAAGCCTGCAAGATGGTTGCTGGCAGAGGAGGAAACTGAGGAATTGGGAACAGCAGAGGGGAAGGAAATTTCTTTTACCATTTAAGGCTTTGTGTCTTTCAAAATGTGATTCACGGGCATGCGTTGTCTGTTTCTATATATGTTCTAAAATATGTAGTTTCATCCTTTATTCCCATTCCAGTTTTTTTTTTTTTTACAGTTTCTATCCTTTATTCCCAATAAAGGATAGAAACTGTACTGAATAAACTAAAATAAAAAAATTTAAAAAAAGTTTCTATAAAATTAATCACATGCTTTTTTCTCATTTATTATCCAAAGGTAGCAAATTATATTAATTGATTTTTTAATTTTTAAAAATTTTTTTATTTTAGTAAGAAAATAAAAAAATAAAACATGTATTTTCAAATTTACATATGTTCAAATGTTTACATTATATATTTGAAAAAATATGATTTATCTCTTTCCAATATTTATAATCATTTCCTCTCTCAGGCCTGCATCTTTGAGATGTGCTTGCTTCTTTGGTCCTTAATCAATTCCAGACCCTAAAATGAGGTGAAATCATGCACCCCTAAAGACCCATTAACTTGATTATAGCCATCTCTTATTTCTCCCTTATTTTTAAATCTACCTTGCCTTAATAAATAAGACATTTTAAAAGGAGGTTCTTTCTACTCCTGTAATCTCTCAGGAGAAACATTCACAGGGCAAACACTCTCACATGTGCATAAAAACTGGCAGGTGATAATAGGTATATATTAAGTATGAACTTCCTTTTGAGAAAAGTATGATTCAGCCTCCCGAAGACAGCCAGATAAGAACTGAATGTGGGGCTCTGAATATTGAGGGGAGAGTTTGATGGGGAATGGTTTCTGCTGGTCTGTTGCTACCTGGCACCCCTGGAACTCTGCTGGAGAAACTTACCTATGTCTACTTTCCTGTGTTTTTCGTAGAACAGATTTAAGAAATTCAACAAGCCCTGGTTGCTGTGGCTCAGTGGATTGAGTGCTGGCCAGCAAAGCAAAGAGTCACTGGTTCGATTCCAAGTCAGGGCACATGCCTGGTTTGTGGGCCGGGTCCCCAGTGCGGGGTGTATGAGAGGCAACCATACATTAATGTTTCTCTCCTTTTCTTTCTCCCTCCCTTCCCTTCTCTCTAAAAATAAGTAAATTAAAAAAATAAATTCAACAGGTGTTCATAAAAGAGGAGAGTAAGTCCTCATGCTACAAGCACAGACACCTGAGATTGGGGCTGCCTTATGCATGTGATCCATCTCATCCTCCCTGCCCGCTTTCCTGTATCCTCCAAGTATCTTAAAAGAAAAAGGAAACAAAAACATTTTCAGGGAGCTCAAAATCTGGGACAAGGTATACTTACCCCAATTTTCATGGGTGAAAATTAGCTTTCACATTAGTTCATTTGTTAAGTTGTCACCAGAAAGAGTAATTCAGAAGGAGGAAAAAAGCAATCTTCCAACTGGGGAAATTGAGGAAAAGTGTCTGCTTAGTGAGAAGAAAGAGCAGTACTCTTTGTGATTTTAGAGGGGAAAAATGTACAGTGATGAGGCACAATGACTTTTTAAAGAGCTTCTTATGCATGAACTACATCAGAATGTCATGGATGCTTCCCAGGAGAGAATCCGAGATGTGGGGCGACACGCAGATACAGATCAGTGGTGGTCAGTGAGAGTGTGCCACGTTGTGGAGAAACCATCTCCTTTCAAACGCCTCAGGTCACTGGCACCAGTCCGGAGACGTAATCGCCAAGGTCTCTCTGAACTGGACCTGCCGCACCAGCCTTAGGGCTGCTCCTCGGGCCCACCCGAAGAACTGCTCCATCTCTGTCTGAATCAGACCTGAATCAGATGCTAAAACTGTCAAAGGCGTCAGGTGGGTGGGTTTACAGACTAGCTTCAAAGGTGGCGGGGAGACTAGAGTGCTCTGTTCCTAGTCACTTACATGTCAAATACCCCAAATTTCTGCATAAGTGGTGCTGAATTTCCTGATTCTACATAAATAGAAAGCTATTATTTTTGCTTAAAGAGGTTGAATTCCCTGTCCTCATCTCTCAGCCTATGGAATAATAATGATCAAACTTTAGTGTATTTAACAGTCATTCAGAGATTCATAAACTCAACCTGTAGAAATACACAGACGTTGGTCCAGAAACCTATCTTTTTAAAAAATATCCCAAGATATTCCTGATGCAGGTAAGTCTAAGGGCCACTCTTTGGTGAATATGGCCACAGAAAAATGCTGATTCCCCTAAGAAAATAACAATTCGAAGTACTTGGTGAAACAGGCAGGCAGCAATTTACAAATCATCATAGAAGAAAACAAAGTCTTCCATGGAAATCAAATAGCAATATGAGAGAAATGAAGTGGGGCACAGAAAACCTTCCAAACAGACTAAGTATTCCTATAATTAAGGTCCCCAAAGAGGAGGATCTAGCTGTTTTATCATCTTTACTGAATAGTTGCCATTTAAAGAGTAGTTGCCATTTTACAAGTAACATTCAACGATTATTCAGTAGTGTCAGGAACTCTATTATTCCTCCCCATCCCCCGCCCCAACTGTCTGTCTGTGGTTTCCTATTTAATCCCTACGAAGGGTATAAAATGTTTTATCTTCACTTTTTTTAGGTGGGGAAACTAAACAAATGGCAGAGCCACAATTTGAACCTGGGCTGTATGACTTCATTTCCTATGTTTGTAACACTCCAGTCCACATTATAACATTAACAGTACCCAAAGAAATAATTCTATAAATAGAAATCTGGATGTGCTAGATCTTACAGGACTATTAGAAATAAATTTCTGTTATGCTGAGTGAGCATAACCAGTAGGCATCACTTTTTTAAGGCAAAAATGAAGTGCATTTGTTAAGGGGTCTAGTTTAGAGGTGCTCAGGGGACTGTAACCTGGTCTGCATTGTAAACTGAGATGTTTGCACTCCATTTGCAGGGGGTGCCGTGGGGAGGGGCGATCTGGAAACCCTTGAAGATGTGACATAATGCAAGGTTTGGGAAGACTAATTTGACAATGCTCTCCAATATACTGTGGAATGCAAATGATCAGAAATTAGAGGTGAGGTGATCGGTTTTGAGGAAAATACACTGTTTTAGGAGAGAAATACTAAATTCAAATATTAGTAGGGTGTACTGCAATTCTCAGAACTTTAGAGGAGAGCTAGTTCCTGTGGACTTTATAAAAGTCTTTTCACTTCAGTTCCAAATTACTGCACTTCTCAATTACAAAACCACCGTTATTTGTTGTTTTCATTAGATTAGCTTGGGCAAATTTTTCACCTGGGCAAACAGAGTTCATGCAGGTGATTATGTCATAGTTTTTAAGAAATTTAATATGTTTGGAAATAAATTGTGTGCAGTTGCTCGATTCAACTAACCTTTTAGGCCATGTTAGTTTCTTTTGCATGCATCTGAGTTTTCCAGACTACTTTTCCTATGAATATATAAGCTTTCCCTCTTGGTCTGATATTGCAGCTAAGCTTTACAGAATTTTATTGGAAATACAATTCAGCAGAACAACGTTCCATCTCTTCGGTCAATGCCAATATTGTATACAGCCACACGCCACTCCAGTGATGGGGACACATTCTGAGAAATGAGCTGTTAAGCAATTTCGTTGTTGTGCAAACATCAAAGAGTATGCTTACACAAACCTAGACAGTGTAGCTACAACTACAATTGTATGTGCTATATACTTCTATACAACTAGAAGCACAGTTAGGTTGTTTACACCGGCATCACTGCAAACACATGAGTAATGTATTGCACCATGACCTTATGATGGCTACGAGGTCACTGGGTCATAGAACAATTTCAACTTCATTGTAGTCCTAGGGATCACCATCACATATGCGCTTCATCATTGACTGAAAGGTCTTCATGTGGTGCATTACTGTACACACTGAGAATCACTTTAACCTCAGAACATTGGAGTTAAACCATTATCAACAGACAATTATCTGTGGCAAAGTTAAAATCTTGATCTTATTGTGATGATACAATGTGCCAAAAGCAGTGCAGTATGCTTGTAATTATAACAAGATCAGTGGTTCTGCTTAGCTTACTTGGAAATGACAGGGATTTTATTCATGGAAGCTATTTGCTACATCCTCATGGTATCAGAACAAATAGCATATTCAGCATAAATGTCAACCATTTCTTTGCAATTAGATAAGTAAAAATGACTGGTTTGCTCACTTTTGCTTTTTCACTGGTTGTTTGGGTAGGTATCCTTAAGTTTTCTTGGTAGAATTAAATAGTTTGTTAAGTATATCAAATGTAAGTAGTTCTTTATGATAAAGGAGACTAAACATTTAAGTACACTTAGATTTTTACTTATTGTTATTGATGATTACAACAAAACCCACAACAATAAAAGAGTAAGAGCAATAGCTATCATTTATTGAGTAACTAATATGGGGCAGGTACTATGTCATATATTTTTGTCTATAATAACTCATTTATTTCTCATTATAATTTTATGAGTATATGTTATACAAGTAAGAAAATTAAGAGTCAAAGAGGTTAAGTAATTGTGTAAGAAGTCATACAGTCTGCAAGAGAAAAATTGGTATTTGAATCTAAATTGGTCAATGATCTCTATTCACTGCTTCCCATAATGGCAATACTGAAAATATAATTAATATAATAAGATGTTATTTTATTATAAGAAGTAAAAAGACAGGTTGTGGTATAAACCTTCTTCTTGTGTTTGAAAGATGATTCCTTACTGTGTCAGGATAAGGAAAATATAAAGACAGAAAGCAAAATGAAACTTTAGCTCTCTCCTTCACGCAGGCCACCCTGAAATCTCTATATATTCCTCTGACATTTCTGAAACCAGTGAAAATCTGTCCTTTAAGGCAGTGGTACCCAACCTTTTTGGCACCAGGGACCAGTTTCAATTTTTCCATGGACTGAGGGTCAGGGGCATGGTTTCAGGATGATTCAAGCACATCACATGCAAGCCCACCTGCTGCTGTGTGGCCCAGTTCCTAACAGGTCCAGACCAGTACTGGTCCGAGGCCCAGAGGTTGGGGATCCCCGATTTAAGGGTTTTCCAGCTCCTCAAGCTGAAAATGTTACCATGTCACCAACTGAGCTCATTATGTGAGCTCTCATGTTTATTTCTTTTTTATGTTTTAAATTACTTTTATTGGGGTAACATTGGTTAATACAATTATATAGGTTTCATGTGTACATTTCTATGATACATGATTTGTATATTGCTTATGTGTCCGCCACCCAAAGTAAAATCATCTCCTGTCACCATATATTTGGCCCCCTTTACCCTTTACCACCCCCCACCCCCTTTCCTCTGGTGACCACTGTACCATTGTTTGTGCCTATGAGTTTCAGTTTTATATCCCACATGTGAATGAAATTATGGTTCTTTGCTTTTTTGGACTGACTTATTTTGCTTGGCATAATGTTCTCAAGGTTGTTGCAACCATGTTGCAAATGGCAATATTTCATCTTTTCTTATGGCTGAGTAGCATTCCATATTATAATATGTACCATATCTTCTTTATCCAATCATCTATCAAAAGACAGTTTGATTGCTTCTATGAATAATGAGTAATGCTGCATTATTCATGAGTAATGAATAATGAATAGTGCTACAATGAACACAGGGGTGCATATATCTTTGCTAGTAGATGTTTTCAAAAATTTCAGGTAGATACCCAGAAGAGGGATTGTTGGATAATATGGTAACGCTATTCTTCTTACTACACCAAGAAGACAACACTTCTTAACATATATGCACCCAATCAGGGAGCATTGAAATATATAGAGTGACTACTAGCAGAACCAAAGGAAGAAAGTGACAAAAACACAGTCATAGCAGGGAACCTAAATACTCCATTCACAGCTCTAGATAAATCATCCAAACAGAAAATCAATGAGGAAACATTGGCCTTAGATGACACCTAGATTAGACCTAACGGACATAATTGACATTTATAGAGCTTTTCATCCCAGAACATCAGGTTACACACTCTTCCCAGCACACATGGAACATTCTCAAGGCTAGACGACATACTATGATAAACCTAGCATCGTGTTTATTTCCTGATTCACTTTTGCCAGTGGCCTTGAACACCGGTGGCAGTTCTGAGTTCTTCCTCTCCCTCCCACCGTACATTTCCTAATTGCTAGGCCCTATTGACTCATATTTCAAAACATCTATCCCCTCATCTCTGATTTCACTGTTACTGTGCTATTTCAAGTTGCTTTTATTCTGTCCTGAAATATCTTCTTACCTATATCCAACTCACTGCTGGTTCGACTGCAATGTTTCTGAATCGCTGCCTTGATCATGCTACTCGACTACTCAGAGTATGCCATAGCTCCACACTGTTTGTATTATAGGGATGCCAGATCAACCAGAGTTTCCCCATTACACTGGAATTTAATAACTGCATGGGACCTACTTATAGAAAAAAATTACCTGAAATATAAATTTACTAAGTGTCCTGTGTTTTTGTGGCAACTTCTGGAAGCCCAGTTATATTATTGGATATAAGCTCTGTAGTCTGCTGGCAATAAATGAGCCCAGCCCTGGCTCAGGTTTGCTCCATCACTGCTGTCCTTCCTGCAGCCCACCCTCCAGGCAAATGATGTTTCTCACTCGACCCACACATGTTATCCTACTGCTACAGACGGAATGTTTGTGCCCCACCCCAAATGTATGTGGTGAAACCTAATATGATGACAGTTGTAAATGGGGTGTCTGCAAATTGGTTAGGTCATGAGGGAGGAGGACCCATGAATGGGATTAATGCCCTTATAAGGAGTCTCCACAGGGTGTTGAACACACAATACAATAGACAGATGATGCATTATAGAAAACAAAGCTGAAAGAGAGAGAGACAGACAGACAGACAGACACTCCAGAGAACCCCTTCCACCACATGACAACATAGTGAGAAGATGGTCATTTATGAACTAGGAAGCAAGCTCTAAGCAGACATTGCATCTGTTGTCACCTTGATTTTGAACTTCTCAGCCTGTAGAAATGTGAGAAGTAATTATTTGTTGTTTAAGCCACCCAGTCTATGGTATTTTTGTCACAGCAGCCTGAATGGACTAAGATACCTACCCTGTGCATTTGCTGAGCTACTTGTCTCTGGTCCAGCAAAAATACTACTCCTTGAAAGAATCTGTGATTCCTCTACGAATACCATGCCTCTTGATTTGTATTTTTCTTACTCTACTTATTCCATCCTACTTTGCTTGATTGAAAGTTGTCGACCTCTTCTCCCTTGTTAATTGTAAGTAGCTCTTATTTTTATGTACCTCTAATTCTAATGCTGTGCTTTATATATATTAAACACTCAGTATTTATTGAATAAATTAAAGAAATAGTATGAGACTTTTAACTCTAAAAGGAAATTTTTAATTTGTAAAAAATGTCTTTAACTTTAAAAAGGAATGATCTTTTCTCATACACTCAGCAATTACCTCCCACAAGAGAGAGAAAAAATTACTTAATGGCTGCATGTGTGAAATATGTGAATACTACTCTACTCTATTGATATTTCATCACATTCTGTTAACATGAATCAGTTCTTGGGTATTCCCAAGGGAGAAAACATATAAAAATTCTTTCCTCTCTTTCTCCTTTTTTTGGAGGAGGGGTGGCTGGGGAGGAATGTTATGTTTCTAGTTTTGAACTCTAAACTCTAAACTACCTGAGCTAGTGTAGCAATAATTTTGAAACTCAGAGTTTCCATTAATTAGGAAAGAAAAAGGTGACACGGCCATGGAGTAATAGAGCCATGCGTGAGGCTAAGTGGCGGCAGCAGGGAAGCAGGTACACAGAGAGCTTGGGCATTTGAGAAGCTATTTGCAAGAATTGTTAAGATCTGGATGTTGTGAACATGGATTTTTATTTCTGTGAAGTCTGAATGTTACACTCCCTTCCTTGGGCGCCTTTGTATTTCCAACAGGGATGTTCTATGAAAACATCTGGTCTCAGTGATATATGTTCACTCATTTTCTTTCAGTTTCTAGTGAGTATTCTGGTAAGTGTTAGCCCACTACATTCTTACTCCAACACAGAAATTGCATCGTTGGTTGTTTCTGATGTGACACAAATAATAAGCTGAAAGACAGCCGAGTTTATCTCTTTGTGTACAAGTTTCACATGGCTTCCAGATTCTTTAGCTTGGATATATTAACTGTTTTTCAAGAACATATTTGCAAGCTATATAGTATTGGAAAAGCAATGCCTAGGAACAAAGTTCTGGATTCTCTTGGTCTTATCAGTATGTAAATCACCAAGGAGAATACAGATGCCCCACCAGCAAAACAGTCTGAGTGGCCTTCCCATCACTGCATATGGATGAAGCCATGCCGATAAATTTCTTCCCCAAATATGCTCTCTTCCTGCATTATTTATGGACTTAGAAAAGGCAGGTTGACTCCTGCAGTGATTCATTGGCACTATTCTCTTCCTAGTGGGGTCTGCAAGCTGTAACCTGATTCTCGGATACAAAGCATTTATCCTTTCCTTGACAGCAAAATTGTTACTCTGGACTAGCAACAATTACATTTAAGAAAGATTCTTTTTTGAGCCTTTACCACCATAGAAGTTGGAAGGACAGTTGAAGGTTTCTCTGCTTTGGCTGCCTTTATAGATCTAGACAAAATATTTAATATGCTTCTACATGGTCTTTTTAAATTAGAGTTGGAGCTTGGATTTTTAAGGCAGGTTATGTTAACTGAATGTTTAAATAAATATTCTCAATACTGTTTAGTTCAAGTTCTTCTTCCCTTAAGACTCCTTTTTTTTTTTCATTCTGTTAGAGCTATTGAAAGCATCCACAGAGACAGCAAAACTTGTTAAGCAAGTTTAATGTAAAGCGCAGACTTTCTCAGGGAGCCACAAAAGGGAAAAGGGCTTTTTGCAACATACGCATGGAATGCATAAAATACTTCAAATAAATGAAATATAGTTTTCAGGGCAAAAGGGGTTGTCTATAAAATATCCAAACATTCCACCTGGGAACGAATATTTTTGGGGGGGCCTAAACACCTGAAAATTCCCTTACAACAGCAGTACATATTAAAATAAGCACAGGGGCTGAAAGACTATGGCCAAGCCAAGGAAACATCTAGTAAGCTGTGTAAGGAAGAGACGTGGGGAGAGAAAAATCTCTCTCATTGCATCTGTTCCAAACTTTTCACAAGCTCTTCTGTTTCTCCCTTCTTTCGATTCCTATCTGCCATCCCACTACCGTGGAAGCTACTCTTTAGTATCTCTGTGAATCAGTTCCTCTCCCCAACACCTTTGAGATCTTTAGTAAAGAACCATGACTCTAAAATATGCCTTTGAGATGTGGGACCATTTCTCTTTTCCACACAGTTATTTTTCTATACTTTTTTGTTTGTCCGTTTGTTTGTTTGAACAGACATGTAGTTATTAGTTGTCGGTAAAGTCTGAGTTTGGTCTAAAGATCACCCTCAATTCTCTTTGCTTAATGTGTTTTGGTTGAGCAGGGAGGGATGTCTAGGAACAGTCCATGTTCTCAGCTGAGCTGTGGGGAAGAGGCTGAAATTCAGGTAAGATGGGAAGAGGTATTTGGTCAATAGATAAAACATTTATGCAAAGCTGTCAAATTCTAACTCACCTGAAGGCTGTATTAGAAACGCATAAAGTTTTATCATCCACTCATTTTTTGGTACTTCTGGTATTTCATGTTGTGGTGAGATTTCATAATACTGAGCTAATGTTAGAATAAGTGCTAAGCAAATGACTACACTCCTTCAGAGTATGGAGAATAGTTTGGTAAGCGATGTTGGGGCAGAATACCCCGCCTTATGTTCTCTGCAACTGTTCACGCATCTCAGCTGAAGAAACAGTCAATTCCATGAAAATTATGTGCTCAGCAAGGACTCAGACGGGTCTAGGACATTTTAGATTCATATTGCACTTTTCTGCGAAGAAATTCCATTCATTCAAATGCTGAAGGACAATATAAATGTGGAACTAAAATTTCCTTTCCCAATATACCACTTTAAAAAAGTCAAAGACAAGTTTTACAAATATTTGTACATCTCATTCTATATTTTAGGGACATTGATATCCTGTGAATCACTACAGTTGATCTTTCTGCATTCTCTGTGTAAGGTAAGTGTATTTCTATCTGTATTGGTGGCTTCATTTTCTTCATAATTGCCCCCATCAACATGGACTACTGAATTGAGCATTACCAATTCTATGTCATCAGTAGAAAAGCCAGCTGCGGTACCCCTAAGTCAGCACTCAGAGGAACCAGGCGGAACCCATTCCTGGGTCGCTGCTACGCTTCTGACCCACAGAACAGGACCGTGTTCCTCAAGAATCATCTTCTTCTTCAATACATGTTCTTTGGTGAAGGAAAACCCAAACTGTCTTCACAAAGTACTTCCTAAAATTCTCAATAACTCTCCTTTAGAATGTAATCTCATTTCAAGATAACATACATTAGTTTTGTTGTGTTACCTACAGCTGTCTGTATAAGATAAACTATCTCTAAGTTACCCTTTTTATATTACCAAAGGGGATATATATATGGTAATTTGGAAAGTAGAAAGAGGAAAATAACAGAAGAAAATGTATAAGGTTCTATTATTTAGAAAGAACCAATATTCCCATTTTTACTTTCTTTTTGTGTACATATACACAAACTATACAATTTATACTTTTTGAGTAAGAGCTGAGCATTTAGTCATTTTTATAAAAATTCTCCAAAAGGATCATTTTTAAGAATTATTATGTATTGTAAGGTTATAAAATATTTTTTTACTATTTTCATATTTAATTTTTCAAATATGTTTTGTTATGAAAAGTTTTATCTATTTCCCTAAGATATATTCTGCTACAAAAATAACACAGATGCATAAAGAACTTCCCCAACTTTGATGTATATATTTCCAAATGGCTTATCAAAAATGTTTTAATAATCAACTTTCTCACCTTGTTAAATAAATTATTTTCCCTCAGTATTTTAGGGAAAAATCATATCTCATTTCAAATTACTTGTCTTTGATTATTAGCAACATTGAACATTCTTAATTTGTTTATTGGTCACTTCTGTTTCTTTGTGCATTTTCTGTTTGTGTAGCTTATATTTTTAAAATATTGAAATGCTTATCATGACTCTGAGGTATTCATTTTAATTCTAAGGCTATACAAAAGCATTCACACATATTGTGTTTTGTAGAAACACTAAGCCTCTTATTTGGGCTTAGGTATTTCTCTGACTGCAGAAGTCCGGCAGGATCACCCTTCTGATTAAAGGGTGATTTGTCAGATGCTGACCAATCTCCATGCTCAGCACTAAACAAACTCAATAGCTGCAGTTTCTTCACTTCAGGCATTTAAGATGCTGAATGTGAAAGCTTTGGAAAGATGTTTAGAAAGTAATTATTTGTCTACTTATTCTTACATAACTGTCTGTTTTAAGAAACTTTAATGAAAAAACTGGAATTTGAATAATAAGTTACAATGAAACAATTTTCAAACTGGTTTCCTTAATTCTGGTCTACAACCTAAGGTATTTAAAATATCTGAAAAGGTATAGGCCTTTCACTTCTTTTGTTAAATGATATAAAATCTATATGCCATTGAAGGAAGAAATAGAACAAAATACAAATGAATGGAAGGATATATGTTGCTCAAAATTGGAAGAATTAATATTGTTTAAATGACCTTACTACCTAAAGTAATAAACAGATTCAATGCAGTCCCTATTTAAATACCAGTAGCATTCTCCTTGAAATTAGAGCAACTAATCCTAAAGTATATATGGAACCACAAAAGATCCTGAGTAGCCAAAGCAATCTTGAGAAAGAACAAAGTAGTAGTTATCATGTTCCCTGATATCAAATTATACTACAAAGCTACAATAACCAAAACAGTGTGGTACTGGCATAAAAATAGATATATAGATCAATTAAATGGAATAGAGAATCCCCAAATAAATTCTTGCTTGCATAATATGCAATATGCATAGATCAATTAAATCTATGACAAACGAAGCAAGGATATACTGTGGCATAAAGACAATCTCTTCATTAAGTGGTTTTGGCAAAACTGGAGAAATACATGCTAAAAAAAATGAACTACTTTCTTATATCATGCACAAAAATAAATTCAAAATAGATTAAAGACTTAAATGTAAGACTTGAAATCATAAAAATCCTAGAAGAAAACATAGGCCTCAAACTGACGTCACTTTTAGTGATGTCTTTTTGGCTATATTGCCCCGAGCAATGGAAGCAATAGAAAAAACACAGAAATGGGACTACATCGGACTGGAAAGTTTTTGCATAGTGAAGGGAACCATCAACAAAATGAAAAGACAACATGTTGAGTGAGAAGATATTCCCAAATGATACATCTGGTACATTTGGTTAATAGCCAAAATAGATAGAAAACCCATACACCTTAACATCAAAAATTAAAAAAAAAATTAAACAATCCACTAAAAATGGGGAGAGGACCTGAATAGACATTTCTCCTGAAATATCATACTAACAAAGATATGAAAAGATGCTCTACATCACTAATCATAAGGGAAATGCAAATGAAAACCACTATAAGATACCACCTCACACCTGTCAGAATGGCCATCATCAATCAATCCACAAATAACAAGTGCTGGCAAGGATGTGGAGAAAAGGGAACCTTGGTGCACTGTTGGTGGGAACATAGATTGGTGTAGCCACTGTGGAAAAATAGTTATGGAGATTCCTCAAAAGAGTAATCTCCAGAGCTGACACACAATCCAGCAATTTCATTTTGGGGTATTTATCGGAAGAAAACAAAAGATACAAATTCTACCTAGATGTCCATCAATAAATGAATGAATAATGATGATATGGTATCGACATATACACATGGGAATGTTATTCAGCAATAAAAGAATGAAATCTTGCCATTTGCAATAACATAGATAGACCAAGGGAATATTATACTAAATGAACTAAGTTAGACAGAGAAAGACAAATACCATGTAATTTCAGACATGGAATTAAAAAAAATTACTAAGTGAATAAACTAAACCAAAATAGAAATAGAACCATAGATATGAAGAACAAGCTGATGGTTGCCAAAGGAGAGGGTAGGGGATAGGAATAAAAAGAATTAAAACAAATCAAAACAAAAAATGGCAATGAAGAAATAATCTTCAGAACTTATGTACTATTACATGTGAGAGTG
>CM052545.1:29544831-29624904 GCA_028533065.1 Trachops cirrhosus | reverse complement strand
TGGACAAAACTAGGGGTGTTGGAAAGGGGAGGGAGGAGGGGAGGAATGGGTGGGGGGGGGGCTGGAATGGGAATAAAGGATAGAAACTGTACTGAATAAACTAAAATAAAAAATTAAAAAAAATAAAAAATAAAATAAAAACAGGGAATGTGGCTTGACCTCCCTCAGGAAAAAGAAAAGATTGTGTTGGAGAGAACTGTAGTGCATCTACCCTTCTCTAGTCAAAAGAAAGGGGCTTTGGAGAGTCCGTTTAGAGAGCTGTGCCAATGTTTGGGATAGTTTGAGATGGGGAGACATGGTGGACTGGCATCTGACAGCCACCAGAGAAAGCTAAAGGTTGAGAGATGGGTGCCTTTTTGACAACAAGAAAAAGGAGGGGTGGCATGGTTGGACCAGCCTGAATGGCCAAAATTTTAAAAAACGCCTCCCATCTACTGGGGTATTCAAAACAAGGGAATAGACAAAGGTGAGCGCAGTGGGTAAGTCAATAATAGAGGAGTGCAGGTTGCAATTCCCCTCTTGGGGGATCAGGGAAGCTTCCGGAATGAATGATGGCTAAACTGAGATACAGAAGGCAAAACAAAAATATTGTACATGCAAAAAACCTGGAAGAGATAGAAAATGAAATTATTTCAAATCTTTTGATCATCAGCAGGAAAATGAATATAAAGCAGGGGCATTTTAATACAAGAAAACAGCAGGTCTAGATGAATAATGCAGATCCTAGGCTTGATATACCCTTGACTTCACATATTCTGATTACTTGTCAATTTAAATTGCAGCAGTGCCATTGCTTTGGCTTTCTAGTTTTTTAAACAATTCATGGCACACATGCATCTTGACGGTCTTTAAATTGTAAGTTGCTAAGCTGTTGCAACTTCTTCCTCTTCCCTGTATCAATCCTCTGCTTTCTCAGTGTCTACCCACCCCAGTGCTCTGTGCTTCACAAATGGGACTGACTGAGTTAGTCAAGGGAACCATTTAGATAATTCATTTCTCTGCAGCAATTATGTCACTCATGGCTGTCAAATGGTAGACTTGAGAGTTCTTTATTTAAGTAAAGAGGAAAACATTAAATTATGAAACTTCTTCTCATGTGTTTTGCTAAGTATTTATCTTCCTTACTGGGAGAATTTGTTTTTCTGATGTTTGAACCTGTCAAATACTTGGACAACAGCATAAATCGATGTATGTTTATCTAGTTTTTTGACTGAGTCTGATTTTTGAAGGATAATTTTATCCAACCTGGTTTTTCTTGTGCTGTAAGAGCTATTATCAGCAGAGCATATTACCATGCAGTAGTGCTTCTATATATCTGCTTAATCATGATTAATGTCACAAGATAAATTCAGCATGTCATGTTGAGAAAATTTCATAATTTAAATTCAATTGGAAAGAGAGCTAATAATGGAGGGTGTAGTTGAAGGACAGCAGTAAAACAGTTTCAAAAAGGAGAAGAAGTAGTCTGGGACTATTCCAGTCTCAGACTTATATCTCCATTAAAAACAGTTTAACATAATCATTTTTCTTTGGTGTGGTTATTATTTTGGTCCCCCATCACTGGCAATTATTTAACAGCTTTCTGAATAAAAGCTAAGTGAAATAACATGAAGCCAGTTTTATTAATGGAGGGACATTTATACAACTCAGGCCCCCAAGAACTGAATATTCAAATTGTAGTCTTGGCCAGGTAGCTGAGGTAGTTAGAACATTGTCCAATATGCCAAGGTTGAGATTCAATCCCTGGTCAGGGCACATACAAGAATCAACCAGTGAATGCATAAACAAGTGCAACAAGTTGGTGTTTCTCTCTCTCTCTCTCTCTCTGTAAAAAAAAATATTAATCAATCAATAGAAAAATTTTCAAACTCCCTATATTTGACTTTTCTCTCATGGATTTCTGCAGTTGAATAAGCAGAACCAGCATTGATGTTCCAATAGGCTTTCCCGCTTACCTGAGCATAAGAGTCCTGAAATGGACTCTACTGGTACCAGAACCCTGCTGAAGTATGTCCTGTTTCATGGGGTGGGCCCTTGGACAGCTGATCCACTATGGTGGTTGCAGCCAGT
This sequence comes from Trachops cirrhosus, assembly GCA_028533065.1. NCBI lineage: Eukaryota > Metazoa > Chordata > Mammalia > Chiroptera > Phyllostomidae > Trachops > Trachops cirrhosus. The sequence goes on along the minus strand of CM052545.1, from coordinate 29,622,834 downwards.
CCTTGCAGTGACTTGATCAAGGGGAAAATCCCTCCCATTACAGTGTCGACAGCAATCAAAGCTCTAATACAGCAGGAGGGTACACACAGCCCACACAGGAGGGCTGCCCCTGGTGCACCTAACTGGAAGTCTGTGCCACTGGACCCTACAGGACACCTATGACATAAAGCCAATCTACAAATCCTGGGAGATGCAGCAGCTCTACTTACTATATAGAAACAAACACGGAGAGTCTGCCAAAATGAAGAGACAAAGAAATATGCTCCAAATGGAAAAAAATTAGAATAAAACTCCATTAAAATAACTAAAAAAAATTGGAGACAACCAGTCTACTAGAGGCCGAGTTCAAAACACTGATTATAAGAATGCTTAATGAACTTAGGGGAAGGGTAGATGAACTTTAGTGAGAATTTCAAATAAGGGATAGGCAACAGGAAAATGAAACTAGAAAGCATAAAAAATAACAAATCAGAAACCAAGAATACATGAACTGAAATGAAGAATACATTACAGCAGATGGACAGTGGAAAGATAAAGCAAAGAATCAAATCAGATATTTGAAAGATAAGAATGAAGAAAATACACAATCAGAACAGCAAACCAACCCCCCCCAACCCCCCGCTGCCCAAATTAGGATAGTATGAGGACCCTCTGGAACAACTTCAAGTGTACCAACATTTGTATTATAGGGGTGCCAGAAGGAGAAGAGAGAGAGCAAGGAATTGAAAACTGTAGTAAAAAAATGATGACAGAAAACTTCCCTCACCTAGTGAAGAAAATAGTGATGCAAGTCGAGGAAGGGCAGAGAGCCCCAAAGATGAACCCAAAGAGGCCCATATCAAGACACATCTAATGAAAATGCCAAAGGTAAAAGGCAAAGAGAAAATCTTAAACTCAGGAAGAGAAAACCAATTAGCCATCTCAAGGGAGCTCCCATAAGACTGTCAGCTGATTTCTCAACAGAAATTTTGCAGGCCAGAAGGAATTGGAAAGAAATATTTTAAGTGATGAAAAGCAAGGAACTACAAGCAAGACTACTCTATTTAGCAAAGCTATCATTTAGCATTGAAGGAAAGATAAAGAAAAAGCTAAAGGAGTTCATCATCACCAAACCAGCATTACATGAAATATTAAAGGGTCTTCGTTAAGAAGAAAAAAAAGAAAAGATAAAAAAATATGAACAATAAAATGGCAATAAATACAGAACTATCAACAACTGAATTTAAAAAAATGAAATAAATAATTAAGCAGAACAGAAAGTTTCATTGATACAGAGAACATTTTGACAGTTGCCAGATGGGAAGGTGGTTGGGGGAATGGGTGGAAAACCTGAAGGGATTGAGAACTACAAATTGGTAGTTACAGAATAGTCACAGGGATGCAAAGTGTAGCATACAGGATACATACAGTTGATAATATTGTAATAAGTATGTATGGTGTTTGATGAGGGCAAAATTTATCACGATGACCATGTGGTAACTTAGGTAATACCTAATCACTGGGTTGTACACCTGAAACTAATGTAAATATTGTATATCAACTGTAATTGAAAAATAAATATTTAAAGTCAAAGAAAAAATTATGGCTCAAACTAAATATTGCAGTATTTTGTTTACCTTCTCTAGACATTAAATTGATCCAGAGACTTAATTTTGATAAAAAATTTATGATACAGCTGTGATTTATTCTATGATAGACCCAATGTATTTCCAAACAGTAATCATCAAAGACTTTAGGAAGTCCAAATAGCCATAGTGACTTTCTCGTGTGTTTCAGACTAAGTGTTGCAACTCAGAAGGAACTGTTTTGAAAAATAAACTGGTAAACATATTAATAGTTTTAAAATGTTGATACTCTAATTTTCAAACCCTAAAATCTTTTTTTCAAGTACTATTGTCAAAGATTCATGTGAGAAAATGTTCATGATGTAATCTTAGGTAATTGAAAATACTTTGAAATAACCTAAGTAGCCAATGTTAAAGGAATGAGTATAAATAACACACGTATTTATATGTAGAATCAGTGATTATATTTTATTTAAAAAAATATATTTTATTATAGTAGGAATATTCATGAAAAAATTATAGAACACAGATGACTGAATTGAGTGCTCTTTATCATCCTAATTTTGAAGAAAAAAGATACTGTCACACATACACACAAAAACTGGAATGATATGTGTCAAAATATTAAAAATGTTTAATTTGTGGGTTAAGATATTGTTAGCATTTTTTCTTTTCATAGTACATAAATAAATAAACTTTTTATTAAAAATGAGCATGAATACATAGTTTATAGTCAGAAAAATAATTTAAAATAAACTATGCAATGTATGTACATTTAAAAAATCTTTATCACATTGAACACAATAATTCCACTTCTAGGAATATTTCTGAATCAATTTCCTCAGCCTATAAAAGAAATTGTGTTCATGAAGGACTGCAGTAAACATTCTAAAAGCATAATCATAAAATTGCAAATAATTTAAATCCAAAAGAATGGTTAAGTAAGTTATATTACATTCCCTGAATGGACATTGTAGCCATTATAAATAATGATTACTAGGGTCACATATCTCTTTGGGATAATATTTACTTTATAAAGCTAAGTAAAGTTGTAGTGCAAAATTGAATGTACAGTTTTGGGAAAAAATAAAGGAAGTATGCCAAAATGTTAAGCATGTTGTTTCAGTGTGATGAATATTTTTATCACTTTTCTTTTTTCTATTTTTAATCATACTATTTTTATAATAACATTCAGTTTTATCAAAAAACCTACAATCATTCAGGTTTCTTGTATAACCAGATAATTAGTTCTTTGTTTAACAAAACAGAAAATGATGAATATATATTAGATTTTAGTTTTTAGCAAACGTCTATTAAACAAGCTTACCAAAAATTGATGCATTATTTACATCATTCACAATAGGGTTTTTGGCAAATTCTCACTCGTGGGCTTCTCTCTTTTTTTTTTTAAGCTTGAGTTGATATGGCTTACTTAACATAATTACTTATTCCTCTTAGGGTCACTACACAGTCCATTAATCTAATAATGCTGGTTTTCCGTTGATTTTTTAATGAAAGAGTTCTTGCAGGGTCATGAGAAGTACAAGCACGTATGACCTTGTACCTTCCCAGTGAAACTCAGACAGAATAATTTAACCAGCTGAAGAGACAGTTGTTAGCAAAGTTGGTAGTGAGCATAGCGGCCCAGACTGAGGGTGCTGCTATTACTTGTTCTGGCTGCTTTTTGCAGTGATTCTAACAGACTGGAAGTCACAGATAGTGCATCAACAGAGCACTGACCTTTGCATCTTACGGTTGTGACCAATGTTATCAATTTGGTAGTGCTGTGCTGTGAAGCCTGAAAATGAGGGTTCAGCTTATACAGTTTCTATGACTTCAAAATGCTCAGGAACGTCACCCCAGCCTGTGTTGTCCTTTCCTAAAATTGTCACTGCCTCCTTTGTGGCTCACACAGTATGCAGATTCTCAGGTAAAACTCGTTCTGGATTCACTGTCCTTTCAGGGTCTCACCCAGTGACGGGGGAAACTAGTGAAATAGTTGCTGGTATCTTTAACATCATTATTTTCTTCAACTAGGTTATGATGAGATTTTTTTCTTTCACACGACTTAAGGCCATAATTACTCACTACTTTAAACATTTAACTCCGAGCCTCAACTCCCTTTGGTCTTCTAAGCCAAATTTATTCTGTTTTGGTTACATTTATTCTGTTAAAATTATAATTCATTCTGTTTATAATTTCAATAACAATTGAAAGACTGAAGTTTCAGCAGCCTTTGAAAAGTGAGTTAGTAATGTTGTCTCACCTTGCATTTCACTTTTAGTAAAATGCTGTGCTAATTGACTTTCTGTCACTTGAACATGGTTAAAAGGTAAAATCCTAATATGAAATCAGGTACCAAAAAAACAGTACGTGACAGCATGTGCATTACTGCCTATAATCAATGGACCAGAATATTTTCCAACAAAGCCCTTCATAAATGCAGAATGCTTCTAACAAGCTAGGAAGTATTAGTTCTGGCACAATAAACCACCATTTGAGACAGGGCCATTTTACATTTTTTTAATCATAACCTTTGTAGAAGATTTGTAGTTGAAAGGGGATTCCTTTCTTGGAGGTATATGTGGTGTCTGCCCTGCCTGGTTTCAGGAGCTGTAACCCCCCATGACCAAGGTTGAGTGAGAAATCTCCGAGAACTGGGAGGCCTAAGGAGACAAAACCTATTTCCCTGAACATGAGCACTGCCTGCTCTGCTATTCCCTTCAGCTTGGTTGGATAGTCAATGACGGGCAACCATTCTCTGGAAGGAATGGACCTAAGACAGACATGATCACGTGGGAATAAGCCATCAGGGAAGAGACTCAAGGGGCTGTGGAAGTGAGGGAGTGATCGACATCAGCCCTGCCCCCTCGGCTTTGCAAATAGCCTGAGTCCTTGTTCTGGATGTGAAATCCAAGTCTCCTGGCTGCCTTTGTCTCCTCCACCAGACTCAGGGCCTGCGGAAATAGCAGGAAATAGCAGGGGCAGTGAGGCTCAGATTAGAGTCCACTGACACCTGGGGTAAATTGGACCTGGGGCATAAGATATGTAAAATTCTGTGAGACCTGCTTGCTAGGATGCTCTTAGATGTGGAGGCTCTGGCAGGAAATGAGACTAATCCTGTATCTGTTAGGTGATACCAGCCCCAAAACCCAGCATGAGACTTTTGAACTCTATGTAAATTATCTACCTGTTTTGATCTTTTTTGCTAGACAATGAATCCACATTCTGTATCCGTTCACCTACCCGATACTACCTAATAAAAAGCCTACTGAGGCGGGTGCTCAGGGTGCTGTCCTTTGAGAGAGTGGCCAGGCCACTCGGAGGCACACTCCCCTTGAGAGGGTAGCCATGCTGTCCCTATTCCTCCACAGGACCGGTAGTCCGTGTGTATGTTTTTCTTGTGACTTGCGAGCATCTACAACATTTGTGATCACTGCTGGCCGGTGACTGCAACAGGCATATTTCCAGGAACTGGACTACTTAGATAACATTTAAGCTCCAGATTCAATCAAGAGAATTTTTGCCAGCATATCTACCCTAAAGGAATGGTTAAATGGAGTTCTTTTCTCTAAACAGACAGGAAATGATAAAACAAGGGATCTGGTGGTGTCACGAAGAGAAAGAAAAAAGAAAGCAAAGCATGGGAAAATACAGTAGACTTTCCCTTCCTTAATTTTTTGAAAATATATTTGAAAGTTGAAGAAAACGTTATAACACAGTATCAAAGTGGTTCTCAAAGTATAGAAAAAACATTTCAGACAACATATTATAAATGGGAAAAGGTAAAGGAATGTGAAAGGAGGAGTTGGTTTGCAAGAGTGAAGCAAGTGGCTCAGTAAAACTATCCTGATGTGGTGGAATGGTGGGAGCATTTCCCTGTAGGAGTCCAGCCTGGGGGAAAGTGCCAGTTCAGGCGTGAGCTCCTGGGGGGTGCAATGTCTCCTGAGAGGGCCTGCAAGCCACTTCTGAGCAATAACATTGGTGGTATTTGAAGTGGTAGACTGGATGCCTGCCTCCTGATTTTTTTGGATGAGTAGCTGAGCAAAGGGGAGGTTGCAGGATTTTGGAAAGAAAGATGGGATTTTTGATTACATGGAAAGACATCCTTTGGGAACCCCAAATTTTAATGCATATTATCTTGGGTGTTATTTTATCCACATGTTTTCCTTAAAAAGTATGTATGTTTTGCTGCAAAATCTTGTTGGGGGTTATGTTATTGAGGAGTAAGCTGAGGTGAATATGTAGAAGTATTATTTAATAATGTTTTGTACCAGAAATCTGAATATCTGAAGACAACATATTATAAATGGAAGAAGGATCTAAAATTCTAACTCATGTTAAAACTTTTTTTAAAGATTATAAAGTTATCAAATGCCCATGAATCAGGGAACACCAATTAAATTATTTTATAATGGAGACATAATTTCAGTAGACTGATAATAAGAAAACTAAAAGTTTTCTTTTTTTAATACTAGCAATAACTGTTTAAGGGTATAGTTGAAACAAAAAAAATCCTATTCAAAAAATGACAAAAATATACCAAGAAATAACTGTAAGTAAAAGGTTCCGGGTTTACAATAAGTATGCCTCAGAAATATTATGGGAATTATAGAAGACATGAAAAATATATCATGTTCATGTAGGAGAGATTAAATAATATTAAGGTACTAATTTTTCCTGAATCAAAAGCTATAGAACCATCCAACATTTAATTGGGAATTGGCTATTACCTCAGAGTTCAGTAAGACAATTGAAAATTCCAAAATAAATACACAGAAGACTAAGGCAACTTTTAAAAAGAGGGATTTTGGGGGAGATTAGAGACGTGGGATCTGATCCCCCAGCCACTTAAAATGTAATAATTTTAAGAACAGTGTGGAATTTTATAATTGTCAATATATCATGGCATAAAAAAGCTAGTAGTTAATAAGAAAAGAATCACAAATAAATAGAAACAGAAATGGATGTTTTTGAAACAAAGGGTATTGGAAATTTGGTGCATTGGAAAAATTAAGCAAAGTATCTCACCTCTCATGATGCAGCACACTGACTTTCACGGTTTGAAAGTGTTCTGGCTAACAGATTCTAACTACCATAGAAATTAAGAATAAAGAGAATATTTTATGTCGATATAAACATCAATGCTCTAAGTATAACAATAAGATGATCACAAGGGAAAACAATAATAGATATAATTAAATGTTTTTAAAAATCTATGCTCATAAAACCCATCATGAAGAAAATTAAGAGATTTAAAAGGTAGATAAGAACTTAAAAATATTATTATAAACAAAAGCTAATTAGAAAAAATTTAAATAAATTAATAGAAAAAACTAAAATCCTTATAAAAGCTGAGAAAAGGCCATTTATTTCTTACTATACAGAGTGAATATATCCAATTAGAATATTAAATAGTTCAGTGAACTTGACAAGAATATTTTAATTTTCATACTTTAGTGACTGTGTTTGAACAGATTACAGTAATAATCATGATGATAAAGAACTGAAACAAATTGATATCACCGGAATAACTTCTGTGGAGCAAGCATTGGAATATGCAATTTCTCATTGAATGTTCAATTCCAATTTGGGTAGTAGATTGATTATGTCCATTTCATAAAAAACTGGAGAAACTGAGGAGTTAATCAACTTGCCTAACAACACATAGCAAACAACGATGCTGTACAACACTAATATCTTATACTTATTACAGGTTTACTAAGCACTCACTGTTCTACATGTATTATTTCCCTTACTACTCAAGCAGTGCTATCAGGCAGATATTACTATTTTATTATTCTAATTTTATTGATAAGAAACTGAGGCTGGCAGAAGTATTTGGTCCATGACTTTTGTATCATAATTGGTAAGTGGCAGCAGCAGGATTTAAACCCAGGAATGCTTAGTCCAAAGAACCATGACTTTTAAGTCTGCCACACTCTCTCCATTCTTCAACTTGACTCTTAAAGACACAGGTGGCAAACACAAGGCCCTCCACCTTGTTTTATCCGGAGGGTTTCTACCTGGCAGTAGTGCTGAGCTCTCACTTAACTGTTAAGGAGTAGTTATGTTTACACAGTCCTAAGATTACATTCAGCCCTTTGAAGGTGACCGCCAGGCTGATGTGGCTCCTGGTGGAAATGAGTTTGACACCCCTGCTTTAAGATTTCTACACTGAGATCTCTCAGGCACCTGAGGCATGTGCCTAAAATTGCATATTTTATCTTCTCCTTTAGGTGATCTTGATGAAATTCATGGTTATCTAACACTGTGCTCAAGTCAGAAACTTCTCCTTCCTCTCATTTTTCGCTCTAATCCCTGCCACTGCTCCAATCCATCAGCTTTACTTTTGAATCTGTCTCCTAAATATCCATTCCCCTCTTCTCGTAGTGATCACCTCTGCCTTCCTTGCTTTAGGTCCCAAAAATGTCTCACCCAGCACTTTCTTTCTCAGGCTAATACAGTTAACCCTAACCAGCTTCTGTAACTCTTAACTTGCCAGAGAGATCCACCTCCAGTCCATTCTCTGCATTACTGATGATTCTTTTGGTCCTTACAATTTAATGACATATTTTTCTGATTATAAAAATAATAAAAGTAATGTGTATTTAAAAAAATTTTTAAACTAATTACCATTAGTCTCTACAATCCCATCTGGTTACCATATAGTTATGACGGCTACTAACACTTCGGTGGTTTGCATAGGTCTATTTCTGCGCATCTCTGGTTGGCTCGTTGTCCCATTTCCCACAGTAGTGAGTACACGGCTTGAACCTGCTCTTCCATTGTTGTCCAAATCCTCGGACCACATCCTCTGTCTCCTCTTTATTTAATTAATAGAGAAACCTTATTGTATGTTAGCTTTATCTTCTAGTTTTTCAACCCATTACTCTTTGTTCCTGTTATTGCTTAAGAGAAAAAGATGTTCTCTCTTCCATTCAATGTCAATTCTTTCAATGTTCTAAATCTAATTTCCTCCCATATCCTTTCAAATCCAGTTATTTCAATAATTACCTCCAAGCATTCTTTAATCTTTGGCATATAAACATAATTACTCATTATAATAAAATTAAATAACATGTTTTAACAATGCTGAATGGCATGGGAAAGTGCTCAGTAATACATGTTGCATGAAACAGAAGGATGCAAAATTGTGTGAATGTTGTGATCTCAAATACACACACACATACTTAAAAAAAACTTATCCTTTTGCACTTTGATTTAAATGGAATCTTTGAGACTGGCTTCTCAATATCAGTAAGGATAATGGGATTCTAGAATGGTCAAGGTCAAGTGTCAGTCCTTAACTACCAGAGAGAGATATGTGGAAGGAATCATCATAACTACGAAAAGGGTAAAGTCGAAATTGGAGTTTTCTGACACCCAGAAATGGTGAGAAGTTCTTGGGAATGAAATAAATGGGCAGCCTACTAACTTATTACTTTATTTCTATAGCAAAAAGTTCTCTAGCTCTGATGGCCAAATCCTGACTTGGGTCATCAGAATGAAGAGTTTCAGTCTCTTGCCTGTTTTCTAGGCCTAAAAAGCAGTGCACAGACCTGAATGTCCTTGATTGAAGGGGACTCCAATTTCCCGTGAGAAAGAGCTATGCACCACTGCCACAAGTCTTACAGTATTTTGTAAGACTGCCTCCAAGTCTTTCCTAAAGCAGACATGTGGCCATTTATTATGATGACAACACACTTAGCAAAGGAAACTTACTAGACCTTTTATTGATAGCCGGTCACCAGCTCTGAAGTGACCTTAATTTCTGGGGACCCAAAAGGCCACTGTGGCCATCAATCAAAGTGGGTCTTTAGAGTGGTCAGAGGATAAATGGAATTTTAACTTACGCCTGTGTAACTGTCAGTTCAGGCGATCTCCAGGCCTAGGCTTCTGAATGTATAATTGAAACAGGCATAATCAGCAGCTAGCAGAATCTCCACACTGTCTCTCAGGTCGGTGGAATGAGGGTCAGAATCACTGGAAAGGCTAAGTGGCAGTGCCTAGAGACTTCTTCCATATTAGGGTAACAATACAAAAAAATACTATATCCCATCTGGAACTGCAGAGATGAGTGCCATGTTAAAAATCGGAAAGACGAAGGGTGGTGAATCCTGTCACATTCCCATTTAACCTATTTGTTTTCTTGTTTGGGAGATAGATAAATAGATGTTGTGAAATGACCATAAATTATCATAAATTGAATCATATCAATACAACCCCTGGTACCTGATATATAGTTATTTATCTGGCAACAATCTTTCTTCCATATAAATTTGCCAGGACTTCCATAAGCAATTTGCTTTCTCTGGATAGGAATGGTAGCCCAACATCCCATCTCACTCTCTGCTTTAATATATGAATTATTTAGGAAATAATAATGCAGATCTGGATCATCTTAACATCATGCTGAATATCACATTGGTTCACTACATTGATGACATCGTAATAATTTTTTTTGATGAGCCAGAATCTGAAAATTATTTTATAGATCTTTCTTAGTGAAACACAAGTAGATCAGAGAGTATGAGATAAACTCCACAGACTTCAAGGGCATCTTTTTAGCAAAGTTTCTGGGTGAGTTCAGTGACCTACATATGTCAGAATATCTTCTTTACAGTAAGAAACAAGTTAACAAACAACAAGTGCTGGTGAGGATGTGGAGAAAGGGGAAATCTTTCACACTGTTGGTGGGAATGCAGATTGCACAGCCACTGTAGAAAACAGTATGGAGATACCTCAAAAATTTAAAATGGATCTGTCCTTTGACCCAGCAATCCCACTTCTGAGAATGTATCTGAAGGAACCCAAAACACTAATTTGAAAAAACATAAACATCCCTATGTTCATTGCAGTGTTATTTACAATTGCCAAGATATGGAAGCAGCCCAAGTGTCTATTAATAGATGAGTGGGAAAAAAACTATGGGACTATTTACCCAATGGAATTCTATTCATCCATAAAAAGAAGAAAATTTTACACTTTGGGACAGCAGCAAAGATGAACCTGCAGAACATTATATGCTAAGTGAGATAAGCCAGTCAGAGAAAGACAAATACTATAAGATTTCACTCATTTGTGGAATCTAATGAAGAAACTTAACTAACAAGCAAAACAGAGACAGACTCATAGATGGAGGGCAGATGACAGCTAGTGGCGGTGGGGAGGTTAGCGGGTAGAGGGTTTGAGCAAAAAGGAAAAAGGACTCAGGGATAACAGTTTGGTAATTGTTGTGGGGAGAGGGAAGTATAAAAGGACTAAATGGTAATAGAAAAAAATACAAAGATAAAATAATAAAAAAAGAAACAAGTTAAAGTACCTTTTACATCTACCACTACAGACAGCCATAATCCTTGGTAGGCCTCTGGATTTTGGAAGCAATATATACTATATTGGAATACAACATTTTGACCTATTTTGTGAGTAACCCATACAGCTGCCAATTTTGAGCAGAATCACAGAGGAAGAAAAGATTGTACAACATGCCTAGGCTGCAGTATAAGCTGTTCTTTTTCCTGTGGGCCTTATGATGCACCAGATCCAAAGTGCCTAAGGCAAAGAGGAATGTTGTGTGAGGGTTCTGGCGAGCCTCCCCCAGAGAATGCCAGCTGCTCCCTGGGAGAAAGCCATACCTTCTCCTGAACATAACTATTATACTTATGAGAAAAAGCTCATGACTTGGTACTAAGCCTGTTAACAACTGAATGTCAAATAATGGGACATCAGATAACTATGTGACCTGAGCTGACCATCATGAACTGGGACTTATTTGACCCATCAAGCCATATGTTTGGCAGGCATAACTGTAATCAATTGTCAAGCAAAAGCAGGTCTATAAATTACAAGTAATTTGCATAGAGGGGTGACCCAGAGCTCTTATCTAGACACACATCTGCAGATGGTTCTGTGTAACATACTAACACCAACTTGCAGTGGACTAAGCTTTAAAGTCTCAAAAAAATTGGTATCAGAGAAAAATGGTGGTGAAGGAAAATTCTACCAGCAATCATTGAGAAGTTTATTTCGCTGTTCACTTAGCTTAACCGAAAAAATGGACAAAAGTACAGACATACACTAATTTATGCACAGTAGCTCATGGTTCGCCTGGATAACTAGAGACTTGAAAGAATTGGAATGGAAGATTGGTAACAAGTTCCAGGGCAAAGGTATGTGGATAGACATCTTAGAATAGACATTTAATTTGAAACTTTTCTATATCCTGTTTGAAAGTTCGATGAAGGAAGCCCTAGTAATTCAGTAAATAGGGTGGTGGTATATTGATCATATTGGACTTTTTGTTACAAGGCAGAAAAGGATTTTTTCCTCACTGGGATACACGTGTATCTAGATTTATCTTTCCTTTCTATAATGCTTCTTCCAGACACATTATCTTTGTACTTATAGAATGCCTTAATCACTATCATGGAATGCTACAAATTTTGGAAGAAGTCCTTTTATAGCAAAAATATGTGGCAATGGTTGAGGGACCAATTGTCCTGGTTTGCCTGAGACTGAGTGGTTTCTGCTAATGTGAGAATATTGGTGTTGAAACCAGGACTGGCCTGAACAAGTTGGGATAGTTGGTCTTTCTAGATGGGTATAAGCCAATGAAATGAATGAGGCCTATTTCTGTCTCAGGGCCCAGAAGTGAAAAGACATCAAATGTCCTGAAGAAACAGCCAAATATCTAACTGAAGATTCCTCTGTGGTGACAATTGGGTGACAATTGGGTAATACAGAAAGGTTAGGGTTCTGTATTAGTGGAAGCAGTATACGCAGTGAATCTCCAAATGCCATGGTGCAGCCTCTCACATAGCCGGAATACACAGGTCTTGAAATCAAGGTGTTTTAGTGGAAGTTGTTCCTTTTCATTGTTACCTGTTTGCCAGATTTTTACTACTTCATTCCTGTAGCTTTGGGCTGTGTGAGCTTGAAGTTCTCGAGGAGAATATTTTTAATGAAAGACACGATAATGATTCCATTCAGTAAGAAATTGAGATCACACATGGCCACTTTGGTCCTCTTTTACCAAAGATCTAGCAGGCAAAGAAGGGTGCTCGTCTGCTGACTGGGGTGATTGATCCTCATCACTAAGGAAAATTGTACTGCTGCCATATATGGGGGTAGGTAGCACTGTGTTTGGGATTCTGAGGACTCTATGTGTGCTGCATAGTGCTTTGTGTTCAACAGTAAAATTTAATGGACCACCTAACTCCCAAACCTAAATAAAAAAAGCAGGTCCAGTTAGCATTGTTACCCTTCAGGAATAAAAGCTTTAATCATCTCATTAGCTAGATTCGCTTAACCAGCTGAGCATAAGGACAGAGAAATGTAATGGGTATCATTGCTCAACTCTGTGATTCACAAAGATAGTTATGGTGACATTTGGGACTCTATGGCTCCATTTATTTATTTATTTATCTATTTACTTATTTAGTATTTTTATCAATTAAGTATTTCTCTTTTAAATCTCTGTACTATGTATGGAGTGTCTATATTACATAGAAGCTCATAGGAAAGCCTGGGTGTGGGGGGCATTCCCAAACTTCCATTATGTCCCCTCTTATTGGGAAGAGAATGAGAGTGTCTCTATTTGTTGTTCTTATGCAGAAATTCAAGTATATGTATCAGGGTGCATATGGATGTTGAGAAGTCAAAAGTATGGGCTATGGTGGCTAGTAAGTATCTCTCAGATCCAAATATGGATCCCCTCTCAGATCCCTTCCATGTAGTGGTGGTCTTGACCATGTAAATTATATCATATGTATACTTATTTCTAGCTGGCTTTTAGATGCACTGTGCCAATAAAGGATACTGGGGTAACACCGGAAGGCAGAGGAAAGAGGGAATTCTTTCTTCTCTTTGCTTGCACTTTCCCTCAGGATTCCCCAGCAAAAACACTTCGCACTGGCAGCAATTGGTCTAGATCTGGTGGGTATTTGAAGCCCCAGAAAGACTTTAGCTTTTGTCATCACTAAGCTGGGGAGCCATTAGGGTATTATATTATTTGCGTAGCCTCTAAAAATTAAAATGTAGCCTCTAAAAACTAAAATTAAAAATTAAAATTAAAAGCCTCCTTACAAGTTATTTTTTTTTAAAAAAATCATTCCTTGATTGTCTCTGCTTATTCAAAGTCTTTTCTTTCTAACTTAAAACTTTCCCCTCTTGTCTCCAACCTTCCCCCAATTGAAAGGCATAATTAAAGTAAGCTTTTTAAAAAATATATATATAGATACAGCTACAATCTGTAACTTATGGCTGCTTTGTGTTCTCAGTGGGATCTAAAGGAACTTCTGAGTATATTATAAACCCTACAAATTGAGGAATTTTTGTTCTGAAGAGAGCCTTGCTGAGTGACAGAGCTAAAAGAAATCGCTTTAAGATTCTGAATGCTATTGATAAGGTTTTTGAGAGTAATATTTTATTCCAAACTTGATGTAAATAGACTAATTTTAGAAATTTTACCAAAAATTAAGAATTGTTTTGGTTTAGTGGTCAGATAAGATCATATGAAATTCTCTAATTGTCTAAGACTTTAATTAAATCTAAAAAATGAAACAAACCCACCCACCAAACAAACAAAGCAGGCAGTGACCACTGTTATTCTGCATCAACCTTTCTTCCTAACAGCCAATGTTTTGATGGAGTCTTGAAAACAAAGGAGTCTGAACTTCCTCTCCTGAAGACAGGATGTGGTCTTGAGTATGACAGTGGGTTCTAACCCATTGGAGCCCCTTTATGTCTTTCAAATCGGTCTAGAAAATGCATTGTGTCAAGTTTAATAATTAATCCAAAAGAAAATTTCATTGAAATTATTTTTATAAATATTTTCTTTACAAATTCCATAAACATTTTCCAAATAATGGAAAGCGGCAAAGTAAAGCAGGCATCCAAGATCTCACTGATTTCATACGTGCTATGTTTCCTTCCAGAACATGTTTAAAAATATATTTCACTTTTAATTATGTATTCTGTATTTTTTTTAAAAAGCATTTAGAATGATATCCCTAACTCAAATACTTTTTGGAATGAAGTGGAGTAAAAGTGATATAAAAATATATTAACAATTGTTCATGTTTTAGTGGTTAAATAATATGCCTTGATTTATTAACAATTCTCTCACTGTTTAAAATTTAAATTATTTCCATTCTTATTAATATACATAATGGTGTGACTAACAACTTCATGCATATGATTTTGTTCAAGTTTAAGATAGATTTCAACAAATTGAGTCACTGGGTCAAAAAAATATGAGCAAGTTAATAGCATATGATATACTTTGTCATATTTCTTGCTCACAGGCCAATTAACACTGACATCAGCAACATGAGAGTTCCCATTTAACTGTTTCCTTCACAGTGTTGGAAATTGTCTTTACAAAAATAAGATTTGTTTGTGCTGATTTGTTACGTAAAAAGTACTTCATTATTTTAATTTGAATTTATTTGTTTAATGGTGAGACTGAACATTTGCTATGATTATTACTCGAGTCATCTAGTTTGTGAATAATTTCTTTTTCTTTAGATTTGGTAGCTCTTAAAAAGATAAAACTAGAAAGATAGACAGTAGCTGTGTGGTTTCAACTATATGATTTTTTTAAAGATTTTATTTATTTACTTTCAGAGAGAGGGGAAGAGAGGGAGAAAGACAGGGTGAGAAACATCAATGTGCAGCTGCCTCTCACACACCCGCAACTGAGGACCTGGCCGGCAACCCAGGCATGTGCCCCAACTGGGAATTGAACCGGAGACCCTTTTGGTTCACAGGCCAGCACTCAATCCACTGAGCCACACCAGCCAGGGCTCAACTATATGACTTTTTGCAGACTAATTCAGATGGGAGAGGCTCATGGATTACCACAAATTGTTTCTTAAAATAGCAGAACGGCCAGGTTTTTCTTGGATAATGTAGGGAATGTGGGTCAAAAGTCATAGATTGCAGTGAGGCAGAATGGCATCTGCGAGATAGAGCTTTACTGTTAAGAAAGATACATATTCTTTCTGATTTAAATACTTTTAACCTCATTTTATACATGTTTTGTAATTTTCCATAGTTTGCCAAGTTTTTAATCTGTATGCCAGTGGTATTTCTTTGTCCTTTGATAGAATCACTTATAGTTGTTTATGGGAAGTTTCTCTCTCTTGGAGAATGATTTCACCAAATGAATGTTGACAGAGATACTAAAAAAATCATCTTTAATGAAGACAACCTGACATCTGATCATTGCTTGAAATTTCAGTTAAGGTCACAGAAATAGGGGCTATTACAGATGAAATAGGAAGCTTCTACAACAAATAAGACATTTTACAACAGCCTTATGTTTTTTCTTTCTTCATCACTTCTGTATCTCAAGCTCCTAGAACAGTACTTGGCATATAATAGACTCTCAATAAATATGTATTGAGTGACTCAAGATAAGCTTCCATTATTCTTTCCCCTTGATGCCAAGAACTTCCTTGTTCTTTGCTTCATTATTCTACTTTGATCATGTGTTGTCAGGCTGTCATATTCTGATATAATCATCACCTTCATCATTATGCTCATCATCATCAAAGTTCCACAGTATGCCAGGCAGTTTTCTAAGGGTATTTCATGCATGTGGTAATTTAGTCCTCAGAATAACCTTACGATGTAGGTACAGTTATTATCCCTACTAATATCTAAGCCTTATTAGGGTAAGCATTTGATCTCTCTGCATTCATATGCTCAGCAAATTGCATGGCACACAGTAAAGTGCAATACATATTTTTGGAATAAATGAATAAATCTTTTTTTTCATTGATAAAGAAACTGATGACTATGAATCATCAACCAAAGCCAGACACCCCTGAGGAAAACCTAAGATCTTTAAACATTTGTCAAGAATCTCTAAACTTAGAGGTTATAAAAAGGATAGGTTAGCCCTAACCTTTTTATAACTTATCCTAAACTTTGTGTACGTTTTCAACCTAAACTTTATCATAAACTAGGGATATAATACACAGGGAATAAGAAGCATAAATGGTAGGTACAAAACAGACAGGGGTGGTTAAGAATAGTATAAGAAATAGAGAAATAAAAGAATTTAAATGTATGACCCATGGACATGAACTAAGCGGGGGGAATGCTGGTGGGAGGGGGGTGGAGGGGAATAAATGGGATAAAAAATGGGACAACTGTAATAGTATAATCAATAAAATATACTTAATAAAAGAGAACAACCAATTATAGTCAACTATGTTTTCCCAAATTAGGTTACCTCTTAATCTATAGCTAATGCAATAAATGCCTTGCTTTGTTTCCATGTCTTCCCTATAAAAACCTCTCTCCTAGCTCCTGTTGGGAACCTTGCTTGAAAGGTATCCTGATTACTAGCAAGTGTCTTCAGCTTATTCCTCTTCGTCCTATGTCCTTACCCTTCTTCCTGCCTTAAATGTGTTTGAAATGCCTATAGGTATGGCTACCACCTTGCAATATGAAGAAGAAAGCCATTCAATAAGTATGGGGGAGCAGGAAAGTTGCAAGACTTGAGGTTTTTGGTAATCCTTGACTGCTCCTAGTCCTGAACTTCATCACCTCCAGATTTGATGTTCCATGTAGAAAATAAATTCTATCTTATTTAAGCCATTCTTGGTTGAATTGTCTGTTTCTTAGCTTTAAATAAATTCCAAATGGTACCTTCAGTAATAAAGAATGATGGCTTGAAATAAAGGAGTGATTATGTGAAAAAGGAAGACACAGAAAAATAATTTAAATGAAGACCCATTTCTAAACAGCATTCAAAGTGATTGATTTCGTAGAGTGAAGTGGATCTGAGTGATAGTGTGCTGGACTGGGGAGGTGGGGTGGGGGGGCCATTCACCCAACAGGACAGACAGCAGATTGCTCCCACGTGATGACATACGAGCTTATTAACCAAGTCCATTCTACTTCTCCGGTTTTTCAAATGGTTGCTTGTCCTGGCATTTGACCAGACCCAGAGCTTTCTTGAAAAAAAGTCTGACCCTGTTCACAGGTACTTTTGTGGTTCAAAAACAATGGCTCTTTTTCTGGAAGAAAAATTTATGTTAGGCTACTTATTTTCCACGAAAAGAATACAAAACTTGCCATTTCACTCTTTGATATCTAAGGGAATGGATTTTTCTGTTATCAATAATACATAATACTGACACATTGGGCATGTACCAGGGAGCTGAAAGTGAACTGATTATTATTCAGTATCTGCCAGAAATGTGGCTTAGGCTATAGGTGTTTAAGAGAAGGCTTCTATGTAACACATTAACCTTCAATTCTTCAAGAGACTCTAAAAGTTCTCTCTTGATGTCAAGTTAAACAGTCAGAAAAAAATGTGCTAGGAATACATAAGCTTAGGTCCTATTAACTTTATCCTATTAGCTTTTAAGAAGAATTGATAAGAATCAACAAAAACAATAATCCCATGATTTATTGAGCTCTGTGCTAAGTATTTAACATAACTATTTTACATAACAATATCTTAGGTTCCATATTATAATGTCTTATCACCTGATGAGAAAACAGAGGTTCATGATGTTAATTAATTTCCCTAGGCCATGTAGCTAGTAATTATGGGAGGCAGTACTCAAACCCAAATCTAGAATTTGAGGTTCTCTATTATTTAAAAAATTATACCATACTCGGGTCACGAAAATAATGGCTATCCAAATATGTCCACATTCTTATCCCTGGCAATTGTGAATCTGTTAGTTTACATGATTAAATGAAAGACATTGAGAAGAAGAGATTATCCTTGTTTATCTGGTGGGCCCAGCATAATCCCATAGGACTTTAAAAAAGGACAAATCTTCGGCTGTGGGGTGAGGGAAATGGACAACATAGGAATGGTCAGAGAGAGACAGCTTTGTCGGCTTTGAAGTTGGGGGAAGATATACAGGAGTCAAAGACTGTCTGCAGCCTCTAGAAGTTGTCAAGGAAAGGAAGTAGATTCCTTTAGAGTGTGCAAAAAGCACATACCCCTCCTGACACCTTGTCAGCCCAGTGAGAGCCATGGTGGACTTCTAGCCTATGGAACTGAGAGGAAATACACTGGTGTTGTTTTACCCCAGACTTAGAGTCTAGGGTAATTTGTTAGGGCAGCAATAGGAAACTAATGCAAATGCTGATTTCAATATATTTGTTAAATTTCTCCTTAATTTTAATTCTGGGAAAAGTCTATATTCACTCATATTGGCATGAGATTTATTCAAGGCACAATGATATTTCCTTTTTGCTTTGGCTGACCAGAAAGGGCCGGAACCAATTTTAGAGTATAATTATAATTATGGTATCGATGAAAATATTTTTCCTGCTTTTGACATGGTTTCTGATCTCCTCTTAAATCTTTATTTTTCATTTTCCTGTGTATATTCAAATATATATTTTTATATGAATATGTTGCAGAGAGAGAGAGACAGATGTAAGGAAAGTATGAACAAAAATAAGACAGGTGGGTTGGGGGTGGGGGAGAGAGAGAGGAAACTCACTCAAGTTGTTTATGTAAGTGAAGAGATGATTTTATTCTGGGGTATCTCAGGGTTACCAAGGGACATTTTGAATAATTGCTTTTAAAACTAGAAAAAATCATTCTAAAGTTTTGTCCAACTTTATAAATGCTTTGTAATTGCTTATTCTGAGAAGAGGTATTATGTTGTCATTGCTATTTATTGCTCATACATACCTATCAGACCTGCTGATTTCTAGTCAAATGCAAGTTTTCTTTCAGAAATGTACCCCCCCTTTTGAGGGGGTTTCCATACAATTAAACCTTGAACTGTGGTATTGTGGTGATGATTCTGCTTATGGTGGAATTCATTTAAGACAAAGATTTCTGACCTAAATGTGATTTGGTTTGCATCTTGCTGGTGTACAAAAGATAGGCTGACCACATGGTCAGAAAGGAGCTACAGCTTTAATAGGGACTCTGTTCTTGCAGAACTGAGAGTAAATTCGGGAGTCATGATTCCGGGAAGAGAAAAATAGCCTTCTGCCACCTCCATTGCAATATTTGTGTTACTAAGCAACAGAATTCTCCTATTTAGCAAAGCCCTAATGATGCTGGCAGTTCAGTCTTGAAATAATGCTTAATACAACTTCATTATCCCCTCCACTATAGCTGCATTGCATATGCATTGACTGATTAGGGATAACAAGAATTAGAGTGAGTGCTGTCCGGTGCACCTGAGTTTAAAAGACCAAATATAGTATTGACTTGGATAAATCTAATGATGGTCACTCAGTGTGTTTATCTAGCCACAGCATTCATTTGGGCTGACTAAGAATGCAGCACAACTCTAGAACTGTAAGGCCTTCACGACTCTGTCCTGCCAGGTCAAACACATACAAATATTGTGACATTGGATGTCACCAACTCCACCGATGCCTGGTTATGATATTTCTCTAGGGAAGATTTTGAGGAAAGCTGAAGAATTGAAATCATCCAATGGCTTTCCATATGCCTTTTGAAACTTAAAAAACCTCTATTCAAGGTTTCTGTTACTTGTGTAGAAAATCTCATTTTAATACTTGAGAAAGTTTGTTTCTTCTTTTCTGGTTTCCATGGTGAGAAGTTGCTTCAAAGGATACTAATACCTTTGAAGATATTCTCTTCCTCTTTTATTCCCCCTCCCTTTACCCTTGCCCTTTCTTCCAAGTGTGTGGTTTCCAAAGGTTATCGTTGTGGAGCAGATGTTAAAGAAATGTGCTGAAAATAAAATTCTTGTCCATCTTGGGTCAAAATCCTTTCAAATGTTAAATAGAGTAAAAAGTGACATTTATGCCATAACATTTTATATTCATAAAACAATTTAGAGGTGTCCTTCCAGTTTTCAAACTCTCTTAGCACCCTTTTTATTTGCCTCTGTTACCTGACACGTTTTTTATAGTGCCTGAGCATAGAGACACAGAGAAGGAGAAATATTTAATACGCACTTCTGCCATTTCTATGGTGAAATGCAACATGGGAGCATATGGCACTAGATAATTCTAACTGGTGCTCATGTGACATCTTTATTCATTTTCTACAACCTTTTAGTAGTACTCATTTTGACCGATACATGCAGTATTGCATATGGATAGCTTTAACACATTGACCACATCAAGTTCATTCTCCAGGATATGGCCTTTGGTTCCATTTAATGAGAATAAAATTTGAGTCAGGTATAGATAGAGCTTTTCTCTTGGTGCCATGATTAACTAGCATATGTAAGTGGCTGGCTCTTTCTAGCACAGTCCTTTTATTGGCATAAATCTGACGGCTAGTCTTATTGGACTATTTCAGAAGATGGTTTAAGATTATCAAGTGTTCTTAATAAGGTTTTATTTTGGCTACAGAAAATTAAATGACATTGAATTTCTTGTAGCTTAGTGAAATATGTATTTTCACACAGTGTCATTAATGTTTAATGCTGGTAAGATATTTGTGCTGAGACCGAGGGATTTAATTATTAAAAATATTAAAATATAGAGGCATCCATAAAATTTTGCAATTAGTGTTTACATAAAACCATGATTTTGTAGTCAGTTATATCAGCAGTTATTTGTCAGGTACCTTTTAATATATGAAAATTCATAGCATATAAAAAATTAGATAAACTCAAAGCATTAATCCTATTCAAGGTATGTATAAAATAATTGTGGAACATTTGAAAGACAATAAAATAAGTTTTCTTAAATTTCCTTTTCCATAGTAAAACTGATCTGCACATGGTATGCATGTGCAGAGTGCAAAAACCATGGCAAAAATTTATAAAACTGTACAAATCAAAATTATTTGAAAGAGAAGTAGCTAGGGGAAAATGTAACTTCTGATTTGGTAACTCTAAGACGGGTCCAAGACTTATTGTGGTCATCACTTTGGCATATAAATGTCTCATAATTATGTTAAACACTTAAAACTAATATAAATTAGTATATCATCTATAATTAAAAAACAAATTAAAAAATAAAGTAAAAATTTAAAATAGCTCTTGTTATAAGAAAATTAATTATGTGCTGAATGGTTAGAAAAACATGTGCATGACCAGTTGGTTTCTGAATATAAAGGACATGTTTGCTTTTTTTCTGGTTACTTATAAATAATATCAGTAATAACTAACAAAATAGTACTACTTCCTTACGTTTGGAGAGTTATGTTGTACTTCTCAAAGTGCTTTCACAGAACTCGTTTCCTGAAAAGGAGACAATATCTCTCTCTGTCTGCTGTCTGCAGAACCTTCACTCTGTGCTGGCCTCGCTCATTCTAATAGGAACGTAGAGACAGAGATCACAGAAACACAGTAACGTCAGTTCTTCTGCACACACGAGTACACAATGTAGCTTTCTCACTACCGTCCTGAAGACCAGTGTCCATACAAGTTTTTCTGAATTCTGCCTGATACAGGAGCCAGTCTAAACCATAGCGGAGCTTAAAAAAACTAAACTAAATATAATAAAGTCTTTATAAAGTGATGCCACATTTTGATTGTAATAATTAAATAGTCTGGATAAGTCTGAAACTAGAAGATATTAATGAATTTTACTGACCTGTTATATAGGATTTTGTTAATTTTCTCCCTTTGCTGGAACAAATGTCCGACTTGGAGTTGTCAGATGTAGCAGTGGTAAAAAAAGGAATGTTATCGGGAATCAGAGATATCAATAGCACCCTTCAACATTCAGGCCCTTCAGATGCATGAAATTTTATATTTGAATCATAGGTTTTTTTACATTAAAATGCATGATGTGGAAACTTCATGGTAATGTGTTTTAAGATAGCATGGCCCTCACACTCACTCATGGCTATCAATAGCCCCTCCCACCCTTTCTCCCCATCTGTTTTGCTTCTTTCCCAATATTGAATTTCAAACCAGTAATTAAAAAGGCCTCTGTATTGATTGAAGGGTCCTGTCTATGAGCCATTGAACTGTAACCAAATTAATTGAATCTGCATGGTTCCATTGGCCAGGCAGTTTTCAAAAAAGTTGATTTTGTCCTGATTCAAGTTTCCCAGTTGTCTGTCCTCTCTAGTTCATTTCATATACCCTGGTTTCCAGTTGAACACATTTTCTTTTATTCCTTCTTTGGTAAATTAAAAGTTATGTATTAGCTTAGAAACAATGGTAGAAAAGAAATTCAGAATATAGCAATGCAAAAGACCCAGAAAAATCAAGGATTAAAATATTTCAGGTGTTTCATACTTTATGGAGCTGCATGACTTTTGTAAGGTCATCTCTAATCCAGCGGGGTCTGAATTTGCTCCAGAACCGTCACACTGCCAGGTGGCAGGGAGAAGACTGCTTCCTGGAAGGTGTATCAGGCACCATAATTGTGACCGCCCTGCAATTTGTGGGGATTCCTTATGGCTGCCTGAGCTACCCCCCTGAGAAGCAGAAAGGGGACAATACCTCGCATGAGCTCTGGAGGGGCTGCAGACTCAGAAAAGAGATATAGCAAATGAGGTATGTAGCCATGCACCCATGAAAACATACTCCTCATTTCCAGCCTTCCTCTGTCCCATGTCTGTTTACAAACAGATGCCAGTGCAGTGGAGTGGAACGTGACAGAGAACCATACCAGTGTTCAGTAAACTGGTGCTCAGCTGCTTGGGTAATTAACTTTCTGGCTTTTCTTTAATGAGTATATTTTAATAACCTCTGTGAAAAAGTCCAGGCTTTTTTAGAAAGATTATTATAAAATTTATTACATGTTTTTAAAAAGCAGTTTTGGACTTCAAAGTTCCCATTTTTCATATGTTGACTAAAAGTTTACATAGTAATCTATATTATCATTTATATCCAAGTGACACCATTTGTTGAAGGAAACAGAGAGAAAACTCATTCAGAGACTACGATGAACAAGGCATGGCCAAATGCCTCACATGGATTATTCTAACAGGGGCAGCAGATCACAGGGGGCAGGCAGAGTTCCCATTGCCAACCATCCATGTGAATGGCTCCCTCTGAGGTTATAGAGTACTCAGCCAAATGCAACTGCCTGGATTAAGACCTTCCTTCTCTACCCTGTCAGGTAGGTATTAAAACCATTATGATTCTTGTTTTGTCGACAAGGCTAAGGTCAGTGAAGTTGCTTTCCCAAGAGCTAATATTTAAGTAATAGAACATAATTAGCAAATAGGCATATAGTGTGCATGTGTATATGTGTATCTGTCATCAAAGTCCCTGGTTTATCTCCTATCACTTTGTCTCCTCTGAGTCCCTCAGTTAGACCAAAGCATCTCTTACTTGCCTGACCCTGAGCCAAGTGCTGCAGGGAAATATGTTCGCCCTGGACATAAGGGAACTCAGCATTGCAGCAAAGAGATCAAATTTACACAGAGGCTGGTAATATGACAAAAGACAGCTTTTTATTTTTAACCAGTTGGCCTCACATGTGGCCCTAAGGTAAAATTATCTCTTATTATTTAGAAGTACTGGGCCTTGTGTGTAGAGCTGGAAGAGAAAGCCAAGCAGAGCCTTTTTTCTCTGTGGAGCTGAGGGGAGACGCAGTTGAAGCACACACACTGGATCTAAATGAAAGAACTGAGACTGAGACAGGAAGATGGCAGGAGGAGACGAAAAGAGATGGGAAGAGGGGAAGGGAGATTTTAACAAAAAACATGGCTGCTGTCCCTCAGTGAGTCTCCGGAACAGCTTTCTCTACTGGGACTTGAGTTTAGCTGGGAAGAGATCTGCAGTTTAAAAAGCTGACACCGAGGCATTAGTAAAGGTAAGGGATGATGACAGGTTTAACTAAGACAATGGGATTGAGGTTGGAGACTGGATTTGAGATCCATTTAGGAGCACCAGTAGAAGCCTTGGTGGCTGACTAGAGATCGTTGGTTTAGGCAGAATCCCTGGTTTCTGGCTGAAGGCAATTTTATGGTCTGGTGAGCATATGTCCATATTCCTTTTCTATAAAAAGAAATATGATGGTCAATTTTATGTGTCAATTTGGTTGAGTCACAGTACCCACATACGTGATTAAACATTATTCTGGATATTTCTGTGAGGGTGTCTTTTGGATGAGAGTACCATTTAAATTGGTGAACTTAGAGTAAAGCAGATTGCCCTCCATAATTCGGGTGGGCCTCATCCAATCAGTTGAAGACCTGGATAGAATAATTGACTAATCTCCCTCAACAAGAAGGAATTCTGTCAACAGACAGCCTTCAGACTTGACCTGAAACATCAACTCTTCCCTGGGTCTCCAGCCAGCCAAACCTCCCTGCAGATTTTGTACTTCCCCAAACCTGAACTATTGGTTTACACTATTATAGTGTAAAATAGATATAGTCCTTAAAATAAATCTCTGTAAACACACACACATTCCATTACTTCTGTTTTTCTGGAGGATCCTGTTAGCAGGAGCTAACAATATTAAATTTCCTATAAAGTTATTTAAGGGGAAAAAAAGGCTATACCTGAAACATATAATTAAAAAGGTTTCAGGTATAAAGTCTTATAAATAAAGACAAGGACACTGTACAGCCCACAGGACACAGGTCTACTGCATACTCTACATATTCCAATACACCAGTCAAGTGTCAGAACTGGGATACACACTCAGGTATGTTCAGCTTTAAAATCTATGTTTTGTTTTTATTTTACCTCAGTAGCTTCTCTTTCAAAGTTTTGCTGTATAAAACTTTTTAATAAAAATGTTGGTGACATTTATGCAATGCTTACAGAGTTTCAGGCACTGTTAACTATGTATATGTGTGTACATATATATGTGTGTGTATATATATACATACATATATACATATTAATTCATTTAGTCCCCACAATCCTATTTTACAGATGAAACAGACATAGTGAAAAACATCTTACTGTTAAATTGTCTTAATATTTACTTCTAAATGGGGCTATTTTATGAAAGGAGGTTGGAAAAAAAAGGAATCCATTTCTTCAGAAATCCACTAGAAGCTTCCATCTTTCAACTAAACTTCTCTAAAATATAATATGAAAAGTGGCATTCAAGCTGTACAGTTGGAAAGAATGAAAAGTCCATAATTTGGCATTAATTATCAAATCTACTTAGGTTTTGAAAATAACTTATAACACATATGTTTATAAATTATTTTGTTATAGTTTTCCTGAAGGCGTGTCATGCTTACATGACAGAGAATACACACCCAATCTGTTAGGCTGTGCTCAATACACTTCTAATCTCACATCCACCCAAACATACACACACCCTCCACTGCATATCTACACACACATCTTCATGGAGTGTTAAACCCAATGATCACTCTTGGTCCTCATCCTAATTGACAAGAGTCCAACTCTTTCTCCTCTTGAGACGCTGCTCTTGTGCATTCCAGAACCTCACGTGCTCTGGCTTTTGGTCTGTTTTCCTTAGTGCTCCTGCTCCTGCTGCACACTTCCTCCTCATCAATGTGACCTCTAAACAAAGGACCGCCCCAGGGCTTAGCCATGGACTTCCATCTTCTGCACTCAATCTTCAATGAATTCATCTGGTCTATGGCCTCAAATACCATTTACACGTTGATATGGCATAAATCTCCAGCTCAGACCTTGCCCTTGAAATCCAACCTAACACTTGTATATTCGACTGCTTGCTCAACATATCCACTCAGAAATCTAATAATGCCCAAATTTGGACATTAACACATTTGGAATAAAGTCCCTCCCAAACCTCTCCTCCTCAGGGACTAGCAGCCCTATTGTTCCTGTTACTCTAAACCCTTGGGATCATGCTTGAACCCTCTGCTTTTGTCTAACATACATCCACGTTTGCCCCCCTTCATTCTGTATTCAACCCAGAAGCCAGAGCTGTCTCTTAAAAATGAAAGGCCACTGAGTTAGTGCCATTGTGTCAGCTCAGAATCTTTTAGGAGCTCTCCACCTCATCCACAGTGAAAGGCAAATTCCTTTCAAAGGGCTCCAGGACTCCACAGATCTGCATATCCTCCTCTTCCCTCATCCGCTCAGCTCTGGCCACAGTGCCCTCCAGGCTGTGTCTGGAATCCATCAGAGCTCTCCCCTAAGGCATTCTTGCATCTGCCTGGAACGCTGCCCCCTTGACCACAGGGTGAGTCCTCTCACCACTGGTCAAACATGATGTCTTTGACCAAACGGCAGGTACACATGTTCTGATCACCCATTTTAAAACGCAGCCACATTCTCCCTATCCCACTTACCCTATTTCTCCCCCCTGGCTTATTTTTCCCCATAGTGCTTACCAAAATTTGACACACTCTTATTTTACATATTTGTTCATTAATCAGACTTTCTCTTTCTCTTTAGATTGCAAGCTAAATGCAGGTAGGTATTTCAGTCTGATACCCCCCCACCATGTATCCCCTGTACCTATAAGAGTGCTTGGCTTATAACCGGGGCTTAGTGTTTGTTGAATGCTCAATGATTGCTGAATAAATATTTAACCTAATTAGAATTGTAGCGTGTGTACAGATTTTCAACTTCCTTTTTCTTGTAGTATTAATATGAAGAAATTAAATATTTCCTTATATCAATAAAGAAATTTTGGAAAGTAATTTTATTTTATTAAAAATATCAATTTAATACATTTTATCAAACAATATATATCAAATGGGTCAAATACTAATCCCATGTTCCAAATTGAAAGCATTCTTTCCTAGAAGCAAACAACAAAAAATAAATACATTATCCCACCCCAAAGTTGAAGCAGATTTTATAAATTTAGAATCAAGGTAGAAGGAGATAGTTGGCTAATAGTAATTTATCAAGGTAAAATAGCTTGAAGCTCCCATATCCACTTTAAAGGTATTTTACTTTATTTTGAGTGTCAAAATACCATTTCACTGTTGACACTGAATGAGAAACATGATTTATAATTCCTCCATGATGTCTCATTAAATATAAAAGATAATGTATTTTAATTTTCTTTTTTCTTAAACATCTAGTGGTTTGCCAACTTCTAACTATGACAAATAAAATTCTGATAAGAATCCTAGTGCTTATTTTTAAATACATCTCTGATTTCCTTATATAAATGAGTAGCTTCAAATCACAGCATAAGATTATTTTTCAGACAGTTGTTACATTTTGCCAAATTGCTTTCCAAAAACTTTATTTTTTACTCCCTAACAGAGAATTAGAGTCGTCTTTTCCCTCATACCCTGCCAACATTAGGAATTATCTTGGAAAAGCAATTATCACCAAATGTATGGGTTATAATGTATCTGTTTAAACACTAATTATTATTAAAGTTTAATACTTTTTCATTAGTTTATTAGTCATTTAAATTTTCTTTTATTTAAAGAACGTGTGGAGGACACATGGACAAAGCCCAAGGGGGTGGGTTTGAGGGTAGATGGTGGGGTGGGTGGGGCGGGGGATGCGGTGGGGTGAAAATGGAGACAAATGTACTTGAACAAAAATATAAAAATTAAAAAAAATTTTCTCCTGTGAAATGTCTTACCTCTTAGTGTTTGTTCTTTTTATCAAATATGAAAGTGCCTTTAATCACAAGTATATTAGTGCTTTGTTCATTTTATGTGGTGGAACCATTTATTTTCTGGTCAATATCACTTACATTATTGTCCCCTTAACTATTATATATTAGCTATTAATATGATGCTTTATTATTTCTTGGTTGACTTTCTCAGTTTTTTTCATCCAGTGGCCTCATTCTATTTTTATTATTTAACTTCATAACTTGCCCTGATTTTGTTTTGTCACTGTATACTGGCATTGTGTAAATTCATCACTGTGTTTCTGAGTGTCTTAGTAACCCATTTTGGGTCTCTACTGCAGGAGGGAGAGCCTTTTCTGAGGTTGGGGCAATTGGGAGAGGGGAGGGGAGGGGTGATGTTGCTAACAGCACAGGCACTTCAGAGAATTAACACATCAATAACAAAACTCACCTGCCTGGAGTGTCTGAACAGTTTGCTTCATCCCCACTCTGAGTGTAGCCTAGCTAGCTGTTTCTCCTATATGCCCCTTTATTGTGTCCTTATTAAAGGAAGATCATGGAAAACCAGGCTGGTGAGACTGAAGACCTGTCACAGGAGATGTGCAGTGGATTACTTTGACTGGCTGAAAGGCACTGTGTTCTGTGACATCTTTTTGACTTACTGCCATTGCTCTTTGTCACCTTTCCCCTTACAGCATGGGTCCAGTCCCTGACTAAGCCCTGAGTCCCTTCTTGAGCAAGGGGGTAAGGAATCATTGACCCCGGCTGACCCGGGACTCTCCCTGGAATTAGGTCCACCGGATTTCCTGAGATTAAGCAGTCAACTCACAACAGAGAAAGCCATAAATAAAACAACAACTTTATACCCTGAAGGGTTATAGATGTTGAAATGTTTAGGTAGTAATGTAAGTAGTACAGTATTAAGTGCATAAAGAAATAAATAATATAATTTAAAAGAAACAAGAAAAACTTTCAGGAATAAAAAGACTTTTTTTTAAGTAGCGTATTAAGAACTGAGAAGAACAGTTGTTGACAGCAAAAATTTAACACAGGTGAATTGGCATGATGGACACTTTTGAAAGGGAATTAGTAAACAGGAAGAAATACCTAAATAACTTATCTACATTGTTGTAAATGAGACAGGACAGTGAAAGGCAAGTGAAATGAAGGAAACTGAGACAAGACAATGAAACAGGCCAACAATTAACAGCTTGTTAACATTGCCAGATCTTGTCTTCCCTAACCAAAGACACCAAGTAGCTATGGTTTATACCTCTCCTCACCAATCAGAGAGTGAGTAGCTTGAATCATCCAAGTCAGGGGAATAGATTACCAACACCCAATTAGAACCAGAAACCCAAGATGAAAGTAAAGCAGTGAAGCTGATTCCAAACCCACCTATTCAGTCATTTTGATGCACCAGCATATTAAAGAACGCACCTCGAAAGTTATTGGATATCCTATTAAGACCCTCCTCTGAGATCTCCCCCCTAAAACTCCCCATTTTAGAAAACAGATACCAACCCTTGAGGCAAAGGAGCCTGTTTGGGCTCTTCTTGGAGCACATCCACACCTTCCTTTTCTCAGGTGTGTATTTTTGCTTTCTTTCTCCTAAGCTCTAAGGGTCGGCATGAGCCTTGCAACCGGGCAAGCAGTGGGCGGTGGCAGCTGGCCCCGGACTAACAACCCCTGGACCTGTCTGCAACGACTCTCCTTTTGCGTCTGTAACTTCCTTTCCTGAGTCTAGACGTGCCAGTCTAGTCTCACTTCTGTTCCTGTGATCTTGCCTTTTCTCTCTTAAGCCTTTCCTTTGTTTCACTGTCCCCCTGGCTTTAATAAATGTACTCTCAAAATCACCTGGACTCACATCCTGAAATCCTTCCTGCACAATGTCAAGAAACCACACATTCCAGACAGTGAAGGGGCAGACCCGCCTTGCCAAGTACCCATCTGGTGACATAAAGAGAGACAAGAAGATGAAAATCATTGAAGAAAGATTAAAAGAAGAGGAGGATAGAATGAGAAAAGAAAACTTAAACCTAACTTGAGGCCCAAAGGAAAATGACTGATAAAAAGAAGAGGAGGCATATTTTAAATGGTAACGGCTGTGATATTTGAAAAAAAATAATGTAACCTCAGATCTGAGGAGCATGATGTATTTCAAAGGGAACAAATAAAAAGAAATCCATGCCTAGACACACAGCAGTAAAACTGCAGAATGCCAAAGCCAAAAAGATTTCAAAATAGACAGAAAGAATAACAAATCACAAGCAAAAATAAAAACAAGACATAGAATGAAAGGATCTTCACAGAAGCAAGCTTAGAAGCCAGAAGATCATAGAATAATATCCTTAAAATACTGATTGAAAATCCATGTCACACTAGAATTCATATCTGCAAAACAGCCTTTCAAGGATGAGATTATGAAATTTAATAGAAAAAAAGAAGCCCTGACTGCTGTGGCTCAGTGGATTGAGCGCCAGCCTGTGAACCAAGGAGTCACTGGTTTGATTCCCAGTCAGGGCACATGCCTCGGTTGCAGGACAGGTCCCCAGTTGGGGGTGAGCAAGAGGCAACTAATCCATGTATCGCTCACTCACTGATGTTTCTCTCCCTCCTTTCCCCTCTCTCTGAAACTAAATAAATAAAATCTTTAAAAAAAGTTTCTTTATTAAAAAAAAAGAAAATTCTTAATGAAATATATGAGCTTGAGACCTGCTCTAAAGAAAACTTTAAAAAGTAGAAAAATGATCCCCAAAAGATGATTTCTTATGCAAGGAGAAATGGTAAATAAATAACACAATATGGCAAATATAAACTGTAAATTCCAATGAAAAGTTCACTTTGAAATAATCAATAGTAGGAATTAAGAAGAGTTAGCACTGAAAAAATTGGACAGTGATGGTATGTGACTTGAGGAAGGATCGAAGCTAAAGTTGTCTTAACATTTTGTTTTCCTTGAGATAGAGTTCAAAATTGTGTAACTTAGATTTTTTTAAACTTAAATATAACGTGGAGATTTCATGGATAACCACTAAAGGAACAAAATGCGTAAATTCAAAACAATAGGGAGAAAGGTAAAAAGCATACAAATAACTTTAAAAGATTTCAAAAAGAAAATTAAAAAATAGACAAAACAAGAGAAAAGGAACAAAAAATAAGATAAAAGGAAGAAGTGTAAATATATCAATAATCATAATAAGCATAAATAGACTAAACGTGCCATTTAATAGATCTAAAAATTAGCCAGATGCTGCCTATAGGAGATGTACTTAAAACATAAGCACAGAAATTGAAAAAGATAGGATGGAAAAAGCTCTGTCAGTCAAACTCACCCACACGCACCCACCAAAATGTGCTGATATCTTTAAATTACTATTAGTCAAAGATAGGGAGGAAGAAAGCTGTTCTACTTTTGGGATGAGGGCAAATTCTTAGGAAAAAAATAGCTTTTCTTAACTACTCAAGAAGAAATATAGTTCTAATAGTCCTATAGCTATTTAAAAATATCTCTTACAAATAAAACATTTGTCTAGGTGGTTTTACACATGAGTTCTACCACATTTTCAGAGACCAAATCATTTAAATTTCACGATTCACCATTCTAAAGAGATAAGGTAAAAAATTAAAATCTATTTTAATCATTAAAATAGAGGCAAATTTCTTATACAAAATATTTACAGTCCAAATCTGAAAGTGTATAAAAGATTAAATACATTATGATCAAACTGAGTTTGCCCCAAGAATGTAAGAAGATTAATTTTGTAAATTCTACCATTTTTAAGAACCATATTGATTAAAACATTGAAACTGTATGGTCATCTCCATAGAAAAGGCATTCAATTAAATTCAAAACTCATTAATAATAATAAAAAAACTTGTAATATGAACCAATTTTCTTAACCTAGCAATTTTTCCAAGCATTATTCTAAATCAGTGATTTCCAACCGGTGTGCCACAGCACACTGGGACACTGCAAGAATTTTTAAAACATGCAAAACCTGACTATTTAGTCAGGAGCACTGACCTCCTTTCCTTTAAATTGTCAAATTAAAAAATGACAACAGCCAACACAATAGGCATCTGATGTGAATGAATCAAAAGTATAGCTGCTTTTTGACAGATTGGAAAAAAATGTAATTTTTTGGTGTTTTGCAGAATTTTAGTGATTAGGTTACATGTGTCATGAGATGAAAAAGGTTAAAAATGGTTCTAAATGGAAAATTGTAAGCAATTTTTCTAAAATTCAGGACAAGGCAAAGATACCTACGTTCACTGATTTATTGCTCTTAACGTTCATTGTCTTACATTTTAGTCAGCATAATATTCTAGTCTTTGTAATAAAAATAAATTAAAGTGTAAGATTTTAAGACAGGAAATAAAACTGTCATTCTTTGAAAATGATTTGGTTGCATACATAAAACATCCTGGTCTGCCTGGCTGGTGTGGCTAGTGAATTGAGCGCCAGCCTGAGAACCAAGGGGTCACCGGTTTGATTCCCAGTCAGGGCACATGGCTGGGTTACAGGCCAGGTCCCCAGTGGGGGGCACATGAGGGGCAACCACAGACTGATGTTTCTCTCCCTCTCTTTCTCTCTCCCTTCCCCTTTCACTAAAAATAAATAAATAAAATCTTTTTAAAAAATCCAGGACTATACAGACAAATAACTAGGAATGAAAGAATTTTGCAAGATGGTTAACCATATGAAAGTCAATTGTATGTCTATGCAAAAGTAACAAAAAAGAAAATAACACTTTATAAATAGCAACACAAACTACAAACTGCCTTTGAAATAATTCTTGACAAATATTTTGCAGGGACCTCTATACAGAAAAGTATATACATTACAAAAGCATGTTAAAAAAAGGAGAGGGAGAGCAAATAGGATGAGATAGAATGAAAGATGGATTGTTCAAAAAGAAAATTAAGTAATTACATATATGTTGAGTCTTCTGAAAATGATCTATAAATTCAGTACAAGTACAATAAAAGCACCAGTACAATAGGTTGTGTGTTTGTGCATGCACACATGTGTGACAGAGAAAGACAGAGGCATTTTAAAAAGCTAATCCTAATATTGATGTGAAAGAACTGAGAACTAGCTAAGACAAACTTGTAATTTGTGATTTAAGGAAGTGGTAAAGGAAGATATGAATTAGGAGAATTTTCTGACTGCTTGATCACCTCAATATTTGTTATACTGCTCTCCAGAAACAAAAGTTGATAAATTGTCCTATTCAAAATTTACCTGCTTAGTTTGAATTTTTCTGTCTGATATTAATGATAAACTTTAAATTTTGTATATTTCATTTATTATTTTTGTACCTTGTGTTTATAGTGTATCAATCATAACTGTTAATTCATAACTGTTATCATTGCTTTGTGCATAGCTTCCTTTATCTATTTATTTTTTCCTTATTTACGTATACCATGAAAAGTGAACACCGGTGAAACCATCACCCAGTACAAGAATTAGAATCTCATTAACATATGGTATTCAAACTATAAGTGCAGCGAACCCAGTTTGAAGCATACTTTTTGTAGTAGGTATGTGTTATCTTTTCTTGCTTTGTGTTCTTTGTTCTTTCTTCTGGGAAAGAGAACTGGCAATACTTTTCCTTTGTAGACCCTCCATTCTTCAAGGCCCTGATCAGCTGTGGATAGCCAGCAGCCCCTACTGTTGGTGAAGTTGAAGCAATTAGATTTTCTTTCCCAGGAACTGGAACTTGGGAGGAGTCATCTAAGGACAGAAGGCTATCCTGATGACAAGGACTCCAAAGACACTGCCCACTATTTCCTGTTAATGAGGGTCCAGATGTGACTTGGCTCCTGCCTTCTGAAGGCCTGGATGCTTTATCCCTCCTTAGGTTCTGTGAGACACTCAATATCCTTTTAAGAAATCAGGTTCTTTCCCTTCAGTTACCTTGAATCAATTTCAGTTGTTTGCGTGCTACCAAGAATTATAGCAACTACTCTCTATATTGAATTTAAGTGTCTATATGACTAGTGACTCCTCTTCATTAGACGTATGAATATCTGAAATCTAAATTTGGGCTCATCAAGCTTAGCTACTCTTCTATGACATAATATCCCACCAAGGAAATCTCTCCACTATTGAAAAGTCAATTTATTCAACCTGAATCAATGAACACATTTTTAATCTTTTTTGAAAAGTTATCAATAAATATGATGAAAGATGTGAGAAAAAGACACCCATGGTGTCTCTAAAAGAAAATAAAATCTACTTACATAAGCCATATTGCTGAATTTCTATTTCCTAGGAAAGGGTTTTGAGATATGTTCCATGAGGCCTGGGGCTTTTTGAGTCCTATATGTAACAATTTTTTCCTTCTTATGGGAAACAGATGGGATTAACAGACTGTTATACTGTCTGATAAAATGAAGCATGGTCCCATCATTTCCACAGATCGAGTGCATGGCTGCAGCAAGGGAGAAGATCATATCATATCTCAGGCTTATGTTTTAAAAAATGTTCTTTGTTTAGAAATCATTTACTTGTTTTATATGCATTTGTAAATCAATAGGGAGAAAACCTGCTCTTCAAAGGGATGAGGGGCATGACCAAATGTCATCAGTGCTAACAATGTTTGCAGCGAACAGAGTAGTAAGTAACCAGGATATTAGAATACCTCTTGTACACACTATACAAGTGGGGGGAGGGCTGGGTGGAGGAGGATGAAGGGGGAAAAAGTTAGACAACTGTAATTGCATAAACAATAAAACTTTTAAAAAATTTAAAAATAAAAAATAAGAAAAATAATACCTCTTGTCCATGATTTAGGAGAGTCACTTGGTTGCCTTCTATGGGTTTGACTGTGGAAAGCAGCTGACCTTGTTTTAACCCTCAGCCCCAGGTAAACCACGCCATTTCTGGAGTCCCAAACTGACTAGGCAACTGAGGAATCCAATGGTCAGTAGAAAACTACCAACAGTGCATTCGGTACATGTTTAGTAAATAAATAAATGATTTTCTCCAGTTGTCTCCAAATTAACACCTCTGGTCATTAGCCACTACACCAGTTACAAATCCTCTTGATTTTATCAATATCCTTCAGTATCCCTACATGTAGATTATAAGAATACTATTAAACATTTGTCTTGTTGAGATCTAGAAATGCCTATCACATTCTGGATCAGCCATAACTGAAGGCGTATTTAGAGGACAGATTGAATTACTTTGGACTAAATAAGTCAGAGAGGCCACGTTGACTCCCTTTGGTCACCAATACCCTTTTGCCATGCTTAAAAATCATTATTTTAAGAATATGTATTAAAATAAATAATGACCAATGTTTGGCAGGTGTGTTAGGACTTTTCTTATTTGTTTCACACTTCCAGAACTTCTCCCATTTTGGATACATCCTTACGGATACATCATGAACTGAATTTCCCTGATGTCAACTGGAAATTTGCTCAGTAATCTATGCAATTTGTTTCAAAAGACTTGGACGTCTATAGAGTGTCAACATGCCTGTGATCTGTTACAGGTCTCAACTGCTTCTTATCGTTGTTTTGGTAACTTTTTTCTGAAAAAAATTCTTTACTGAGAAAAAAAAATTAAAAGTTCTTTTTTTCTCTTTGTAATACCTCAGTATTTCAACATTGGCCCAGAGCATGAAGCTTATCTATCGGAACATAATTTAAAATCTCCTTTTATGTGTTAATGGCAAGTCTATTGCTATATTACTCTTTGTAGCTGTGACCTCTGTCATGATTATAATATCTGGTCATATTCCTCCTTCAGATTGAGATTTGAGCATATGACATTTCAGCCCTTTACATAAGACCCTTACATGAGCTCTTTCTTTTTAGCCTGTTTTTACTGTGGATTTATTTCTAGGACAAACTTGCTTGCTTTTTTTCCTTCCTTTCTGACGACTCTGAGAGTAGTTAATTCATAAGATGAGCTCATTTCTCTTCCTGAACCACATAGCTGTGAATCAAGTCACTGTGATGGACTAGAGCTTCTATGTATATGTGTGTATATGTGTGATATTAAGTAAACTCATTTGTTTTCAAACTATGTTAAATGAAGTGCTAGCTGAAGTATCAGATAGTCTCTTGTAGAACTTGTTAAAAAGAAGTTGGGGGGGGAACTTGTTATATGACTTTATACTTCTTATCTATATTGATGGCATAAAAAGGTCAGGCATTGGATATTAGGGAAGGAAACTTGAAGGTTGCTTTTGTGTGTGTTGTCCTGAGTGTCTTATCTTGTTCCTTGTAGGGAAGAGGGGTGGGAGTCCATACTCCCTTAGAGCAATGGACTTCCTGGGGATGGACCACCTAGATAATTTGAGAGGTAACCCTTCTTCTCATTCCCCAAACACACACAGTTCGGGTGACACAGTGAACTTGTGTATGAGTCACTTTGAGAATTCCAACATCTTGAGAGTTGGTTGGGCCTGCCTGTGGTGGCAGAATTTAGGACTGCATTTAGGTGAAAAATGAAGTTTCCAGAGTTTGTCAAAGGACAGGCATCAATGTGGCCATGTGGGAGGCAAAGCCCATAATAGGAGGTGTTAGGTTCTATCCAAGGGACTGACCGGAGAAGAATTGTGACATCACATGAAGAAAGTTGTCAGTGGTCTCCTACTGCTCAGAGGCTATAAGGGGAACCACAACCAGCTGGAATACTGACACAATTGCCCATGTCAAGGGAATGCAGGTGGAAAGTCGTGGGAGTTCCTCAAGGAACTCAGGCTAGTGCTATGACAGAGACAACTCGAAACACTAGCCACACCCAGGAAAACACAAGATGACCAGCTGCACTTCAACCAGTCAACCCAAAAAAGCAAAATAGTCTCTGTTTTCATGATGGGGAGCAGCTTCTCAGATATGGAGAAGGAGAAACTGACTTTTTCTCACTTCCTGATATGTAGGTGCTTCTTTTCCAATAGACCTACACAGGCAAGATATCAACCTCAAATGCACTAGAAAGTTTTGACTGTCACATAAGAGTGAACCACTGAATTATAGAATTGAGCCTGTGATTTGCAACTTAGTGAATAGGACTTTTAATCGCTTTCAAATGACCATATAGCTATGGGGTGGATTTTCATCCAGGTGCCTGGGAAGAAAGAACTAGGGCACTGAGCAAGTTTGTAAGAACAGTGGTCCAACAATTAACTTACTGTATGATTGCTCTTTCTGAGTCCTGTTTGGCACCCAGGAAAACAATGAAGATAGGCTGCACCATGCAGATCCTGTTGTATGGCTGAATATCTGCTCTTCTAAGCAAGTTTTATTAATATAATATATTTATGATAGTCTCATGTTTTCTCCTAACTATCTTGCAAGTATTGGCTTCCTTCCTAACTTTATTATTTCTCTGTGTAGATAGACTGAAGTAATACTAGAGTCCTTTACATTTTAATAAACCCCTTCATCCAATGATGAGCTTTTCCTTCATCATCTACTTGTACTGCTATCCAATTCTTTCTTCCAATTAGCCACTTGTGTTTTGAATGATGACTTTAATTTTCTTAAAACTTTATAATTATTACTTAAGCTTCCATTATACAGTTAAATTATTAACTGTATATTATTAACCTTGAATTAATATATTCAACTACTCCCTGGTAAAATGCATACTTTTTATCTATCATTTATATTTACTTAGAGACCATGTCTCTGTTTCTTGTGAATCACCATACTTAATACACTATTGGTTTTATTTAGGGGTTAGACATGGTTGTGGCAGAAAGAGATGTGTTAACCATATGAAACCTATATTCTGATCTAGATTTTTCGTACCCAAACTTGCAATCCCATTGCTGACTGTGCCTTTGGTGACCACCTTATTACTACTGCTAACAGTGAAAGGGCACCAGCATGTTACTGGCAATTGGACTTGGGTTTAGCAACCTCAGTCCTTGAGTTCTGGCTAAGGAAAAAATCAGAGTCAAGATTCAAATTGAAAGAGAAAGTTTATTTAGAAAGTCACAGAGGTAGAAAGAAGTGAGTCATCTGGGCTGTGTGGGATCAGGAAACAAGTTACAGGGGCAAAAGAAGGACTTTGGAGCTTAGGAGAAAGAAAGGCAAAGGTAATGTGCCTTGGACAAGGTAGAAAGGTGTGGGCATGCTCCAGAGAGAATGTGCCTGAGAAGGGGGTGGGGAAAGGCTCGGGAGTGCTCAAGAGAGAGAGCGTGTGTGTTGAGTTCCCTGTCCTGAGGATTTTTATCTGCTCCCTAAAAGCAGGGATCTTAGGGGAGGTCTTGGGGGAGGATCTCAATGATATATTCATCCACTTGTGTCCTTTCAGGGTCGTGGTCTCTACTGGTTGGTCAGTGCTAGGGAATGGGGTCATTAATCTTCACAGCTGGTCCCAGTGTCAGCAATGGTGTCATCCTGCATGGCCTTGCCACTTTTCTGGGCCTGAAGCTAACCAATACTCTGCCTCTGTGGTTGAAAAGACCCACGGCTTTAATCCTCAGATAATCTGATACAGGTCAGAACCTCATGGTCCTGATGGCTTAATGTTTAAGAGTGTGCTTGTGCAAGGGCTTGTATGGGAGTCATGTGAGGCTGTTCTCCAGCGCCCTTCTTCCACCCCTGAGGGGATCTACCACATGACTAGTAATGTGCTAGGAGAGGAATGGTCAGGGGAGGGTTTGAGCCATGTGACCAGTGATACGAAAGGTCAGGGGCTCTAAAATGCATGACTAGGGATATGCTTGGGGAGGAAAGTTAACCCTTAGGGTAAAATCCATGTTTTCCCAGTTTTGCCCATTGCTTGGTACCTGGGACTTTCTGCACTGCTTACATTTCATGCCTGACCTATCATTCCTACTCTGTTCATGCCTGTCCAACTGCTTACTATACTCCTAACTTATTATCACCTGCCAAAAAAGATGCTACATGGCTTATTTAGTTAAGAAGCATTCAGAGAATATTTTGAAAGGCAAAGCAGAATGTGTTATCAGAAATCATACTTTATGAAAAAAATGGCAGTTCCAAGCTAGTGATTCTTAAGGGCTGTCAGGGGTTTGTGAGACCAAAATTATTTTTATTATAACACTAAAATGTTAGTTGCTTTTGCCCTCGCATTCCTTTGTTGGTATACATTAGTGATTTCCAAAGGCAAGGTGACATGTGGTGATGCTATCACACAAGTAGATAGTTAAATGTGTGCTTCTGTTCTTCTGTTTTTAAATGCTCATTCAAAATTTTTAGGTTGGTAAATTTTGATAAATGTTACTCACATAAACACAATCTATTTAGGGCCCTTAGATATTTTGAAGGGCATAAAGGTATCCTGAGATCAAAGAGTTTGAGAGTCTTTATTCTAAACTATTTTAAAATTATTTCATATAAAAGTAATTATAAAATAAGAAAATGGAGTAAACCTGGTCTAACTGAATACACAATGGTCAGAGTCCTAAATGCATGTGTGTGTGTGTGTGTGTGTGTGTGTGTGATGGTTTGCAGCCTCAGAAGTTCTGAGGGGTCCTGTGATATTTTTATCTCATTCTCATAGTTTGCTATGAAACAAGGCATTTAAAAAATCTTAATTTCGTTGATAATCACTTAACCAAAATGGTTAGAGCCACACTTTTAATGATTTAGTGTCCTGATATAAAGATTTTTAAAGAATCATTTTTTGTATGTTAAGCTAATTAGATATAGATCTATTTTAGATTGTTAATCCACAGGAAGCAAATGAAAAGTATAGTTGTTGAATATATAATGTGGCAAATTAGTCATATATGATAAACTCAGTTTTTTTCAGTTACTATGAGAATAAATATGGACAAGCATTATCTCTCATTTTTCTCTTTCATGAAAATGAAAATGAATTTATAGAAGTGGAACTTTTCTCTCATAATCTGTTGTGTAGAAACAGCCAGGAAAAAACAAAAAGCTAGGAACGCCTAAAGGTAGGTGAAGTCTATGTTTTTTTTAGGCAAATAAAATTTTCAAATGCAAATATTTAAAATGATATGAAACAACAACAAAAGGAAACATTCTTTTCAGATTGGTAAATATAGGATAGGAAAGATTAAGGGTGACTAGCTCAATGTCTGGGAGTAATCTGTGGTGAGAAAAATTAAAGCCCCAAATAGTCTTCTGAAGTCTTGCATATGAATGATAGGAAGACATCTTAATTAGTGATTGGGGAAACATCAGGCAATTGGAAACTGAGAGGTATAATTAGGAAAGTTACACAAAGAGTTTTCTTAGTATCGATTGGGTCACACACATTATCATTGACCAAGGGACAACAGATGAATAATGCATTATTTAGATGACAAAGGAGTGCTAATGACCAGTATAGCAGCCTTTAAAAAGTTTAATGACTTAGGGAAACCATCCAAAATTACAATCCCTTGAAGAGAAAAATATTGATAATAAAAATAAATTACAAAGAAAATAGGCTTCTTTATCAAGTATGAAAAATGGGACAAAAAGACAAGAATTCCTGAGAGATGAAAAATGAACTTCTGACAAAGACGAGTTAATGAAAGCAGACCTCACTGAAGCTGTGAGATGGTTCTTATCTGTTGGTGTTAGCACAGGTGGCTAGATACTAATAAAGGAAGGGCACAGAGGGGATCAGACGTTATTAAGCATAATCAACTAGGGAGCATAAACTTGCTTCCATAGGCAGTTACAGATTCACACACTCCCGAGGGCATCCTCTGCCCTGGCAACCTAATCCTCCAAAGTGAGCAGGAAGTATTGCCAGGGGAGGAATAAAAACAGCAGGGAAATTCCTCTGCTGGGCGCATGCCAGGCAGAAGCCAAGATGGTGAAGGAGGAGGTATTTCAACTTTGATGCATGTGCGGTAGGAACTACGATGGCAACCATAAAGGCATATCTGTCCAGCTTGGGCAAAGGATCAGATTAGATAAAGGATGCTGAACCCCAGGAGGTCTAGGAAATAGATTGGTTAGGGGGAGGATCCAGAGCTAGCCCATGAAAACTTAGAAGGTTAATTGGTTTAAGAGGTACCTAGTCCTTCCCAAGCTAGAGATAATATAACCCAAACTTAACAAACATCTCTCACTAGGTGACACATGCTCACCCTGTTTTCTCATGCATTTTCTTTCTGTAGAAGCCCTGTGGTGTAGCAGTTACTCGGCCAGTAGCCACAGACTCCAAGTGTGGGGTCTGTGCACAGCCAGCCAGAGCACCGCAGCTGGGAACGCAGACTGAGCTAGTTGGAAGGTGACAAAGACTGGACTGGACTGAACCAATGGCACAGAACTTTTGGACACTGGCCCTATTTCTGGGCTTGATGAAGGCACAGCTAGGTTTTTTCCATGGCGGAGTGGATAGAGAAGCACAGTGGGCACCTGGGAGCAGTCCCATATTTTCCTTCTAAATAAATGTTACCACCAGGCCTTGTCCTGTTATGTGGATCCCCAAATGCTTTCCTGGTGACTTTGCAAGAACCCCACTTCCACTGGCAACATCGGGGCCTTTGGACATATTTATACTATTGTTAAAAACTCTTTTCCTTTCCATTTAATCTCAAGATCTACAACAGGAAGATTAAAATAATTTAAAATATGATAGATTAGCATCAGGACAAGAAAACCTTCTGTGGTCAGGAAGTCATTAACCTAAGAAGATAAATCTTGACATTTATGAGATAATGATCAATGTAGACATAAGAATGAATCACTTACACAAAAGATATCCTACATCCATTTCTGTCATTGTTGATCTTTCCCAGTTGTTTCTGTTCATGTTGCCACTGGCTTAGAAATACCCTTGCCTCTGCCCTTCTTATCCCAACCATCCTTCAGGTCTCAGCTCCATGGAAATCTTCCTGCCTCACTGATCATCCAGCATCTGCATGCTTTCAGCCCTTTATTCAACCAAAATGTTTAGGCTAATATTAAGTGTGGCTACAGCCTAATCTCCCTTAAAGGATTGTATTTCTAAAACACATCTATTAGAATTCTGATACACACTAAGGACAGTGCCAGGCCCTCCTCAATAAATAAGTTATTATAATAAGTGTGAATGATTCACTCATTTACTTAAAGAATATTCCAGTAGAAATTGTCAACCAGAAGTTTTGGGGAATGTTATGGTCAGGTTAATTAAAATTTCAGGTTAGCTAAGAGATGTGGTGAGCCTTTATTTACCTCAATGGAGAAAACTTCTTTAAAGTACATTTGCTTCCTTTCCTGTCTAAGGAAATGCCTGAGTTATTTACACCACTGGGATCCACTCGCATGCCTCCTCAGTGAATAAAGCCTTCCATTTCATTTGAGACTGGAAGTGATTTTGGCCTTGGAGTTCCCAGGGTACGTGATGACCACCACCTGACTATTTTCTCATTTGTTTCTTTTTTTCTTGTAGTATGTTTTTTAGGCATGGTTAGCCCTGTCAGTAGAAAATTGTCCTGGTGCAGAAGTGCTTCGCCTTATCTAACTTTTATATTTCTCTCTGGGCCTGCCACAGTGTCATGAACATAGGAAGGATTAGACACTAGTTAGATAAACTGAGGCTCAAAGAATGCAGAAAGTCATCATTTTGAATATCAAAATCAGATATTTTTAAAAGAGGTTATAGAATTTAAGGTTAAATTTGTAGTAAAGCAAGACAAATCAACATGAAGTTAACTTTTACATTAAAATGTGCTTATTTTAAATTATTCATGTACATCCTTAGAAAAATGAGCTAACTTAAATCCATTTAATTGAGTGTTTCTTGACTGAGATTTTTATCATATTATTTCTAAACTTTCCTCCATGACAAAAACATGATTTTTAATTTCTAATATTTTGTCACTGTTAATTCTCAGTTTGAGCTCTCTTAAAATTATTCCCAGTTATACTTTATATCCTTGAAAACAACTTGTAATATTTATTTTCAAATCTGTAAACCTTAAAACTTTTGTATGTAGTGCATACTGAATTGGGTTGTTTTTAAAAGCATGAGCTTTAGCTGATGGATATGCTGTCTAGATAAACTATCGTCTAGTTTTCTTTCATATTAAAAACATAAAAAGAAGATATGAAATTGAAGTGATATATTACACCTTTCTTGGGACTTTTTCATACTCCTCAATTTTCTTTCCAGGATGCCAAGAAGTATTTGGTGTGAGGATACGAGACAGCATAGAAAGGCAGGGCAAGAACCACCAGCAGGAGACTGAATGGCTCTGGTACCTGCGAGCACATGTCCCCAAAGGGAAAGTATTAGGAATTGGAAGATCAGGCCTCTCCTTGACAGTATGTGAAATGGCAATAATAATACCATATGACAAATTAGTGATTGAAAAGTAAGAAACATGAACTCCTTGAAAATGTTAAAGTGCCATATGAAGAAAGACATTTGACATTTAAAATTTATTCCCAAAATGTTTTCACAGATGCTAGCACATTTAAGTCGTAAGATGAATCTCTGAATCTACAGTAAGTTTTGCACTTGTTTTTTCCCTTATTGATGTGGGGCAAGTTAAATTACCCATCCAAGTTCATTTGTAAACAGCAATTCAAAGAATGAAAAAATATTTTAACTCATCTAGTTCTCTTCCCGATATTTACACAGTCTAGCTTTTCCATACTAGTTCCAATTCTATTAGTAATAAATATAAATAGTTGAA
This sequence comes from Trachops cirrhosus, assembly GCA_028533065.1. NCBI lineage: Eukaryota > Metazoa > Chordata > Mammalia > Chiroptera > Phyllostomidae > Trachops > Trachops cirrhosus. The sequence goes on along the minus strand of CM052545.1, from coordinate 29,579,285 downwards.
ATCACTTCAGCTACATAACCATATCCTTGCCCTACCTCATTACCAGAGTAAGAATGCAGAGCACTGAATGGCAGAGGTGAGGATGTACACGTGTACTGGCATGCTGGCTCTTTGGAAAACAGAGCACTCTGATCTGTAGTGTGTGCCAATTTCCGTGGCATCAATACTCCCACCAGGGCTGATTTGAGCTACCATTGTGATGCCACATTGTGAACAGGGTATTGAGAAGAGATAAGATACTCACAACTGATGTTCACACAGAAAATTAGGTTTGCTTTTGGAGGATATAAAAGGTTCTGCTCTTGGGGAGATACACAGGACACAGGCATGTATAGATAATATAAAAAAGAGTAGGTGTCTTTTAAGGAGGAGAGCAGCTCTAGGACCTCACTAGCATGATGGATATTCTCAACAGAAGGAAAGCTCACCTAGATCCAGGCAGAGCACCAATCTTCCACTGGAGAGAGCCCCTTACACAGTAAAATGTGTGGGAGAGAGCCCTGCACGCAACGGGAGGCAGAGGTGCTGATGCTGGGACACAGACCGAAGAGATAGAGTCCTCTTACTAGAAGTACATTTTCTTCACCACCAAGTTTACTGATGTATAATTAACACACAAAATTGTATATGGCTAAAGTGTGCAATATGATGATTTGATATATGTATGTATGTATTTTGAAATGATCCCCACAATCAAGTTAACACATCTATGAGCTCACATAGTTTTTTGAAGGGAGTGGGGTGAGAATGCTTAAGATTTACTCTTTTAGCACATTTCGAAATGCAACAGTATTATTAACTATAGCCACCATGCTGTACATTAGATCTGTAGAACTTATCCTACACAAAGTTTGTAGACTTTGATCAATACTTGTTCCTAATTCTCCCACCTCCCATCAGCCCCTGGCAACCACCATTCTATTCTGAGTAGAATGTGTTTCTATAAGTTTGACTTTTTTGTTTTACATTCTATATACAAATGATACCAGACCTGGCTGGTGTTGGCTCAGTGGATTGAGTACCGGTCTGTGAACCAAAGGGTCACCAGTTCGATTCCCAGTCAGGGCACATGCCTGGGTTGAGGGCCAGGTCCCCAGTAGGGGATGCATGAGAGGCAACCACACATTGATGTTTCTCTCCCTCTCTTTCTCCCTCCCTTCCCCTCTGTCTAAAAAAAAAAAGATACCAAACAGTATTTGTCTTTGTCTGGCTTACTTCACTTAGCATTACAAACACCATCAAGGTCCATCTATGTTGTTACTAATGGCAGGATTTTCTTCTTTTTCTCTTTATGGCTGAATAATATTCATAAATAATGCTGAAATGAACATGGGGGTGCAGATATCCCTTTGAGATACCAATTTTGCATCCTTTGGATATAGTCCCAGAAGAGGAATTGCTGGATCATATCATGGTTCTATTTTTATTTTTTGAGAAAGTTCTGTACTGTTTTTTATAGTGGCTGTCCCAATTTATGATTCCACCAACAGTGCATAAGGTTTCCCTTTTCTCCACATCCTTGTCAGTTCTTATCTCTTGTCTTCTTGATAAAAGCCATTCTAAGTGTGAGCTAATGCCTCATGGAAGTCCATTTAGTCTCTCTCTATACATAATAGCCAGAATGTTTAGAAAGGGGAATTTCTATATTGTCTAGAAGGTGAACTTCGAGTTCTTTGAGGGGAGGCTCAATCCACACCAATGATGGTGATTTCTTCATCTGCTCCAGTAGAGAACCTGAGTCTTTGCAGGACAGGTTGGGTGGTATAATGGCCATGAACGTGGTTCTGTATCCTGAGTGTGGTCTCTCCAGTCAGCACCACCACTTGCTGTATGTAGCACCTTGCGCGGGTGGGGTGGGGTCAGACCAACCTCTCAAGGTCACTGTGAGGATAATGCTGCGTGTGAAACATTTACCATAGTGTCCATCACAATTAAGAGCACAGTAGAGCATCCACACTATATGCAAGAATTCTAATAAATTCTAAGAATGAATTTATGAGACAACATCTACCTTTTCAAATGATGGTAGGTATTGAAAACCAAATTTTTTTTAATATCCCCAATTTCCTTCCATAGTTCTGGCTGCTCAGTTTGGATTATAAAAAGGAATCCATTGCCAAATTCATTAAAGTAGAAACATCCCAACAGGCAAAGTAGCAGAATTACATATGCTACCTAGTTGTTAATAATTTACCACAAATCTAAACTTATTCCTCAGATAGTTTTCCAAATGCATTATTGATGGGGTCTTTCCCCTTTGATGGACTACAGCTGTCATATTAATTTTTAATTAAATTATGAAATTTTGTAAGTAATTCTTAAAGCCAGTTGAATAAAAGGAGAAAGATCTCTAGGAAACACATTACAATGTATTCTATTTCTAGGAACACGTTTACCCTTTACTCTAAATAGCATATATCAAAATGACTTAAAGGAGGGTGGTTAGGACATGTCACATAGCCAGCTTCTCTAAGTAAACTTAGAGCTTATTTATGGCTGTAAGATCCTACTTCTTCTGCCTTTAAAGAAGCAGCCAGGAAATGAATATTTATGGTTCTGATGCTGCCCCACATTTTTTGTTTTCCTCAGGGCTTTTCCCCCAAAGAGAAAATGAAAACAGAGATTCTCTGCAATCTGCCAAGCACTAAAACTGTTTTCACGCAAATACAGTAAAAAAATTATCTTAGCACTAAAATGCATAATTTAGAGGGATCATCAAATGAAAGTTTTACTAGCTTCAAGGAATTATTAACAGGGCTAACTCTCCATTCACTTGCTTTTTACCTGAAAGAACTCACTCATGCTCACACATAAAGCACCTTGTTATTAAAACAAACAAATACACACACACACACACACACACACAAAACTGCAGAAGAAAACTTCAGGTGTAAGTTCTCAGGAGTTGAATATTATTTCTGTGTTTGCTTATGTTTCTTTCCTTTTTTTTTTTTGTAGACTAAAAGCACAAAGCTGTGAAATACAGACCCTTTAAAAAGTTTTGTTTTAGCAGATTCTATATCTTGGTAGGAAGAGAAATCACTTATACATTGAATTAGAATCAACAAGAGTGGACTTAAGTATGAAGTATGTAATTTATTTACTGGCTTTATGATCGTGGATTGGTCATCAGCCTTCTCGGACCCTCAGCCCCTTTCCTGGAAAGTGACGATCATGACGTGATCTGCACCGAAGAGTTGGAAGAACCGAATGATAATGTGACAGCGTGAAGCTCCTATAAGGGAGTGTTATATGATTTTATTATGTATATGAGACTGAATTTAAAACAAAGCACAAAAGAACAGCAGTTTGACCACAGAGGGGTGAGGCTCAGAAGGAAATGATACATGATTTAAAGTGCACTGGAAATCCATATATAATTGGGTCCTTTGAAGAAAATACTCATTCCTGCAGGGGCATAGAAACTCAATGGACAGCACAGAGCAATGGGTCCCAGTCCTGTATTTAGGAATAGGTATGATTCAGTCACTCAATCCTTTGATGCAAGGGTTTTAATAAAGTTAAAAAATGAAGTATTTTTCCATAGTGTTTACCTCTAGTTTTGCAAATTTTTTTATAGAAATTTGGTTGTACTGACTGTTTCATTAAAACAATCATATAGGTCACTTGCATTTTTGGCTTTACAGTTAACAAATATGTTGCCCAAATCTCATCTTTGTGTGTATATTCCCCAGGAGAAAAAAGATAGGATCGCAGGACAAAGACCCTGAGCAGAGTACTTTATGTGCATATCAGTAACTTGGGGGAGCTGGTTAAAATGAAGATTCTGAAGTATTCGGCGGGGGTGGGGGAACCTGAGGTTTGCCTCGGGTGGTGCTGACACCGCAGAACCGTATCAGACAGAGTAGGGAGGCACTATAAAGGATGAGATCCTGCATGGTCCATCCATCCTAATGGGAGAGAAGGCTGCAGAGGTGGTAGGTGGTGGACTGGGCAGTGGGTTTCTGAGAACACAGGCAGGATGTACTCCCCGAAGTTCCCTGAGCGAGGAGGATTAATTTGCTCACTGAAACGTAATCTCCATGGCCGACTTTTTCAATAGAGTGATCTAATTATTTAGAGAATTATCTAAGTGCCTAACATGGACTTTGAGCTAGATTCCTCTCAAGGAATCTCCTTCGTGAAAGCTAAACCAGGTATTGTTATGTTTAATATCAAACTGTGACATATGGCAAGGAGCATCTGGAGCCTGAGAGGGACCAAACTACCTGTTGGCTGCTTACATCTCCAACCGGCCTAAAGATGAAGGGGTGGAGGAAATATGGTGCCAGCAATGGACTCCCCACCCTAACCCCTTTACTCTAATATGCCATGAAAGCAGATGAATCAGTTTTTTTTCAAAGCTATCTAGCTAAGTTACAGAAAGGGTTACTTATCATTTAGTTGTAGGCTCCAAAGAGAATTCATCAGGCCTAGTATTTTAAAATATGGAACACGGGGAGATGGAAAATGGGTGGATAGAATGCTTACAGCAGAATTAGTTTGAGAACATAAAAGAAAGTGAATGAGGAGATATTCAGTCCCTTTTCAGGACTGTGAAACATTCTGCACAAAACAGCCGAGAGTCTTTATATTTTGGTTACTCTGGTAACGATTGTTGCTTAGTCTCTTCTTTGTGCCTTTGGACATCACACTCATAGGTACCACCATAAGCATGAGTGAACAGGTAAATGGTAAAGAGGCTGAAACAGGACTACATTTTCCATAGGTCTGTCCGGAGAGCCATCTTGGCACAAGCTACACTTTTTAGCAATTAAGACATCTATATAGTTGAGTAGTAAAGCCCATGAAAAGAATACGTGAATGGATGAAGATTAGTTGGATTTTAAACTAAGGAACATGATTTACTAAATGACTTGCTTTGGTATTTCATTACCCAGCTATTTAAAAAAACAACACACCTACATTAATCTTGTTGAATGTTTTGTTTCCATGCTGCCCTTCCACATTTCTCCCCCCCTTTGCCTATTTATGGTAATTTTCTACAATATTTTCACTTATGGATCTGACATTTTTAATAACTCAGTTATTAGATTGCATAACGCATTCAAGGAAGTATCTTAAGTGTGACAGGAGCTAAAAAATTAGGGAATTGTAACACATGCACAGGTAACCACAGTGTTGATGAATAAGTGCCACCAGTTTAACAACTTGCTCTTTGAACAAAAATGAGTTAATGTCAACCTAGAATGAACCTATTTGTTTTCTAATAAAATATAATGCTCTCCATTAGCTGGTAGGGTTTTTGTGTGTGTGTATGTGAAAAAATCATCCCATATGCTTGGTGTGGCCAGTAAGTACTTCACTAATGGATTCATTTTGTTCAATTTACATGTCAGTGGCTCAGCAGCTAACTAGATTGTTAACAAACAGAATTAAAGTGCAACGCTTTCCCTTTCTATTTGTGACTGTAATATCTTTGGCTGAAAGTTATATACTATGCAGTTATGACAAACTGACAAAAAAAAAAGACCTGTGTCTTTTCTAGAAGAGCTGTGAGATTACTCTTTTTATGGATTTCCAGCAAAAATAAACACAAATCTTTTTAAGGGTCAGAGTAAAAAAGTGCTTTTAGTTAAAAGACTTAAAAGAAGGATCGTACACACTTTGGCACGGTGATTTAGATAGGTAAAAAAGTCATACTGAATGCAAACATTTCCAATTGCCATGGTATTTTCATACTGTCTCACAATGGCATGATGAATCATTTTTTATTATTAAGAAAAGCACACGCATATAAAAATGAATAGGAGTCCCTGCCAGCTCTGGAGATCGAAGACTCTGCCTGGCACCGTGCATATGTCTACAGATTATTATCATCCAAGAAATAAAAGAGTCCATTTGAGGACAGGACAGACACCACAGCTTCTTACTCAGCTGTGTTTCTTTGGCTCCTAGCATGTTTAGCTGGATTAGGTCTCTGTCTTTGGCTGGCATATCTAATGGAAGCTGAGCTAATGAAAGGAATAAGCACATAAAACTGTTTATTTTCCTGTTTCACACTTTAAGAAATCAGCATTCTCTTTGAACCTCATTTTCCTTGTCTGTAGAATGGGTTAGAAATACTTTTCATATAGGTAGGTGTGTTATGAGAATGAAAGTCAATATAATGAATACAAGCCCACTGTCTAGGAGGAGGTCAGATTTCTTTTTCCTAATTTCCTTCTGTTAGATTATAGGGAACACATTAAGGCAGGACACCAAGCTAAAATTTCTATTTGCCAAACTTCATGGAATCAATCAGGTTAAGATTATTTTATTTTTTTTATCATCATCTAAGGTCATGCTTATCAGTTTTAGAAATGCTAAATCACTTATGCTCGTAAAATGAACTTAAGTGATCTAAAATGAGACCTTAATTTGTTTATCACCTGAAATAACGAAACAGAATAAATCTGTCAGTCAATATTCTGTATACTATCTGTTCGGGTTTTATCTGTCTGGCTAGGTTATTATTTATCTGGTGACAGATTCCATATTTCTGTGCAGCAAATCTTGATTGTCATGTTACTATGTCTCTCTCATTGTCCTTTATCTCCCTGCCTTTTTTATTGTTATTCAAATACGATTGTCTCCATTTCCCTCCACCACTCCCCCCACCCCAACCATCCCCCCTTCCCATCCTTCATCCTACCTGCCCTTGGTTTTGTCCATGTGTCCTTTATACATGTTCCTGAAAACCCTTCCCTCCTTTCCCCCGTTATCCCCTCCCACCTCCCCTCTGGTTACTGTCAGTTTGTTCTTAATTTCAATGTCTCTGGTTATCTCCCCCTTTTTACACCAAATTTATTTTGTTTATTCTGAGAGTTTTAGTTTTGTGAAGTTGAATGACTTGTCCCATCATTTGCCTCTAGGACATAAACAGAGGGGAAGGTTCTATTCAGGAAATGCCTTATATTGAAACATGAAAAGACACATATTATATGCCTCACGTTACTCTGAGGTAAACTGGAGGTGTTAAATCTGAAGGACACAGGGAGACGCCAAAGGCCTAGGTGTCCCAGAGTTATTTTCACTCTGAGACTGCTGTGGCCTAATGGAAAGAAGACAAATGGAAAGATCTGGACTTGTCATTAAAATCTTAACATTCAGGTCCCTGTCCTGAAGCCTAATAGTTATGCATTCTTGCAATAATGACATGATACTCTGAATTTCACTCTTCTCAGCTTTGGTACAGGAAGAATAATATATCTACAAAAATTGTTCTAAGGGATACAATGACATTCTTGATAATAATTTATACACTATAATGTATTATACCATTAGAGATATTAATTTAATTTGACTATATTAAATTATAATTTGTTATTTACAGGACATTGTTCAGAACTTATCATACAGGTATACTTTCATATATATATTATGTATACTAAACATCATTTACCTTAAGATATTGGCTTTGTAGGTTCTTCACAATTTTCTTTTTCATTCCTCTTGAATAAAGTGATATAAAACATATGTCACAGGTATTGTTTTGTCCATCTATTAAATCAGTAAAATCTGATTCCAAAAAAATTTTTGGAAGAAAGTGAAATAACAAGGGCAAGAATATCATAAAGAACCCAGGGACTTCAGGAGCCCCGTTCACCCTTGCAGCGGAAAAGAGAAAAACCCTGAGTGAGGTTTCCCTCACCAGACATTAATAAGTGATTAATTCTGCTTGATTAGCCGCCATCACCCTTCATGAACTATATTGGCAGAAGGCAAGCCTCCATTCAGAAGCTGGAGAAAGGACACCCAAAGGTCTCTTCAAACAGAAGAGAGATGATGCTGGGATGGGAGTGAGGCTAAAGTTCCCGTCAATAAGATGGAAACTTCGTCTGTATCTACACCGGCCTGAGCCTCTTTTGCTCTGCTTGTGGCTCTGCTGTGAAAGAGCCGGGCCGTGGCAGATGAGAATTCCGCAGTGAAATGCATTTATTCATCTGAAATCCTGTCTCAACCAATTTTGTAAACCTTTGTATTCTATAGGGAATCATGCATTTCAATCCATGCTAGACATAAAATATCTGTTTTGACAAACTTTGATTGCACTTAAATAGCACAGATTTTAAATAATCAAAGTCTGAGGTCTCTGAAGTGCTTTTCTGTCACTAAGGATGAGAAGAAAAGGGGAAGGCTTTTAAAAAAGAGAATCATGGAATTACAGAATGAGAAGATCTCATAGAGATCATCTTGACTCAAGGACTCAAATTACAGATGACAAAAGGGAAACAAAGGAGATAAAAGAAGCTGAAGTGACTTGCCTAAATTTACATAGTTGGTTAGCAACTGTGATTTAGATTTTTAAAATCCCAACACATTTTTCTCTCCATTACAACTTTTAAAGCTTTGAAATTTCCTCCTTCCCTTAGAGCCTGCCTGCCTTCCTTCCTTCCTTCCTTCCTTCCTTCCTGCCTGCCTTCCTTCCTTCTTTTCTTCCTTCTACAGTTATATACTTTTATTATTATTTTGTCTTATGAGCTTTCATAAAGTATAGGTTTGCAGTCACATTGAACTTGTGTTCAAATTCTGACTCACTACCTGTGGAATCTTAGGTGAGGTATATAGCTTCTCTGTGATTCAGTTTTTCATCTATAAAATATAGACAATAATGCTATTCATCTCATAGGAATATTGAAGATTGAAAGGATGACAAAATTAAAACATGCGTAAAGCCTGTTTCCTGAGCCTGGCTCAAAAATACAATATTTGCTATTACAATTGGTATTAAGATGATTTAATTAACATAGAATTTAAGAATTAAACTAATAAAATTAAAATATGCTACTTTATTCTTTAATCCTACATATTATAATGATTTAAAAGTCAATACATAGTTATAATAGGAAAATAGAATTAGTAGAAATTACCAGAATACAGCTCTAATGATCCTTGTAAGCAGTAAAAATGAGGAGAAAAAGCAATCATAGATGGCTATGTTTGAGGGAAATCCTGGGAAAAAAATTATTGGGAGAAAATACAGAAGCCATATGTATTTTTCCAAGAAATCCAGTATACAATACTCAGATAGATGTGCAAACTGCCTCTACCACTTAAGCATTGTGTCATCTTGAGCAAAGTTTTTAACCTTCTGTGTTGGTGTTCTTTTTCCCACTAATAGTATGGAGGTATAATTGACAAAAAATTATATACTTAAGGAAGACAATTTGATACATCTATCCATTGTAAAACAATTATAATCAAGTGAATTACTATGTCTATCACCTCATGTTTTTATTATATATATATTTTTTTTTTTTGGTTTTGGTGGTAGGAACATTTAATATCTACTCCCTTAGCAAAATTCAAGTATGTAATACCATATTATTAACTATTCTGTATTGATGTTATTATCTATACCACATAGGATAGCTATCAAAATTAAATAAGACAACATATATAAACTCTACAGTGGATAGTAAAGATGATGACGATAATAGGCTAAGCAATAGAGGTGGAATAATTAATAGTTGTAACTAGATCAGCATCTAATGACAGAGAAAAAAGCACATGCTCACAGATATACTACCTAGAAAAATATGTAATGCTTTAGAAGCAACAGGTCTGCCTTGTCAACCTTTTAGACCAGTGATTGGCAAATGTTAGCTGTGGACCAAATCCTGTTGCTATGGCCCACAGCTTTAGAATCCTTTTTATATTTTTTCAGTTGGTTGAAAAACATCAAGAGATAAATAATATTTCATGACATGTGAATATTGTATAAAATTGACATTTTAATGTCTGTAACTAAAGTTTAATTGGAATGCAGCCATGCTCATTAATTCCACAGCATTCATGGCTGCATTGGGGTTATAGGAGCAGAGTGGAGTAGTTGTAACAGATCATATTTGGTCCACAAGGCCTACAGTATTTACTCTCTGGCCTTTCACTGAAAACACTCGCAGACCCCTATTACTAGATGATTAAGTTATCTTTGAAAGAGTATATTCCAGTCTCAGCCCAGGAACCCTCTCAGAAATTAACTCAGGTAACTTGCAAGTAGAGAAGCAATAGCACAGTTGAACACATCAGGAGAGAGGAAAACCTTTCCAACATCCACAAACAAACTTAAGCAGATCAAGAAAAACTTGAGGTCGGTTAGTTATGCCAATGGCTGCTCCAAATGTATGGTAAAGAAGATGGTGGAATAAAGGCATGAAGACTCTTTACAAAGAAAAGGCTAACAAGTGAGCAAGAGAAGAAATTCTTTGTCTCAAAGGAAATGTCCCTCTATCTTCACTATGTCCTATAGGTTAGGCTATTCCAGATCCTCTGCCCCAGAGGTAGGACTACCTGGGAAGACAAGCAGCTCACAGCCAGTGTCAAATTGCCCTGTAGTCGTGGGCTCCAGAAGAAAATGGCCATCTTTGGAAACTCTGCCTGAGGTTCTAGTATTAGGAGATTAAAAATATGTATGTGAGGGCTTGGTTGCTCTAAATTAAAAAAAGTGTAAGTGCATTAGAGACAAAACATACCATAAGACCACACATGACCACACATCGCTCTGTTTCCATATATACTCTTCAATAACAGTTTTTCAAATGCTCTTTGAATTTCTCCTCTGGACACATTTGCTCCAGCTTTCCTCAGTCAGAAATTGTATCCTTTGCTGTGGAAATCTTTTCCAGCCTGTAAATCCTGCCAATTTTCTCCTTTTCAAGAACATTCTCCCTTACTGCTAGTGAGAATCACTGTCTCCCTTTTCTGCCTCTCCACAATTTGTTAGATACACTTCTGTTTCACTCTTTATTCCATTCTTCCCATTCCGGTAGCTTGTGTGCAGGACTGTCACCATTTCTGGACCATAAGCTCCTTAAGGACAGGACTGTGGTCACCTGTTTGCTGCCCCACCTCATAAAGCCCAGTATGTCAAGCATGTTGGAGGCACACATGAAGAGCTGTTAAGTTGAATTGCTACAGGCACTTCTCATTCCTTCCCCTTTAACCTCTGTCTAAGTTGGAGATGTCTTTAAAAAAAAAAAGGGGGTAGGAGGGCATAATGAGTGCTATTAAAAATCAGGTAGTGTTGAACTGGTTCAGAAGTCAACATTATCACTAATCTCCACATATAAAAATATCGCACAATTAGTCCAAAATAATTCTTAATATACAAAGAGTATCTCATGCTGAACTTGTCAGGAAACATGAATATAGAAAATGTGTCTCTTCTGAATAGTTGGTCATTTTCTTAGAGCTGTAAACTTGGAAATTTTTTGTATTAGTTATTTGCGAAAAAACTCAAGTTTTTCAGGGATAGAACACATAATTAGCTGGAATGGGTGGTAAGCTCCAAGAAAATAACAAAGTTGATCCTGTGAGCCTACCCAAAGCTGGTACAGATTGTGTTTAATATTTCAGGTCTTTAAATCTACTCTGAAGTGGAACAAGAACAGGGCTGGCTATAAAAGCAAAAACATTGTGCTTGGCATCATCAATAGTACCTTTCAAATCTTTTCTCTTTAAACTCAGAAACCTTCGAGAGGCCTCAAATTGCCTTATATTTTTTAACTTTGAAATTGAAGGGTCATATTTGAGGGCCTATTTTTGATGCAAGCAGATCTTCATGACTAAATTTTAAGCAGCGGCTCAAATAGAAATCACTCAAGAGAAATCAGAAAGCAACCAACGTTATAAGAAGGAAATGTGTGTGGATGTGTGAAATGAAATAGGCAGCCACCTCATCCTGTCTGTTTCAGTCTGAGGGGTGCCCATTGATTTTATGAGTCATGTGGAGAACAGTGGCTGTTAGGATAATATATGAATGACCCATAGTTTTAAGGGCAAGCTTTGTGTTTTATAAAGCAGAACCACGTAGGAAATGGCTTGCTCAGTTTGCCTGAGACCAAAGTACAGTAGGATTCACTAACTATATTGGAGATGGCAAGACAGTTAGCTGGGAGATGGCAATTTCAGTTAGCTGAGAGAGTGGTACCCATTTGAGTCTATGATAGAGTATGGTCAGAGAAACACTTTCATTTTCCTAGCAACAAATATTATTGTGACCATTCTGCGTTGCTTCATGAATTTTTTTCCTAGAGGTATAGGAGTGAGAAGTCATCTTTTTCCTCTCTCAGTGAGAGAAGTATATAATTTAAAGTAACACCAGGAAAAAAGTCTTCCAGTTGGAAAGAAATTGAAGTTGTCTTTGTCCTTTTAAGTCTCTCCACATTTTATAAATGTCCTTGTATTCTTTTGTTAATTACTTGATTATACAGTCTTTTCAAAACTGAAATACTTTACATGGCTAAATACTAAAAGTTTAATTTAAAAGCATCAGACCATGACATAATTTTAACTTAAAATGAACCTCCTGGGCTAAGCAAATTATACTTTTTTTCTGGGTCACAAACTATCATATACTTTCATTTTTAAGAACATTACTTCAGGCAACATCTAAAATTATTTCATTTTTGCTCTCACAGTTAAGTATCTAACTTCAGATTTTAAACTTTGCTCTTAAGGAATCCAGTTGGAGGTCTCTCTATTCACTTTCTGGACGTATGTGCCTCAAGAGTTCAGAGATGATACGAAGCACCAAATACTGAGAAAATAGAACTGGAGAAGGGTTCCTTCAGGGCACAATGACTGTTCACATTTGCCCCTGCCTAGTGCCGAGCACGGTGCTTCGTACACATAATGAAAACTCAGTAAACATTTATTGAATTAAAAAAAAATAGTAACTGCAGCATATGTCTTTTACCAGCTGTGTGTCCTTAGGCCACACATTTAACCTCTTTGGACTTCAGTTTTGACTTGTATTTTTAATCTGTAAAAATGATGATGTTCGAATCACATCATCTATTCAATTCCTCCGAATTCCAAACTTCTATAATTCCACAATAACTTAACTTGGCCAAACAAAAAGAAAGGGCTGCTGAAGTGGCAAAACCAAACAAAAACCTCAGATGGAAAATTTTTTAACTCCTATATCTGCTTTCCTCAAGCATCAATACAGGGTGGGCAAAAGTAGGTTTACAGTTGTGAGTATGCAAAACATTGAGTAGACTACAAGAATGTGTAAATAATGAAGACCAGCGATTTGAGCACCTGTACCCAAGTGCGCTTTGCCATTGTGTCATTCTTCTGAGTGAATAAGGCTCTTACAATAATCATAATCTGCATGTCTTTTCCCACACAAACAACTGTAAACCTACTTTTTTCCATCTCTGTATATATCCTTCTGGACCTTGGTGGGCTGTCACTCTAGTGAGCTCTCTGCTCATTTACTTAGAGGAAACTTATTTACCAGGATTTCTTGAGGTGGATTATCTTTGGTAATTCTTGAGGTGAATATTTTAATTAAATAGGAAAAGTACTATGTATCTTGGTAGATAAGAATATTATTGTGTAGGTTAGCCTTCAATAACAGGCTAAAAATGAATGGATCTTTTCAACCTAGATTTTTATGATTGCTAAGTTATCCTGAACTGAATTCAACATGAAATCAGGCAGCACGCTTCTGGGGTCGAAAAGTACCTCCAGTCAATAACATTAACATTCATAATATGTTTTTCTCTCCCTTCTTATCAGCTAAAGGTATAAATCTTATCACTTATACCCTCCTCACAGGAATATTTTGACAATAATTCAAATAATATAAGTGAAACATAAGAAAACTATCATTTTTTAAAAGTTATTACTCTCTGTCTTGCTAGACATGGCAGAGGGATTACCTGCAATTCTATGACAACCTTGAATGATAGGATAATTTTTCTCCTCAAAACTGAGTTTTTAATTTTTTTAAAGATTTTATTTATTTATTTTTAGAGAGGGGGAAGGGAGGGAGAAAGAGAGGGTCAGAAGCATCAATGTGTGGTTGACTGTCACACACCCCCTACTGGGGACCTGGCCTGCAACCCAGGCCTGTGGCCTGACTGGGAATCCAACCAGCAACCCTTTGGTTTTCATGCTCATGCTCAATCCACTGGGCCACACCAGCCAGGGCTCAAAACTGAGTTTTTGAGAACTTTCTTCATACAGAGTCATATGACCAGTAAGTTCTAGGGTCATGGTTTGAACCAGGTCTATCTGTAGGACTCCAAATTCCATGCATATTACAACTTTTAAAAATGAAAATATTTTGTTCTTTAATTACTTTCAAGAACTGGGGTATTGGCAAGGTGGGTGATAGTAGCTTGATGTGCCTCTGAGAACTCCTTGGACAAGTACAGTGTAATCTTGTTTGGGCCCAATAACTGAGGTTCAGAATTGTCGATATCCTCCTCAGAGGCTGAAGCAAGCAGTCAACATTGTAGAATGTTTTTGAAATTTTTATCCTTCTTCAATATCTCACTGGAGTAAAAGGAAGGCTAAGTTCGTTACCTTCAGCCACACTTATGAAACAACAGATGTCAAATGACGTAAAGGAAAGAAATAAGTGGCTGCAATTTTTAGCCTTGAACTCATGAAAACTTTCACACAATTTATACAAAGCTGGGTGCTATACCAGATAAAGATATCTGGCATCTATATCTTTACCAGATATTTACCAGATAAAGTTAATATCTGGTTAATACCAGATTAAAGTTAATACCAGGTAATCCAATAATCCAAACGATAGATTTTTGCAGTTAAAATCTTGAAATGTCTGAAAAGTCACCATCAATATTATGGAATTAAGTAATACAATAAAACTGGTTTCCTCTCCTCCAAATACTTTAGTGTGTAATGTCACCACTTCCTGGGTTTAAGAGTTCTCAAGTTCAGTACTCCAGTCCCATGTTGGCTGAACTTCCATCTTCTCCGCTGCCCTGAACTTGATCGACGTGGCACTCTGCTGTTCAGAACCTCTCATGTTGGATACACAGCTGCTCTGCTTCCTGAGTCTTATTCTTATTTCTCTTTGACTCACGTAATGAACCCCTTGAAATGGGGCCATATGCAAGAAAGGATAGAGCCTTTGAGTGGGAGCTTTTTCTGCTACTTTAGTGGGGAGTTACGCTAATATCAAAAGAGAGAAAAGAGGCTTTTATGGCTGAGAGAGGCCAATAGATTGTGAAGCTAATTTGAAGCACTGCTGCTGATTAAGAATAAAACAAGTCAAGCAGGAGAGAAATACTCTTTTCGTTTTGTTCCAGGGCTCTGCCAGAGAGTGAGTGGACCCAAAATCTCCTTATAATAATTAGGGAAGGACTTGTGATTTTGCTCTTAGCTTTTTTTTTTTTTTTTGGATGGATGTACATAGTTTATTTAGCCAGCCAGGCCTTTACTGATAAACATTTGTTTCCAATTTTTGCTAATCAAACAATTCTCCAATGAGTAACTTTGCACATTATGTCACATGTATGCAATTCAATCTATAGAAAAAGAAAACTCCAGAAGTGGAATTGTTGCAAGAGTATATACATTTGGTTATTTTTATAGCTATTGCTAAAGTGCTATATCACTTTACATTCCCACTGAGAGCTCCTGTACCCCCAATAGTTTTGTTGATAGAATGTGTATCAAATTTTGGTGCCTTTTAAATTAAACTTCTTCATGGCTTAAATCCATCTTGGTCGCTTGATCTTTCTCTTATCAGGACTCTCAGTTAGGACACTTGCAGATTATGTGACTTCTCTGTGTAGTGTTCTCAAAAACTCTTTGAGACTTCATTGTTATGAGTCTTTCTCATTAGAGGGTTAGCTTAATATGTAAGATTTATAGAACCTTTGCTATTTTAAATTTAGCTCTTGGATTCTTGTGAACTGTCATTTCCAATTCATTATTTTAGATAGAATTCACTCAGTTCATTTTGTTCTAATTCCTCATACAGGATTTTAGTATTACAAACCTGGAAGATACTGCGGGTTTAGTTCCAGACCACTCCAATAAAGCAAGTATTGCAATAAAGAGATATCACAGTAAAGTGAGTTGAGTAGTAATCTTTTTGCTGGTGGAGGGTCTCGCCCTCGACTTGTAAGAAACACGGTATGTGAGAAGCACAGTATGTGAGAAGCACAACAAAGAGAAGTGCAATTAAAAGAGCTATGACTGTACTGTGAAACTGATAGGGGACTCAAGACTTAGAAAATTTTAGCTTAAGGCAGAAAGTTATGAGTCTAGCAAGTAATGTGTATGTTAAAGCTTTTGTTTCAGAAACTGCAGATATGGCCAATCCTGGCTCCTGGGGAAAACAGCTGACCTCCTGGGGCACTGATAGAAGATTACCGCCTGGGGACATCTGAACCTTTGTTCCAGGGAGAGCAGACAAGAGCACCCCTCCCCCTGGGGAACAGCTAACTGCCCAGGACAAGAATGTTGCAGCTTCTGAATCTCAAAGCCCTCACCACACCTTGTTTGTCCTCCTCCACCCCCTTATAAAAGATCCCGCCAGGAAAGAGAAGGGAAGGTGGTGTGTTAGGGTATGATCCTGCCATCTTCTCAGATCCCCGGCCATCTGAATGAAAGATTCAATCGCTGTCATTGCTTATTGGATTTGGTAGTGACAGACAGCCCAAATGCCTGTGTATTTTCTGGTTACAAAACTTATCGCTGGTAATAATATTCAAGAGCAATACATTTTTTCTTCTAATATTTCCCTTCTCCCCTGGTTTCTAGATAGTGACTTGAACTAAAAAACTCATCTTAATTCTCCAAAATCCCATTTTGTTGACCAAAGACACATTAGGACCAAATAATCTACAGTTACCATATTTTTTTGGACTATAAGATGCACTTTTTTGGCATATTTTTTGCTTCAAAAATATTTTTCCTATTTTCCTCCTCTAAAACCTAGATGCATCCTATGGTGCAGACCCCAGACACACCTAGGTTTTGGAGGAGGGAAATAGGGGGAAAATTTTGAAGCAAAAAATGTGGTTAAAAAAAAGTGTGTCTTACAGTCTGAAAAAATACGGTAAATCTTGCGCAAGAAGGATTGATGGCTGCCATTAATAAATCCCAATCTTTGAGTCATTTTCTGTTTCAAATGAAGCAATTGTGATTTCCTGGGGGAAATGCTGGTGAGAGGCCCTCGCTACATAGTTCAGCACTGGCAAAGAAGGGGGTCTCCCAGGAAGTAAGAGAAAATGCTTTCTGAGGGAGCCAGAAATTCGCTCAGCGATAAGCAGGTCTGAAAAAAAGGGTCCACAGTGAGTACTGAGCAAATTAGGTCAAAATGAGAATTTGCAGATTAATGCTAAATGGCTAATTTAGAGGCTGCCTTTCCAGGATTCCTGCCCAGTGGTCATTCAACCAAATGTTAATGAAGGTCCTGCTGTGAAGGGATTTTGCAGATGGGATTAGTGTTACTACATCAGTTGACCCAGAAATAGGGAGATTATAGCAGTTCTGGTTGGGCCCAGTGAAATCATGAGTTTCTTAAAAGCAGCAGAGACAATCAGAGAAATGGTGTGGAAGGGAGAGCAGGAGAGATTCAAAGTGTGAGAAGGGCTTTGCTCAGTTGCTGGCTTTGGCGCTGGAGGAGGGTAGCTCTGACTCAGGAATATGGGTGCCCTCTAAAAACTGAGAACGACCCCCCTCTGATAGCAACAAGGACCAACAAGAGAACTTGGAAGGAGATTCATCTCCTGATGACCCAGAAAGGAACACGGCCCTGCCCTCACCTTGCGAAACCCAGAGCAGACAGCCCGCTGCACCTGGACTTCAGACCTCTAGGTCTGACTGCGACATAACAAATGCGTGTTGTGTTAAGTTGCTAAATTCATAATTGTTACAGGAGCAATAGAAAATGAATACAGTGGCTGACATGCATTTTATATCACAGTGTTTCTCTGGGTTCTGACTGTTTACTAAACCAAGTGGAAGATTTGCTGGAGGGAGCTCCTAACATGGGCAATGGAGCCAGAAAGAGAAAGTTACAGGGCTCAGTTAACTTCAGGCAGCAACACAAACTTGGAGGGAAAAATAAAACAAATGTACAAAAACTCACCCTACCAGTGAATCCCCTTAATTTTAACCTTCTTCTATAAATCCTTTTCTAGTTCTTACTGGTAGTTATAAACTCTAATCAAACACATACAGGGTTGAGCACAAATAATGCCCCTCCTTTTTTTAATAACAAAATCTTTTATTACAAAATCACAAGCATGTAATTCTGTAACATAACAATATCGCACTCAAGCACACCATATGACATTTTAGGTGAGATGTTCAAATTAAAACTATAAATTATTACACCTATGTTATTACCTCACCAACCACACTCACGCATGTGTTACTTCTGCTGGACCCCGTACTCTCTTAGGAGTCTCTCTCCTGCCCCACGTGAAATGATGGAGGAAGGAAGGTGTCAACATAATGGAGGTTACAAAGGTGTTATTAAAGGATTTGGGGAATGTGGCTTAAACTCCACACTCACAACATTTGGACTCATTGTCCCCAGGACCTAACTGAGGATAGCTTTGGAAATGAAGAGGGATGCTTGGGCTGACGTGTCAAGCAGCTGCCTGCTTTACTATATTCAAGATGACTCCCCCCATCCTCTGGATTACAGTGAGGGTATCCCTGGAAAGCAAAGTTGCTTACACAATTTCGGGTAGAGTCCATAAGAGCTGCAAATACTAATCGCATGGACACATCTTTGAAGTGCATACACTGTGAAATAAACTGTGACTCCATTTCAATTGCCAAACAATCATTCACATGAATGCAAAAGACTCTTCTATCATCTAGAAGCTTGTGAAAATAGTTTTGGTGGAGGATCAACTAGATCAGAGTTTCTAGAATATGTAAGGTGAGAGTGGAGAATGCATTTCTAGAAAGTTCCCACGTGATGCTAATGGCGAAGGTTCAAGAAACACACTTTGACTCAGCACTGACCTGGCTCATTACTTGGAAATACAAATAGAGAATGGCAACAAAAATTATGGAGCATATGATATGAACCAGCACTCTGAAAATCTGGACTAAGATGATGAATCAGAGAACAAGTCCTCTACTTAAAAAGAATTAACCAGACCTTTCAGCTGGAAGCACCATCTTTCAGTAATTCACTAAAATGATTAGCAGGGAAAGGAGGCACCTGCTATATGTTTTCTCAGACTTTTAGAAAACATGGAGTTGTTCCTTAGGCCACAAACACGCAAATCTACAAGAAAGGTGATATTGTGGGCATCAAGGGAATAGGCACTGTTCCAAAAGGAATGCCCACAAATGTTTCCGCAAAAAAACGGGAAGAGTGTACAGTGGACCCAGCATGCTGCTGATGTTGTACACAAACAAGGCAAGGGCACAAATCTGCCAAGAGAATAATATATGTATTGAGCATATCAAGCACCCTAAGAGCCAGGACAGTTCCTGAAATGTGTAAGGAAAATGATCAGAAAAAGAAGGAATCCAAAGAGAAAGACACCTGGGTTCAACTGAAGTGCCAGCCTGCTCCGCCCAGAGAAGCCCAGCTTATGAGGACCAGTGGGAAGGAGCCTGGGCGGCTGGAACCCACTTCCTGTGAATTCATGGCATGAAGAGTGTAAAACAAAAACACAAGACCTCAGTGCTGTTAAAATGTCTTTCTTAACTGAGTGTAAGTGTGGTATCCATGTCCCCAAGGAAATATTTAAAGAAAACTTAAAAAGAAATTGGAAAACAGAATCAGATGTAAAAAATAACAATCAGTATTTACCATGATAACATAAGAACTTATGCGAAAAAAGCAACTGGAGAGAAGAAATATTTTTGAAATTAAGAAAAAGTGATTTCTAGAAAAAATTCTTAGATTCACTGATAGGGGAAAACACGTTTCTAGTTTCAATTAATTTGAATGGATGTTTAATTCAAGGGATATACTTAGAAGGTAGTATAAAAATTAATGGTAGAGATATTTTGAGAAAAATGACAAATAATAAACTCTGAGGAATTGAGCTAGGCATACCAAAATCTACCTAGCAGTTTTATCAGGAAGAGGATAAACAAAGGAAAAACTATAGTTAAATTTTTTTAAATTTCATAAATTAAAGAAAAAAATGGATTCTTTTAGATTTTAAAAATTCTTCTAATCCCAGTTAGAAATAGTAAAGAAAATATATACTTGGAAACAATACTCTGGTGAAATTTCTGAATTATAAGAACAAGGAAAAAAATCCAAATGCTTTCATATGAGGAGGACGAAAAAACAAAACAACAAAACAAAAAACCAAATCGATCATCCACATTGAGAAGAGAATCAACCTGGTAACAGATTTCTCATTCATCCCTAAAACTAAATTCTCAAAGGCAACAGAGCATTTATATGGATTTCTGAGGCAAGTAGACTGTGACTTCATTTCAATAAGCAAATGAACTATCATTCATGTGAATCCAAAAGAAGGTTACATTTGGACATACAAAATTTCAGAAACACGCCATTCTTTCACCATGTACTCTTTCCTAAAATAAAAGTCTTGAGATGTCACAAACAACAAATGAATGGGAAGAGCTTAAGGGAAGAGGAGAAAGCAACAGTGAGTCATGAACACATACAACATAGAGAAGCCTAACTGTGGCTCGGTTTGCACATGCAAGCTTAATATGTTAAGAATGACTTCTAAAATTAAAAGAATGATAAAGTAAAATAAAATTAATCAAAAACTGAATATAAAATTCCAGGTATTATCATAAAAATTAACAAAACCTGAGTATGTGGAAAGGGGGCAGTGGTTAAAATTTTGTACTTAAATACCTATCATAGCCTGGGAAGGGAAGGGGGTGGGTTGCTTTTAATTTTTCATGCTGACAGACAAAATATAGATTGTGAAAAACATAAGGAAAATTAGCAGAGTGAGAACAGAAACTTTCAGATCATGTGAAAAATAATTATATTCACTCAGACAGAAATATTGAGTATACCACATTCCATGTGCTGTATCTTACTGTAAGCAAAATAGGCATGGATGTTGCCTTTAAGGAGGTTACCATCTAGCATGAGCAAAGGCATTAATTAGTGTTTGGTTTTGATTATCCTTGACTGCATTTGTCATAGGGCTAATAAGACAAAAATGTGTTCAGAAAAGAACTGGCCCATTGGTAGGAAGAAAGAGAATCAAGGGAGTCTCAAGTTTGGGGACTTGCAGAATGGAATCCCATCCATTATGAGATAAAGTGGTGTTTTTGAGTTGCTATTCTTGCAATGAGTATTAAATCAAGGGCAGGGCTTCATAGCCACTGTCCAAATCTTTGACTGAGAGCAATGACCCAGTTCAGGGTGGTACCCAAATCCTTTCAGTTGGACAAAATGGCTTTCCCATCTAACCTGGCTAGTCCAACATACTCCAGTGATGTACAGAGAGAATTAGACAACAACTTGGGGTACTAGAAAGCGAAGGTAACAAATGGAAGTATGCTGAGAAAAGAAATGTGGATGTTGAAAGAAGGCAACTAAATTTTGGAGAGATTTGCACTGTCAAATAGATCAGCAGCCGGGACTGAAAGGGGCAGTGACTGAGACTTCAAAATAAGGAACTGTGGCTGGGAAGGCAGTGGGCATACTCTGTACTGTGTGCTTCAGATTGAAGTCAAGGAGAATTTTATCAATGAAAGAACCTCTGAGGATGGAGCCAAGGATTCTAGAAAACCATAAATAAGGGAGCCCCTCTGAGGCATGAGAATCATAGCCTAATAAGGAAGCCTTCTCTGTGCCCCAGATAGGGAACCCTCACAAAAACTGCCTTGTGGGTTGCAGAATTGCTATGACCAAGTGAACAGGTGCCTGCTTTCTGCTATTCTTCCCTTTTCTGAATCTGAATCTTCAAAAAAACTGTTCTGTTCTTGTTCCACAATTACACTCTGGGTATGGGTGTAGTAGGGTGGAAGGTAGGTACATAAGATATGTTTTAGTTCATAGATTTCTGGATGAAAACAAGCCATATCTAAACCCAGTATTGAAGCCACCAAGCTCATCTCTGACACAGAGGTTGCAGTTTATCACCTGGAGATGCTGAATCCAGAGTTGACGCCCTGACTGGTGGGACTTTTGGGTTGTCTCCCTCAGGGAGAGGCTGTCTACATATTACTGAGGCGAAGGAGGGGGAGCCAAATATTTAGTGAATAGAAGGGTGACTGTGTTAGTCATTAGTGCTGTTCACTGACTATTTCCAATTCTCCATCCTTTTAGGCTAGTGGTAGGATGGCATTTTTCTGACCCCCTGAAGTCACTTTAGTCACACTGGCCTTTTAATTCTAATGTGCTCCCTTTCTCTTCATTACTAGGTTTCTGTGTCTGCTGAATACAGTACGCAGGGTGATGCTATTAAAATGTAAGTGAGATCACATACGCCTGTAAGACACGGTCCTCTTCACAGACCTGAAAGTCCTGGGATCTGGCATCTTAAACACTCTCTCCTCCTTCCTGTTCACTCCTGGGCACCACAGGAGCTGTGTTTCTGCTGCTTTTTCAGGCCAAGTCTGTTGTTGCCTCAAGGACATTGCTCTTTTGCCTTGAGACTCTTATCCAGATGTTTAAGTGCCTGGGTCTTTCTCTTTATCCAGGTATCAGGTCACTTATCAGCTCCTTGGGGAGGGCAGGGGTCCCTGACCTGACCCCTCCACCTGAGATTGCCCTACCACATCTTTCTGGACTCACCAATCCATTTTATCCTCTTTATCATACATGGTCCTATCTGAAGTTATTGTTTCATTTTAGTTGCTTATTTACCCACCTTTCTCCAGAAAAAGAGAAGATCCTGCTGGGCTGTGTCTGGCTAATTCTATCACTGAATCCCCAGAGCGTGGATCAGTATTGGACACCTTGTAGACATTCAATAATTGTTAGTTGAATGAATCAGTCAATGACTTACTATATTAGTTAGTTAGGTAGAAACACATCATCTGGGTATATCTCAGGAGCTTAGTACAACAAAGTTCCATTTATCTCTCATGCAAGCTACATGTTCGTTCCAGGTAAGTTAAAAGTTCTCTTATAGTTTTCCTGCTGACTGAGAAACCACCAAATATACACCAACAACCACTAACCATGGCAGAAGGAAAAAGAATGGCACGCTATATAATATAAAAGTCCTTTAAAATTCTACTCCAAAATGACACAGGTCCATCCTGATCATACCTCACCAGCCAGAGGAAGTCCCTTGGCCAGATAGGTCCAACTTCACAGGGACAGGGAAGGACAGTTCTACAAAGGGCCTAGGAAGAGACTCAGAAATATTTGGTCATTTGCCACAAGGCTTGCCTCATCGGAATGGGGACTGCTTCCTCTACTTTTGCAGGCTTTACCCCTTCCTTTCAGATCTCAGCTGGAGCGCTCTACCCACAGTAAAGCAATTTTGTTTGTTTCTTAAGGCAGCTGCTTCTCAAATTTTAACGTGAATAAGACTTACCTGGGCATCCTCTTAATATGCAGGCCTGGGTGGGGCCTGAGATTCTGCCTTTCTAACTGGCTCCCAGGTGGCGCTGACACTGCTGGTTGTGGAGTAGCAGGTGTCCGTCTACTCTGGATGCGTCTGCTACACTCTCAAGTGACCAGGCATCCATCTGCATAGCACTTATCTCAGCTGGTAATTAGACCTTTATGTGCATGCCTATTTGAACAACAATCTGTTTCGCCCCCAGATTCTGAGCTCCATGTTATCAGGCACTATACTGCTGTTGTTCACTATCACTCCCTGGAGATGAAGGTGTTCAGTGAATATTAGCTGGATCAATATATTACTGAGGTCCTAGATTTCTAGCGATTGTTCATATTTCTAGGTAAAACCCAATGCCCTGAAATTTGCTGGAACTTGGCAGTTAGTGGCCCTGAAATTGTGTGACTCTTTGGAAAATACTACGCTGTGAAGTTTTGTGCCCCACCCAAATTCATATGCTGAAATCTAATGGTCAACATGATGTTAGGAGGTGAGGCCTTTGGGAGGTCATTAGGTCATGAGGGCAGAACCCTCATGAATGGGAGTCATGTGCTCATGAAAGAGGCTCCAGAGAGATCCCTTACCGCTTCCAGTGTAGGAGGACACAGTGAGAAGCAGGCAGTCCGCAACCCAGAAGTCCTTCACCAGAACCCGACCATGCTCACACCCTTATTTTGGACTTCCTGCCTCCAGAACTGTGGGAAATAAATTTCTGTTGTTTATAAGCCACTCAGTTTGTGGTATTTTGTTATAGCAGTCCAAATAGATTAAGACAGAAGGGACACTTTTGGCTTTGCTAGTCCATTGAGCCTTACCTATATGTTGAATATATATTGGCATATATCATAAGAATTCTTCCTTTTTGGACTTGGATGGTAAGATGGGATGATGTCAGCTAAGACTATTTAGTTAAAGTAGTAATTGGTGTGTGAATGCAGCTGGGTTCTCATCTTTCCTATTCCTAAAGTTCATCTGGTTATTTCCAGTATAGTCAATTTATTCACTGTGTAAGTCACGGTTTTCCAGAGAGACAGAACCTTCAGGATGTGTGTGTGTGTATGTGTTTATGATTTATTTTAAGAAATTGGCTCACGCAATTGTGGTGGCTTCGTGAGCCCAAAATCTGACGGGGGAGGCTGGCGGTTGGAGACTCAAGACTGCGTTGCAGTTGGGATCTGAAGGTGGTCTGCTGTCAGGGGGCCTTCTTGCTCCCGGGAGGTCAGGCTTTGTTCAGTTAAGGCCTTCACATGACTGGATGAGGCCTACTCACATTATGAAGGACAATCTGCTTTACTCTAAGTCCACTGATTGAAATGTTAATCTTACCCTCGAAATATCTTCACAGAAATACCCAGAAAGTTTGACCAAATATCTGGGCACTGGGACCCAGCCAAGCTGACACATAAAATTATCCAACACATTCACCTTTCACATTTTCAGGAATGATTCAAATCTCCTAAGTAGCAATAACTATCTTAATAAACTAGTTATAAAATCTGTAAATTAGGTCAGTTTAATATTCATTGCAATTTGAGTTCATTTTAGCAGTTATTAGGATTTATTTTAAAGAGCCAGAGTCAGCTTGGAGGGAAGAGGATAACTTGATTACCTCCTCATTTTAAGTAATATTCATATTTTCCTTTTCTGTAGCTCCTTTTAATTTTCTGCTATAATTTACAGCATTATAATTAGGAGTTCTGAGAATATACTTGAGCGAAGTGTATATTTATGGATAAGCAGGCCATTAATAGACCAGGAACTTTGGGTCCTGTCTGCTTTCTTCACATGACTTTGAAAGATACAGATGCTCAGCTTTCAAAATATGAATGACAAGCAGCTGCTCTGCCTCAGTCACTGTTACCCAGAACTAAAAAGGCCAGACAGCTGAGCAAAGCATTTGAAAATAAGGACAAGGGCAATCTGAACTTCTTTATTTAGGCCGGTTTCCCCTCTGGCTTGGCGTTTCACTTCCTGGAGGTATACTCCTCAGCCGCAGCCGACAGCTGTGAGGAGAAATGCTAATGACCACGTGAGGGCAGCCAAGTTGATGCCTTTTGCCTCTGGAGGGAATGAAACAGATGCCTTGTCCTTCTTATGCTTCATTTTTATGATCTAATTAAAGCCATGGCCAGCATTAAATCTGGAGTATGCTCTGGTGGGCTTTTCTGTCCTGTGACACCCAGGGCAAGAGAGTGGTGGCTGTGCTATAGAATGGTTAGGGAAGATGGGGAACAGGGATCGTGTTCATCATTCGCAAAAATTACAGCTTTACTTTGTTTAGATTTACGTCATCTTTGTGATCTTGGCTGAGCCAATCAAACATGCTTTGGTTTCCTTTCTAATAAGCAACACATTGCTGCCCACTCCTAACTATATTGACGGAGAGAAAGAAAAAGAAGGTTGAGGTGCGACGGTTTAAGATGGAATAGTCTAGTAGTGACGAAGTTCATGGGCTTCATGTTTGTATCAGTCAGGGTTCAATCAGAGAAACGGAGCCAGTATGAGATTATCTCTATTCTACCTCTACCTCGACCTCTATCACGATCTCTATCTCATCAATAACTCATCTATGCTGTATCTATATCTGTGTCTTTGTTTATATCTATATCTACATAGATAAATTTTTGAAAAAAGAGATACATTGCAAGGAATTGGCTTATGCAATTGTGAGCTCTAGCATGAAAAATAAAAAAATCTGTAAGGCAGGGCACCAGCAAAAGCAGGCTCTAGAACTCTTGGGGATTCAAAGCTGCTATCTACAGGTGAAATTTTTTCTTCAGTGAAGCCTCAGCTCTGCTATTAAGGCCTTTCAACAGATTTCATCCATCCTACTCAGATCACTTAGGACAGATATTTTCAACCAGTGTGTTGCACGATTTTTAAAACATTCAATACCTGACTAATCAGGGACACTGACCTCTTTCCCTTAGATTGACAAATAAAAAAATGACAACAGCCCACACAACATTAGCTTTCTGGTATGAATGAATTGAAATTATACCTATTTTTTGTCAGATCAGCAAAAAAACATAATATTATTTGGTGCGCCACAGAATTTTGGTAATTATGTGTGCCATGAGATGAAAAAGGTTGAAAATCGCTGATTTAGGATAACAGTTCTTATTTAAAGCCAGCTCATCATGGATTTGAATCATATCTACAAAGTGTGTTCACTGCAACATCTTAGTGTTTGATCACATATCTGAGGACTCCAGCCCAGTTAACACTTCAAAAGAAAAAAAAATCAGTGACCAAAAAGCCTGACCCTTTTTACTGTCTATGAAATTCATGCTTTGTTGCTCCTGCCTTTGTAAAATGAGAAACTTACAATGTCTACCTCATAGGATCCTTGTGTGCGTGCGATAGGATTAAATGATCCAGTACGTGTGTGTTACTTAATAGAATGTGGCACAAAGAAGCACTCAATAAACATTTGGCATCATTATTATTTATTAGTTTATATTTTCCCACCATTCTCATGGTGGGAAATAATGAATTACATGATAACATCAACTCTTTAAGCAAAAGTTTTTTTTTTTTAAAGATGAAAAACTGAAGTGGAGAAAATTTAAACAATTTGGGGCCAACATGTCTACTCTAGGCATTGCAGCCAGAGCTAGAAACCTTGCTTCTTCTATTCTGTTGCTTTGTATGGCTAAGGTGACTATGCCACCATCAGGATGTCAACATCGGTTTTTTTAGAAATTTAAAGCATTTATATGTAAACAAAAATAAACAAATGTCAGTTACCTATATTACAAAACCAAAGTTTAGCTGGAGTGACCTGTCTTTTTAGATTTAAATGCAGTTGGATTCAAACATCCATCAATCTATGGTAGAACACTCAGTACCCACTCCTGCCCGCCCCCCATATCATTGGTTTCTTTTTGTGAGGCCATTTCTTGTCATTTTTTGGCTTTGACTTCCTCTTCCCTATGTCCTCTTTCTGTGTCCAGACTTGAAATGCAGCCCTCTTTCCCTGATGCCCATCAAAGCATTTCTGAGTGTGGCCGATTTTGTTGAATGAAAACAAAATGGTTATATACACAGCCACATTTTTCCTGAACCCCACTTCCCACAGAAATTCATCTGGCAGTATTCTGTCAGCTGCCTGCCTTTCACGTATGGCTTTGACTTTCTCTCCGCTCCTCTGCTCCCCTTTCTTGCTGCTGGTTCATACCCCCATATTCCAGTTAATATTTTTTAGGGTTTTGTTACCATGTCTTTGCGTGAGGTGAGAGTTGCGTGCTAGGAGTGGGTTCACCCCTTTTCCATCCATATATACACTAATTGCCTCGTGGTATATTTTTTAAGTAAAAACTTCAAGTCATCAAGGATCTTAAAAAACAAACAAACAACCTATTCTAATTGTACAGTAACCAAAGGATTAGTGTTCAGACAATGCCTGTTTTCAATACACCTTTCAAGAGGAAAAAAAAAAAAAAAACCTCACAAAGATTGATTGATAAAAAATAGCAAACAGCTATGGGCTTATTTTAACTTCATGCTTCAACCCTTCACTGACCTTTAGAAGATGAATTTCTTCTGTGCCGTGTAACTGCTGTGCTGTGGATTCATCATTAATTATCAGGAGCCACAAACAAGCCTGCCATGATGGATTATGTGCAGGCCACAGCGTAATTACTGACTCTGACCATGAACAGCTCTGGCACAGAGGTGCCAGATATCAGGACAGTAACTTCCGTGTGTGTATTCCAAGAAAATATCATAAAGCTCGAAGAAGAGCAAAGAGAAAGACTATTAGTACTAGTGG
Source organism: Trachops cirrhosus (assembly GCA_028533065.1). NCBI lineage: Eukaryota > Metazoa > Chordata > Mammalia > Chiroptera > Phyllostomidae > Trachops > Trachops cirrhosus. The sequence goes on along the minus strand of CM052545.1, from coordinate 29,551,232 downwards.
GGCTCAGTGGCCTGTCAGCACGTGTTTATGACTAATGGTTAATAAATCCACTCTCAGGTCAGCAATAGTCACAGTCTGTCTTCCTCTCCTCCTCTTCTTCCTTTTGATCTTTAATGAAAGAAGGTTATTATAATTTTTTCACATAATAAACCTTGAAACTAAATTCTGTACCCTGTGCTTGTAACAGGGCAGAAAGGGAAAAAAATAATATTCTTTTCATATAATTTAATAATACTGTATTATGGCTATATCTGCTCTTACAAGCAGTTCGTACTGAGCAAGGATGGCTTCATCTCTCACTACAGAGCAAAGGCCATTTGCTCCAGTTTTCAAACAGCAAACTATCTGCATGTCTCACATACAAGTTCTTTCTTAGAGCTAAAGTGAAACTTTATGCTTAGGTCCCCAGGGTTGATCTTAAGAGATCTGTTGTTTAAGTAAACTCAATGCAGGGGCCTATCTATATTAAGCAGCTTTACAAAGTAGTAAGGTATTTGTCTTTTTAGAGACAGAATGTTCTTTTGGGTGCTGAGTAATGCTTAGGAACTGGGTAGGCTGTATATTTAGAAGAGGGATGTGTATGAATCTTACCTGCTCTCTGAAGAGTTCATTCACTTCATTAGCTTCATTGGTGTAGATATTGTTTACTCAGTCTTCATGAAATTAAAGGCTCAGTGAAATTACATGGTGTATTTTTATTAATATGTGACCTGTTGTGTGTATTTCTGACTAATGAATAACAAATTTACAGTAAAATCAGCGGTGATCACAAGCTTTCTTTCTTTTTTCTTTTGCTTCCTTTTTTAAAATAAAACATTTCAATATTTCATTTCATAAGATTTGAAAGAAAATGCTATCCAACATGAGAAAAATGTAGATCGATCATCATATACTTACTTTCCAAGAGTGCTTTGGTAAGAATAATACATGCAGAATGTGTGTTGAAAAATGGAATTTTCATGGTATATTTTGGGAATCAAATTTGTTTCCAAGGAAATAACACTCTAAAATTATAATGCAGAAGATTTTGACACACATATTTGGGATACTATTCTTGAAGTTACCTCATTTTATTGGGAGGAGATAAAACATGTTTATGTATAATCTTGAACAAACTACCTACTCTAACCTCATCTACAAATCAGGAAGATAAATAGGCTTCATCAAAGAATGGATGTGAGGCCTAAAGATCACATAAAGTGCTTATTACAGTGCCTGATGGACAATAGGTACTAAATAAACACTTACTATTCTGTAGAGAATAGCTTAAACAAGAAAGGGTCATTGGATTTGATGGCTATGAGTAGGATTAAAATTTGTAAGTACAAGGTAGACCTATTGTTCTTACAAAGTCATTGTCTTAAAAACACACATGCTCAAACCCAACCACGATGACAACTACCCCGACACCTATCAGCATAGTTGGAATAAGCTAAGGGTTTCTGAAGCTAATGGGAAGGAATCTGATCCCATTATTATATAAAAATAAATCAAAATATTATTTTCTTTAAATTCTCATTATTAAATGAAATCAGATAATGAGATCTGAAGTGTACCTATTATGTGCTTTATGTGCTGACCATCATAGCATTCTGAAATATGTGCTTTCAAACTCAGTGCCTGAGTTCACGTTCTGCCCTGTACTAGCTATTTTACCTGGGCAAACTGCTTGACCTCTCCAAGTTCCATTAGTTCATCTGTTTAAAGGGTATATTGTACAGAATTGTTATGAGGATTAAATGGTTACTAACTATAAAGTGTTTACAAAAGTAAATACTCATGTTGTTATTATTATTAACTATAATTCCAGGTTACTTTTGCTTCCCCATCATAGGCAATAGAAGGAAAAATATGTTGTAATTTTCCTTCCCTACTTTCCTTCCAAAACAAATGAAGGGTTTGCTTGTTTTCTAAAGTAAATGACAGAACTGCTTGGCATAGTTGGCTGATCGGCAGAGGAAGACACTAGTGACAGGTCACATCTGTTGAACTGTTCAGTTTGTAGTTCAGAATATTTTATTGCCTGATTGCCCAAGGGGGAATCAACGTGGGTGACACAAGAGACTCTGCTAGGGAAATTTATTATATAGTTCAAAATTAGTAGAAATAATTTTATATCAATGAAATTTGACTTAAATAAGAAAAGATACTTTAGTAAGATAGTATCTGTAGAAAAATTAAATAGAGCAGCGGGGGCATCCTGGAAAGGACTAGTGAACTGAAGTTCAAGTTGATTTCAGCACAAGAAATAGAACTCTAGGTCTGTTTTTTTTTCTGATGGGGGTTCTGCATGAAGATAATCATTCATTTGAAAACAAGTGCTTAAACTTGAAAATTAAACGTAATTATACCTATGATATACTGCCACAGAACTACTGTATAAACCAGAATAAAGCAGAAATTAAACAATCTGAACCTTCCCTATTAAAAAGGTGTATTTAATTTTGAATTATGTTGTTCTGATGTTTTTAATTTATACTGAATAAAGTCCACTCATCTGAAGAAGGTTAATTCTCCTTGGTTAATCTGAAAATATTTTCAATAAAAATAGTTTAATGATAATCAGAACAGTTAGCATATAAACATCTGGTGTGTGTATAGGACAGGGAGAAGAGAGAGAGAGAGAGAGGGAGAGAGAGATGTATGTGAAGGTGTACATTTTTCCTTAACGTATGTAAACTTATGCCAGGACAATTATGCATATTAAAGTATCTGCTAAGTGTCTACTCTGTGGTTGAAAACAAGGTGTCAAATTGCCAAGTTCTGTGACTATAATGATGAGTAATGCACACTCTGATCCTCAAAGGCATACAGTTCAATGAAGAAACAAATGACTAGGGAGCAATTATTCATTTTTGTAAAGTAGCCCATGTGGTTTTTTTGAAAGCACGGCACCTTTCTGGGCCCTGACACGGGGGCAGGCTGAAGGGTAGAAGCCATTCCTAGCTCTGTTCTCCTTTCTCTGAATGCCAATCGGATATTCCAAACAGAGTCAGGGATGGAGACTGGGAAGATTGAGCCTTTTCCTACAGGGTGAAAATTGTTTGCAGGCCCGTTGGAAATATTATCATGGGAATTTTGAGATTTCTATCATAAACTTTCTTATTTTCTGCCAAATTCCTCTTCACAGAAAACATTTAACAAAACATAAATGCTTTAGAAATATATGACCTCTCTGGCACATTGCAGGCCAAATAACATAAGGTCTGCCCAAATGGTTTGTACTGAATAAGATCTGGACCTAGTAAAGCAGTTTCACTAAATGCCTTTCATTTATAAAGTAAAAAATATATATAATATTCCCCAATATAAGGTCATCCTGATAATAAGACAATCTCATTTTGTCAAATAGACGTTTCATTTTGTTAACTTAAAAACATAAATGTTTAGCAATAAATATGAAATAATCACAATCTACTCAGTATTTAATTGACATTAAATATTGACATTGACATATACATGTATAAATCATGTTATATAAAATAATATTTTAAAAGAAAGGCTTTGTTTCTGAATATCTAGAAAACAATTTCACTGAAATTATTGAGACACGCATTCCATTTCAGTTTATCATCTCTGAGAGGCATTTGTGTTTTCTAACACAGAAGTAAAACACATCGTCACTGGATAATTAACTCAGCCATTTTTTTTACTATGACAGTTTTAGTTTTAAAATTTATTCTGTCTTCGTTTTCTCAACATGCTCAGTCAGTGTAATGCTTTGAATGCTGCCTTTGAAGGTTTTATTTACAATAGCATTCAGCACTTAGAGTTGAGAGGCTGCACATCCAGTGATAATGACTATAATCCGTGTGAAATGTCTTTGCCCCCTGCCTTGTTGAAAAAAAAATTTTCTTTAAGTGACATCTGAGCATCCCAAACTGCCATTGTGTCAGGTTGTGTCAGACTAAGGTGCTTTTCCTTTTTGGTCAAAATTAACTACTTTGAGAATGTGACTTGTAACATAAATAACTTGGTGGAAATTTGAATATAAGTTAACTTTTGTTCAGTTTTTTTGGAACATTTTCACCCTATAGTAAAGTACAGAGTAAAAATAATTTAGTTGGTATGGTTCAAAAATGGGTGCCAAATTCCTCTTAGAAAATGGTCAGTCATTAAATTAGAGCTTGAAGCTACAGTGTTAATCTCCTCTGGCCTTCTGAACTCAGTGTGGTTAATAAATGCAAATCTGATTTCTCAGAGCTGAGATGAAGAGTAAGGCTGAGCTCCAACAACAGACCCCAAGTTAATAACTTGGGTGAAGGGTTGGTCGGAAGACTTAGAAGAGAGTGACCTAATCCAGTGTCAATTATTTACCACATCACATCCTAAAATAGGCAAGAGAAAAGGTTCCGAAGGCAAATATCAGCAAAAGAGAGCAAGGATGGGAGCTGGAAAGGACAGGGCTTTCCCCTGCTGTGACACAATGACATTCTCATTGCCTATAGCTATGCCCCACCCTCTCTGATGAGTCAGCCTGCACAGCACTATTCACTGAATGGATAAGGACAAAGGCTTTGGCTAAATTCTGATTCTCTTGGGATTAAAATTGCTTTGATTTCTCCTTCTAAAGTTGCTCTAATATAATCCTAGTTCTAAAACTGTTTTGAATCTTTGTATTCTAGACCTAGTTTCATGAGTCACATGACTTTGGACAAGCTAAACTTCAGTCTTCTCATTTGTAAATGCTAATGATTTGTCGTCTTAAAGAACTCTCTGAAAGGTAAATTACATAATGCGCTTAAGTGAAATATAACTTTAGTATCCTGAGACCAAAGGGCTCCTGAGTTCCCAGGAAAAGATTGTCCTTTGGCTGTAGGAGCAAAGTAATCACTGGAAATAGTTTTACACCTGGTCTCGGTGGTAAACCACAACTCATTTTAGTAACTGAACTTCTGACGCTCAGCCAATCAGTGATAGTCTTATGATTCTAAATGTCAGTCAATGAGCAACAACTAATATCTCAAGCACTCAGCTACTAAAATTCAATGAGTCAGCCAGTCTAGCTCTAGTAACCCATATACACAGCTTAATTAGATTCACCTGTGCTGGGAGCCGCACACTTCCCCACGCCCAGTGAAATGAGCTCTCTGTTCTGCTCCTAGAGACTGACATATGTAGTTTTCCCTCCCATGGCAAGCAATAAACTCAGCTTTAATAGTTTGTTTCAGATATTGAACAGTGGGCGTTTCCTTGATGAGTGTCTGACACATGGGAAACATTCAACAAATTTAATAATACTGTCACTGCTGCCGCTTCCAGTTATTAATAATGGCATTAATGTTACAGAGTGCATTGAGATTGCCCTGCCCTCCTCAGTAATCAGGAAATAATATTTATTTAAAAAAAGGATTAGAAGGAAGTGATTTGGGATTTTTTTGTTAGTCAGTTTGGGAAAAGTTGTTATGTGACCCTGAATGGTGGCTGGAGAAGAGGATGCTCAGCATTATGAGTTTTCAGGAAATGCATTCAAAGTTCTATAACTAGGAACACAATGAAGCTCTGTGCAAACCAAATATGGGTTCTTGAGAAATTAATTTGTAAAATGAGAAATGATTGACTTTCAATTTAGGAGAGTGAGCCTTGGCTGGGAGTGGAAGACCCCCCCACTTACACCTTGGGGTGGAGAAAGTTTCATCTATGTCCACTCCTAACCTGCCCACTTCTCAGCAATGAAATGATCAGAAATATTTGAAAGTCAAGGGACCTTTGCTTTACACTTTTATTCCAGGTGACCTAATAAATGAAGCCTCCTCAGTCACTTCATAATCGAAACTGGGATTGATCTCTCGTCTGCTTCCTTTGTACTACTACCTTTAACGGAGCCTATTGCAAAGCCAGATATAATTTCTGACTTTTGCTTAACCCTATCAAGCCCCTCACTAGACTAAAGCCCACCTGGCACTCTAGATCTAGGTGGAAGAAGGTGGGGGTGGGCATAATTGCCAAGAATCACTGACCCTGAGAGCCCAGTGTCTTCCCTGAGGATACCTTGTGTTGTGATTAAACAAAGGATTAGATCCTCCTAACTTCGCTCTACCTGGGAAACCTCTGCTGGGTGGCTTTAGAACTCCTTCTTCAACTTACATAAAATTGTGCTATTAAGAGATCATTCAACATTTGCATTGTCATCCTTACTGCCAAAGGGACAAGTTAACTTGAATTATTTTATATGAACACTTCTGGAGAACAATTCCTCCTTGTAAATTTCCAATGTCAAGATTTGTATTGATCAAAGGGCGGGTCCATTTTTAGTTTTCTGAGGAAGTTCCATACTGTTTTCCACAGTGGTCGTACCAGTCTGCACTCCCACCAACAGTGCACTAGGGTCCCTTTTTCTCTACAACCTCTCCAATACTTGTTGTCTGTTGTTTTATTTATGATGGCCATTCTGACTGGTG
>CM052545.1:29465378-29544331 GCA_028533065.1 Trachops cirrhosus | reverse complement strand
TTTGAACTGTGCATGTGATAGGTTGGCTATCTCTTGGTCGCTTAAAAGGATGGGTTCTGGGGCTTTCAATTCTGTTTGAGCCATCTTTTTGCTGTTTTTTTTTTGTTTTGTTTTGTTTTGTTTTGTTTTTTGGTCTTGTCAAGCTCCTGTAGTGAGGGGCGGGGCCTTAGGAGTTCACCAGGGCTGGGCACCCCAGTGGCTGGGTTGTGACACTGTGTGTGGGGGCAGGGTCCGAGATGGAACAATGGCACTTGCTCTGCTCTCTGTAGGACCCCAGACCCTTCCGCCACTTTCCGCAAGTCAACTGGGCCCCTCTGGCACCAATTCCGGTGTGGGTGGGCCTATGCACCCCGTGCGACCTTCCTTTTCAGTCAGTGACCCAAAGCTCTATTTCCCAGTGCTGGGACCCTGAGTTGCAGGCAGTGCCTTGCTTCACAATGTCCGCCTTGCTGGGTCTGCCAGTCGCCACCCCCCGGCTGGGGCCCACCAGCCACCGCTGCTTGTGCACCCAGGATCTTCTAGGTCTGCCGGTCGCCACTCCCCGGCCGGGGCCCACCAGCCACTGCTGCTTGTGCGCCCATGGTCTGCCTGCTGCAGGCCGGCACGCCGCCCCGGGTGCTCAGCTCTCAGCTCCGTGTCCCTCACCTGGCTGCCCGACTCCGCCCCTCCTACCGGTCTGGATGAAAGTGTCTATTTTTAAATCCTTGGGTGTCCGACTTCCATACACTTCAATTTTCTGTCAGTTCTGGTTGTTATTTGTTTCTATATTGTTGTTGTCCCTATCTTGGTTGTGTGAGGAGGCACAGTGCGTCTACTTATGCCTCCATCTTGGCCGGAAGTCTGGTCTTGAAATCTTGGGTATTATGTGTGCCCCTGATTGGAAAACAGAAAGAGGATGCTCCTAGTCCCCAACTGGTTCCCACTTATCCCCAGCACTTGGCTCCCCACTTCCCAAAGCGCTGCTTACTTAACCCGGCAGCCAAATATTTTTGAATGAATGAAAACATGAATTAGGTAAAAGAAGAATTGTAAATGGCAGTCTAAAATTGGAGGAATGAGTCAGGAAGTGTTTAGGAAATAACCCTACAATGTAACAAAGTAAATCAGAATATATATAGAAAATTATTTTATGGCAAAAGTCATAATTATGTGAATATTTCTTCCATATTATAAAATTTTAATTGTTTTTTAACATGAAAATTTAAATGGAACAATGCATATAAAAGATTCCTCATTGATATAATTATAACAATAAGCCAAATAAATCTGAAGAAAGTGGTTAAAAGGTCAGGGTAGTAAAAGAAAAGGATCAAAGTCTGTACTTTGTGGATTTCAGGCCCAGCTGGATGAGATGCTATCGCCTAGGGGCTGGATATTGGGATTCCTAGAAGCAGTTATGCTCTACAGACCCCTGGTACACATAGTGCTGAAAAACTGTAGCTGGGTGGATGGAAAGACAGAGAGAGCGGGTCTGTCAGAAAAAATTAAAGCAGTTGCACCCTGAGAGATAGAAATGAGATATTATAAGATCCCAGAAGGGAAGAAGAAAAAAGGTGTGTTTTCTCATAGCATTTGTGGACAGCTTCTCTGCATTTGGTTGTACATTCATGTTTTGGGTCCAAGAAAAAATACTGAATATCGATTTACTTATTTATCTAACTGTTTATTTATGCTTAAGCTAAAAGAGTTTATGTTCTTATAAATAAAGGGATGCTGGTTAATATGGTCATACATGTAAATTCTTTAGATAAGAATCACATTTTAAATTATACTGGCTAATTCCTGTAGCTATAAAGTATAGCATCCCCAGCCTGAACTTGGAAATTTTGACATTTTCCTAAACTCTATAGATTTCATAATTAACTATACAAGGTGGGGAAAAAAGTAGATTTACAGTTGTTTGTATGGAAAATAATAAAATAATTAATAATATAAAAATAAACTGTTTCGCATCCTCACAACTGTAAACCTACTTTTGCCTCACCCTCCAAATGCACATAATTTTGCAGTCAGTGGATGAAAGAAAAATACATGAAAAAATATAACTGATAAATAAAATATCTCATGAATAATATTTTTGATATAATAAAGAAAAATCATCTGAAGAATTGACAAAATTAAAGACTGGCCTAAGCGGGACCTAGGCCCAGTCGGACATCATGAAGAAAGTGCCTTCCAGACCCACAGCCAGGTCGCACTCCATGGCTGAACAATGACAAGGCTTTGTCTGAACGGACAAACCTGGAGGACATACTAGTTCCTTCTGGTCATGATGAAATGCCAGCAAAGAATTACATGTATAATAAGAGAGTTAGAAATTTAGTTAGGTTTTCCCATAGAAAGGGGGATAAAAAAGCTCAATAAAATCATATTAATTGAATAGATTATAAAATTTTACCTTAATTTTTTTCTTTCTAGTAATGGCATTATATTGTTCTGTATCCTTTTTGATGTCTAACATTAAAATTCATATCATTTGATAAAACATGGCCTTTCTGGCTTCCAGATATTTTCTCTTTCCTTTTATCTCATTATTCTTTTTTTCTCTCTTCTCTCATGCCCTCCCCTCCCCTCTTCCCTGTATTTCCTTCCTTCTCCTCATCTTTCTTGTTTTTATTTTTATCAAAATCATATATACATGTAGCTATATACATGAAAGTTAAAGAGCAAATAGTTTTGTAAGATTGGTTAAGAAGAATATCATTCAGAACCTCTCTATTCCCTTCCCCCTGAAGCAATTCTTCTGAACTCCTTTAACAGATTCTTTGGGTATTCAGCTCCAGAGCACAATATAACCTGCTTGTGTGGTTACTTCTTGATTTTTCAGTTTTGTGTATTGATCTCTGACATGAAAGATAAGAGTTTAGCTTTTATCCTTCTTCTCTCTCCTCTCCATTTTACACATTTCTTATTCCATCATCTTTTTAAATAAATTTGCAGCATCATTTATTGATAGCCCTTAGGGATGTTTATATCATTATCATTGTTACAAATTAAATCTCATAGTAAATTAGGATTACTTTTCCTCTTTTTTTAAAATTAATAATAATTAAAACACCGGGTCCTTTCCACTTTCATATGCTTCTGGGGAGACAGAGGTGTCTTGTCTTTACCTGGTGAGTTATTTAGATCTGGGCGAGCTGTATGAATGGGTAGAAGGGGAGGAACAAAGGAAAAATGAAAACAAAAACTCAAAGCTGAAACTGAATGCACACTGGGTGAATGACACCATACCTTATTTTCTGCCTGTTCTAAGTTGAGGATAGAGAAATGAAATGGAGGTAATTTCACCATCTTGGCTTTACAAGGTCCATTCTTGGCCTATGTTAACAACATTCTTAATAATGAAAACCTAGATGAAGAAAACGGATAGATCATTTGCTCTAGGTTGCATTTTCTCAGAATGTTACCCAAATAACAAATGTTTAAAATAAATTAAGCGATTTATTCATAGTTCAGAAATGAACCAAAACGAAATCCTTCATTTCCCCCTATACTAAGACTTCTCAGTCTACGACTGCATAACTATACCAAAAACCCAGGGGTTGATTCAGGAGCCAAAGCAGAGCACCTGGTCTTCAGATGAAGGGAATCAGGACTCCAGGATGCCCTGGCCTAGACACTGTTTGTTGGTGACTTCAATATGGAAAAGCACCTCAGGAACATGTGTGGAATTTCACTTAAAGGGCAAAAACTGGGAGAAACCTTTATTTCAGCATTCAGGTCTTTAATTTGATTCCATTATGTAATTACTGCGGCAAAGTTAGGTAGAGAGAAAAGTTTTTAGCTTCTGTAACAACTTTTAAAGTAATATTTAATTTTATTTGTTTGATGAACAAAGTAATCAAAATAATTTCCAGTCTTCTGTGCTTGGAAGATGTGGATATGCGTTGGGGGGTATTTGTGCCCTATGTTAGCATAAAAAATATTTCCACATTTATAACTTACTAAGTAAAGTAGTATAATTATAAAATTTATAATGTGTTCTATCAAGAACCAAAGAAAAGCATGAAGTATCAGAAACATTTTAGGAAAATTCTAAGAGTATGTACAGAGTAATTTATTTAAAACTATCTCCTCCCTTTTATTTTATTAATTTCATTTTATTGTTTTGGAACTTCTAAGATGTCTTAGCAACTTTAAAATATGCACTGCAGCCCTGGTTGGTGTGGCTCAGTGGATAGGGTACCTGCCTGGGAATGAAAGGGTCACTGGTTCGATTCCCAGTCTAGGGCACATGCCTGGGTTGTGGGCTAGGTTCCTAGTAGGGGGCACACAAGAGGCAACCACACATTGATGTTTCATTCCCTCTCTTTCTCCTTCCCTTCCCCCTCTCTAAAAAAATAAATAAAATCTCTAAAAAATAAAACAAAATATGCAGTACAATATTAATAACTATAGTCTCCATGCTGTACATTACATCATCATGACTTATGTTATCTTTGCACCTTTTGACCCCCTGCACCCATTTCATCCACTCCTGACTCCCTGCTTCTGGCAATTGTCTGTATTTATGAGCTTGTGGGGTTTTTTTTGTTTTGTTTTTGTTTTTTTTTGTTTTTCTACATGTGAGATCATGCAGCATTTGTCTTCCTTTGTCTGACTTATTTCACTGAGTATAATGTCTGTAAGCACTGTCTATGTTTTTGCAAATGGCAAGATTTCATTATTTTCTATGGTTAAATAATATTCTATTATATACGTATACCCCATTTTCTTTATCCATTCATCCATTGATGGACACTTTGGTTGCTTCCATATCTTGGCTCTCATACAAATAATGCTGCACTGAACATAGAGGTGTATATATCTTCACCCTTTTAAACTATACTATAGGTATTTCCAAGTTCTGAAATAAATATCTTCTATAATATTGAACAGAAACAAGCAAGATCATGTTAATGAATTACTCTATACTGTGGAAAAACAAAACCCTATTTATTTGGGACTTTTCCTTCCCTTCCTTTTCTATAATTATCTGCATGTGTTGCACATATATTATTATATAGTTTTAGTTAATTTTAGCAAAGTCTACATAAACTTTTCTTCAGTAAATGTAGACTAAAAATGTGAAGGATATTATAGTGTCTTTGGGGAAAAAATAGACCCAAGGTAATGGCATGTCATTTTGAAAGGAAAAGGTGTAACTTTGAAGTCACATGTGAAATGTTTGCAACTATAGTTCAGATGTCTCTTGGAAAGTAGTAATAATTGACCACATAAGGGAGAAAGGTTTCTTTGCTGTTTCAATGACATGGACATGTGAAGAAAATATTTCCTTTGACGTGTGCATTTTATAGTAATGATAAATGAAAAAGGAAAGGTGAAACTCACACGGGCTAGCTTTATCCAAAGTGTGTGTGTATGTTTTTGTGTATTCTGGGGGACTTTCAGTTTATGACAAGTCAAATCTCAAAACCACACTTCAAGGATCAAATAACCAGACACTTGGAAAACAAAGCTGACAGAAAATATCCAAAGCAACCTCAAGAAGTTCATGCTTCAATAACTAGTTTAAGTTTTCTGAGATACTATATAATTGAATTAGATTTAGACCTGAGACTTACATATTTTGAGAAAAAAAAACTATTTTGCCAACATAGTTGCCAGGGCTGTGAAGATATATTGCAAAAATGTAAATTGGGTTATTGGTTTAAAAAATGTGGCTCAGAGAGAGGAAATCAATACTAACTACACAAGTCATATTTTTTGGAAAAAAGTCTTACCTTTGTTATTTTAGAAGAAAAGATTAGATTGACAAAAATGAAAGGACATTTGTGCAAATAAGTGACCAGGGTTTCAGGACAGCATTGTGTGTGAACTCATGCATATTTCCATCCACAGTTCATACTTGGATAGATGTGCTGCCCCTCAGCCTGTTGCCAAGGCTAGACAGAGAACACGCAGCATATAGGAATCTATTCCTACTGATGAGACTATTGAAGGGAGGAACTGCTGTCGTAGTTTAGCCCCAATTCATGTCTATCTCTAAGTCCTCTTGCAGTTTTTAATATCTCTAAATAATGATGTCACACAGCCTCACTTTCCCTGGCTCCTTATTTACAGCATGGAGGGAGAGAGGGAGACTCTCCAGGATGTTCAGAGATGGACCACTGGTGATTTTTATGTTATTAAGTAACATAGGTCAAAATGGAGCTCCCTTTAGATGGAGAATATGGGGAAAAACCCAATAGGATGTAAAGATGCAAATGATAATGTTTCTAAGAATACTATATCTAATAATGTTAAATGATATCAGGAGTTCCGTAAGGCCCATTCACCATGATTTTCACTGTCCTATAGAGGAACTTTGGAGGGGTTTCTTCATCACTAAATTATTATCAAAGAAAACATCAAGGAGTGGTTTCAGGGCATTCACTGGGCCATGTCGCTAGGCAATGAACATTAGTGAAAAGAATACAGATAGTTTGTGTGGAGGTGAACTGTGCCTTGACTCCTTGGCATGTTACTTTCAGAATCACTTTTCTTCACCATCAGATATATGGCATTACCAATCCTGTACCTGTCATATCATTGGTAGAAAATGACTATATTTCCCAGGCACTCAGCATCAATGAAGGGGGCTGCTGTCAGCTCCACATGACTGGCCCTGGGGTGCCAACAACTCTATGCCCTGTCCTTTTGCTACCAGGACAGAAGGAATAAATACCTCCTTATATTAGCAACCCTTTCCAACTCCACTCATGTGACAGGAGAGCAGAAATTAGGCTGCCTAACTCACAGAGAGAATGCAGGAAGATGTGGTGTAAACACCTTATAACAACAAAGGTTTTTTTGTTTATTCTTTCATTATTCTGTTTTCCCATTTGCCTAGCTTTATTCTCTGTATATATGTTTGAGTTGGGGATCTTTGGAGAAGGAGAAGCAGATGTAAGACAGGGTTCCAGATGGAGGCATGAATAATTTATCCTAGAGGTACATGTGGGAACAATTGATTCAGGAGATGTACGTCCAACATGGTAGCAGTAAAGGGGCAGTTAGGTAAAGATGGAATTACAAACTTCTTGTGGTATTTTGTATGTTCTTGGTTGTTTGTTCATTGTTAAAAGGTGCCTAGTATTTGATTGCTGTCTGGAAAATTGCACCCACTTTGGTGGTTTTATTTAAATTTATTCACACACACATACATTCTTTTGAGTATCTATTATGCTCTGAGTCTCAAAATGGTATCTGTAGGATCAAGTATGAATTAGACAGTCACCTTTGCTTAAATCTCACTCTTTAGTAGCATTATTAGCTGATTTCTTTCATCATTGAGATGCTGTTATTACAAAAGACCTTATTTTTCTGTCTCTTCATCAAGGACAGAATTCATACACACATGAATACCTACATACACCCCAACTATCACATAATGACATATACATACATGTATCCATCTAGCTATCATCTATCTGCTCTATTTACCTATGTCTCAGTTTTCGACTGTAGGCTCACCACAAAGAATGAGAAATTTTACCTTCCAGTCCACTATAAAGCCAAGAGCTTTGAAACCTGGAGGCCTGGGGTATTCTTTACCTGGGAAAGAATACTGAGAGGTCTCTACATTCAAATACTAGACTCTTGGGGAGGAAAGTGGGTTTTATGGCAGGGTGGAGGGTTTCCTGAAAAGCTGGGTCCTGCTCTGTGAAGAGAAACTTGTGAGAACCCCAGCCAGTCGGGTTGTGCTGCTTGGTCATCAGGAACTGGATTCCAAGAACCTCTGAGGGGCCCACAAAGCTTCCCACATGACCATGCCTGGTTTAGAGCACGTGGACCTCATGATTTTCAGGCTGCCTACCTTCCAATGCAAATTCAGGTTTTGACAAGGACAAGTAAGAATGAGAAATATGTTGGATTAAAGACCACAGTATTCTTTTCCCAGTCTGTCTAGACTTTGTTATTGTCTATATCTCATATAATTCAGAGAACAATAGGGAAAGAAAGCTTTGCAAATAAAATGGAGACTAGAGACCAGATTTTCTGTCAATTTTACTACTTGAGACTTGAGCTAAATCTAATTGAATTGGAAAGATAAAGTAACTTGATATTTCTCCTACGACAGTATCGTGAAACAGATGTGCAGCAAGTGGGCAAACATATACATACGTAATAGAATTGGCTCTTATGCTATGTAGAATATTGGCAACATTCTGAGGAAGTTAGTCGGGCTCAAGGAAAAAGAAAAACAAATGTGTGTTTCAAATCAACAACAACAACAATTTCCACTTGGTTACAATAAAGAAGATTGAGTGTTAGATTAAGTAAGGAATATTTTTTTTCAACTGCCTGTATTAAATGATATCTATTGCAGTCTGTCTTATAAGGCTTATGTTCAAATTTTCAAATCCTTCTCAAGGTCCAAAAGTAGATGTTACCAGTTATGGGCAGAGGATGGTAGCAGAGAGCTCTTTTTTAATTGAAATTTGATCCACATTCAGCCAAAAATTCAGGCACTTCATATATTTTTAAGCTATATCCAATACATAAACTCCTTTTCCATACTTACATATTGTGATGTATTTATTTTTTAAGAAAATGAAAACAAGAGGCTAAGTGTCAGCTGGTGATATTTGTAAGTCTATTAAAACACAGAAATTGTCTGATTTTACTAAACTATGAATAATTGTCTTACTTTGGGAAACTCATTATCTTAGATCCTTGAATCTAGTCAAAAGGCCTGTAAAATGAATTGAATGGAAGGGGTTAGTTTTTCAAAGCAGATCGTAAGTCAGGCTGAGTTACTATATATACTGTATTTTCAATCCTACTCAAGGGCTTCATAACCATCACTAGAAATGTAAACGTTATACACATTCACATATAAACAAGCATTTATAGTAAACACATTCTTGCCATACATAATAAAACTAATTGTAAAATGCAGTGTAATAAATAGAGTAAAGGTCACTGCCTTCATTTTTAGGAGAACTCAATAGACAGAAAGAGCATCTTCAGTTTATGAAATTAGCTTAATTTGTGCAGGATGATAAACTGGGGGGAGTAGGCTGGCCAGTCATTTAAAGAAACCACGGCAAGGAAAGCAAAATCTTTTTCTGAGTGTGTTGCCCCTGTATTATTTTCATGAAAACACTGAGGAGAGAGCCACTATGAAGAGAGGAGAAACTGCATTATTGAAAACAATAAAAGAGGTTAATTTTTAACAAAGGAGTAAAACAATATAAGGTATAGTGGGTAAAAAGAACAGAAGCATGTTTCATCTTCTCTAGTGACAGAGAACTTTTGTCACTGTGAGATATTAACCAAGTATTTTTTGTTTGTTGGTGTTCGCGGTGAATCTGCTTTGTTAATACCATACTGTTTGGGGTCTTTGTTTTGCCTAGGCTAACGCGATTTCAGCAGAAGCGCTAATACCCTAGCTTCAGAGACCACCTGCCCTTTGGCTGAAAGGTACCTTGAACAGTGAGGCCAAAAGGCTCTCCAGGGTCACCTCAGTGAGGCAAACGGTTGCAATGATAAAACCTGCCTAAGGAACAACTGCTTCTCATTTGCAATTTGCAAAGCACACATTCCCTCTGGAATAAACTTTTTTTTCTTTTAATTTCTGTTCACAGTTGACCTCCCCTTTTTTGTTTAACCAAACCCATTAATCAAACATATCCCAGAGGTGGCTAATGATCTTTCAGAATTCTAATAGAAGCAGGGAGTCAAGGACAGTAAGAATTGATCCGCATCACCCACCTGATTAGGTTTACAATGCTGGCAGTGCTTCTCTCATCTTTTAAGACTAATAGCCTCTCTGGTTAGCAGAGGTCTGCTGTTTTAACAATAAGGATTTGTATGTGCCTGTCTACAGGGTCAATAAAATTAGCGCTGCATTTCCTAGAGAGTAGTATGGAGTAAATCTCTGTGAATAGTTTATCATCAAACTTTCCTTTCTGATGCTGGAAAGGCTCTTACACACCAAGTTATACAACATATTTATATCATTGTGAAAAAATATTTTTCTGCAAGACCTCAATTAATAAAAATTCATGCCTCTATTCTATGTTGAATTTAGTTTTAGATAGAAATTATTAGCTGAATCCCAAGAAAATTAACAAAAAATATAAATGATTAGAAAATGTATGAACTGCTCTGACGAACCACTGGCCTTACTTCAAGCTTCATAGCTGTGCATTTAGAGGCTTAGAATCTAGCTCTTCAACAGACACAAAAGAGAGGAATGTGTGAGAGTACAGAGGGTTCGTTTTTTCTACATGGACTTTATTAAAGCCTTATTTGTAGACTGTAGCCTACATATAATTTCATTATTAGTTAAATAGGAGAGGGAGGGAGGGAGGGAGAGAGAGAGAGACAGACAGACAGAGAAAGAATGAATGAGCATGCTCTGGGAGGAAAATAAAAAGGTTCATGGTCCTACAAGAATAGGCCATTTAGGTTTCTATCCAATATGGGAAATTCATTCTCAGTTTATACGTAATCAAAGGATAATTATAGGGAATAATCATACATTCTTTGCAGTTGGAACAATTTTCTAAATTCATTTAGAAAGAGTCCAGCTCACTTGAGAATAAATTCTGAGAAACTTGCTGCGGGGACAAGTTGATCTCAGATGGATGCCAGTTTTCTAGTAGAAGAGAGACGTTACTGTGCAAAGTAAAACAGCAGAGGCAGAAGAATGGGCCAGCATGCAGTCTATTTCTGTCCAGGGCTATATACCATGCTGTTTTCGGCATAATGTTTACATGGTAATTATAAATTCTAAAAATATGTTTTGTCAACATGTAAATCATAGGCTTTTCCTTTTCCTACATTTCTATGTTCTTATTAAAATGTTAGATCACCTCTTAGGTTTTCTTTCAAAATTCCCTTCCTAGGGCTTCCACAACTTTCCCAGGGCTTCCCAGGGCTTCCTAGAATAAAATCTAAGACTCTTCCTGTGTTTTTAAGGCCTTGTGGAACCTGGCCCTTGCCTGTCTCACTGACATGTCTCATCACCCCTGCTTCTTTGAGTTCTCACTGTTCTTTTTTGATAAGCTTTCCCTCTTCCCTACACTTCATATAGTTAGTACCTTCTCATTCTTCAAGCCTCTATTTTTAAGGGCCATCCATCATTATTGTGTCCAAACAGGTTCTCCTGCTATGCTTTATCTGTGCCCCTTGGTTCTTTCCTTTAGAGAAATTATCCAACTTTCAAATAATTTCATTTTTTCCTGTAATTTTTATTTTTTACCTATATCTATGTCTGCCTTTTATCCTGGAAAATAAGTCTTATATATATAGTGGATTCATCTGCCTTTGAAGTCAATTTCAGAGCCTAGCACAGTGCTTGGCACATGTGGAAGATTGATGAAAACTTGTTGACTAGCACAAGGGCTATATTCCAGGCAGCACTAGAGGTGGAACTGGGGCATCTTCAGTAGCTGGAGAGAGAGGGACAATGTTGGCAGTAGAGGGCAGGTCAGTGTATGTAAGTGAGGGCCCTGGGCCCACAGCCCTTCTGGAGAAGCTCTGCCCTTTTTCATTTTACACATTGGGCTTCCTTGTAATAGCTCAACTAAACCAAGCATTCTGAAGCTTAAAAATGTTTGAAAGCCACCGAAAAAGATCAAGGATTCCCTTTTGCATTTGATTAGGCCTTCATAACAGCTATCATTTATTATAAGTATATCCTTGACTAAGAGAAAAACTAAAAAATTACAATTAAATTTTAGGGCAAATTTTTTACATCAGAAGTCTCCTGTGTCATTGTGATCTACTCTATGTTGGCTACTCAATAGCCATTGCAATTAAGTCATTTCTCATGTGGCTAAAAAAGTGAGGTAATCCTTTTTCCAGGTTCCTTTGCAGGTAGGGATGACAATGGGCATAATTCAGTCCAATAGGACTCAAGAGTAGGTTTGCAGGAGGACTTCTGGGAAAGCTTTTCCTCTCCTGATTTAACTGATGCCAACTCTTCCTCCTGCTTTTGATGTTGTTCTGATGCTCAGGGCCCTGGCTTTCTCATGCTCCAGTACTATCCTTGTACTTACTTCTAGACTTCATGCATGTTAGATAAATGCAACTTTTCTTAGGTCACTGTTCATCAGACACTCTGCCTCCTGACACAGATTCATGCACACACTCACACAATCTCTATTTCTGATAAAGAAACTGAAGCCTGAAGCAGTTAAAAGAATGTTGATTAGCTTACCCCCAACTTTCTTCATCTTTCCTGTTATCTGGTCATAATAAAACCATCATGGTGAGAGCCCATTATTGGCCAGTTATTCCACACACCTCTGAACAAGGCTTCTTTATGTTCTCATTTTTTAAAAACAGATGATGAGACCGAGACTTAAGGAAGATTATGCAATTTTACCAATATTTTTCTGCTGGTAAACGATGAAGTTAAGGTTGGAAAAAATGAAGTCGAGGTTTGAAGTCAAGGTTGGCCTGATCCCTAAACACATGTATTTTGCATCTAATTTCATATGCCTCATAGATGAGGAGTATAAAACAAATATACTGGTATGAGCTATACCTGCCTTCATTGTTTGCCCTCTCTCTGCCAGAAGCTCTATCTCTACCACATACACACTTAAAGAATACTTAAGGGGAAAAAGATGGTAAGAAATCTCCAGGGGGATAATTATAGAGGGATTACAGAGTAGGTACATAAACAGGTTGTTACCAATTCTTTGCTTTTCCATCTAATTCTTCTTTGAGTAATCAGAAATAAGGCCTCAAATGTCATAAAAAGACTGGTGTTTCTCCAGTTCAAATCTCTAGCTATGATTTATCCCAATAGCTACAGACCCATGCATTCCAATGACTGCTAGATACCTTCACCACATTGGCCACTGCTTTATCAGACTCACTGTATACAAATTCACATTCTATTTAAGTCTGCTCCTTCAATGACATTCCCCAAAGGAATAATTAGGATCATAATCATGCTTCTGCCCAAGCTAAAGTCCTCTCCCAACCCCTAAGAATTATTAGTTCAATCAAAGATATCTTTTTAAACTCAATTCTCCTCTTTAATAAAAAATACTGCCAATTAGTTCAGATCCTCATCATCTGTCACCATCTGGCAATAGCCGTGAATATCCTCCCTCTCTTCTCTGTATCCATGTTCTGCTCACTCTATTTACCCTTTGCATTCTTATCAATTATTTTTCTAAAACCTCTAAAACTATCATTTCTTAGCTTTAAAAAACTATGCTCATTTTCCATCCTTTATATACAGCTCACATGGCCCATCACAACCTGGCCTTTCCCGGGCTCATAGCCTCAATTCTCTTTCCCCTTTGCAATTCTAGACATACCAAACTTCACGCCTTTTCTTGAACCCACCCTCCGCTTTTAAAACCTGTGCCTTTGCTCATGTTCTCAGCCTGGGAGGTCCTGCGTTCTCTTTTCTATATGGAGACCTCCTAGAAGTCCTTGATATGAAGTTCAAATTACTCCCCAAACCATTAGGATTCGTTACAGTATTTTGTTATTATCTCCTGTTATGTATGTTATTCATTCCACTATACATATGTATATATTTATCCAGTTATCTTGATGTGCCCATCTGCCCCATTAGTCTGATTCTTCTGAAGGTAGTGTCATTGTCTTCTTTGTTATCCATGTGAAATGACTAGCACAAGACAGGTATTCAATCAAGGTGTGTCAAGTATTGAGTGAGTGAGCATATTTGGGATGAAGAATGTCTAAGGGAACATAAGACTGGAAAACTTTCTTAAAGGTGCAAAGTGGCCACCATACTTTACCTGTATTTTAGTAGCACATTTTGACAACCTATGTTCAAGTTTACCATAAATAGTACTCAGAAAGGCACAGATACTGAGGTTATGGTCAACAGCTTTAATGAAATCCATTTTGTCTATGAAATGCTTTTATCCAATTTTCTCAAATTCACCCATGGTACTTTCTATTATTTGATGTTTTTCTTTCATGTCAATAGTTATGCTTTTACAGTTGCAAAGAGTAACTCTGTGCTTGCTCACTGTCACTGAGTTTCTTCAAGGGGATTATTAGGAAGCAAAGAGGTGAGAATGCCCTGCTCTGTGGTCGTACTGAGAGCACCCCTGAAAGAGCAGAGCCTCAGAAACTGGGAGGGAAGATTAATGCATGAGGTCCACAGTGAAAATGTTATTTTAAGTTTAAAAGATCTCAACAGCTACAGTTAATCACTCACATGGGTACTGAAGCTTTTAAGGACTCACAAATCCTAAGATGAGGAAAAGATTCTAAGTCCTTAACCTAGAGTGGAGGGAAAATAAGGAAAATAAATCTTCACCAGAAAATCCGAGGAACTCTTTGTTTGGACAATTGTTATTTTCAAAAGTTAAAGTATATGCAGCTGACATTTAATCATATTTTAATTTTGTTACCTCTAAATTTAAACACCTCTAGATATTATCATGAAATAAAGGAGTTTCCAGTTTCAAAGGCCCTAGAGATAAATATTTTACTCAGGACATAATTTTTCTTTATGTATCTTTGGCAAATATCCCTTCTATGTCTGCTTAAATTCTTCTAAGACTATGAAGTTTGTTCCATTAGCCTATCCAAGTCTATTGCCTTCTTGGATAGCTTTAATTAGCATTTAATTTTTATTTTATTTATTTTTTAAATTAATTTTATTGTGGTGACATTGGCTCATAAGATTATGCGGGTTTCAATGGTATGATTGTATCATACATCATCTGTACATTACATTGTGTGCCTACCACCCAAAGTCAAATGTTCTTCAGTCACTCTATATTTGACACCCCCTTTATCCTTTACTACCCTCCCTCCCCCTTCCCTCTGGTAATTACCATACTGCTGACTGTGTCTGTGAGTTTTTGTTTGTTTTTCTTGTTTGTTTATTAAATAAATGTTCCTCTTTGGTACTTCCACATCTTTTTCTCTAATTCACTTTGTTACATATCCCTGCATATATAATATATATATGTTTATTTATGTAAATATATATTTAAGCAACTTAAAGCTAGTCTGCTTTTTTTCCCATAGCCCTTAGACTTTTGAAAGAAACTTATCCTATCTCCCATTAATCTTCTCTTCTCTATTTTATACACCTTTCATCCCAAAGCAGCATGAAGAATGATAAAAATCATATTATGTTAATTTTTCCTGACATTGAACATGCCAGGAAACATGGCATTATGTTTACTAATGCACCACTCAGCAGGGCCAGAATTTTGCTTTTATTTATAGGACTAATGAAGCGCTTATCCTGACCATGTACAATGTCTGCTTATTCCTGCAAAGAATGGCATACATTTAAAGTTTTCAGTTAGCAGGAGATGCTTTCTGTACCTGTAGAACAGAGAAAAAGTAGCTGATGCAAAATAGTTGAAGCCTACCTCTTCCCTTCATCCACGTTCCTGGTGTGTTCCAACAGGCAATCTAAATCACCCTGCACACTAATTAGAAAGACGTGAATAATGAGTAATGCCACCAAGATTAACATATTCTGTATGGAAACAAGCACTGATATTTAAAAATCAGATAAATGGTAAAAATGATGCTTTCACAGTAAAATGACAAAGAAGGAATGGCTCAATATGAACAGTGTATAGGAAGATAAAAAATCCTCTAAACATCACTATTTTGTGTTTTCAATATTTTAATTTAATTAATTATAATCTGATTGATTCCTAAAGTGAAGTTTCCCTCCTGTTATTTCTTTTTCCCCCACTACAAATTTTTTACTGTAGTAAGACTATTTAACATGAGATCAATTCTTTCAACAAAAATTTTAACTGTACAGTATTATTCATTACAGACACATTGATTATAACTTAATTCCTAAAGGGAAGTTTCCCTCCTGTTATTTCTTAAAGTGTTATTGTTGTTATTTATTTATTTATTTATTTATTTATTTATTACTTATTTTTCAGAGCTCTTAGCAATGGACAGTTGCTAAGAGATGATTGACCTAAAAAGTGGTTATTATTGCTCTGGGCAAACGTATTCTGTCAACAGCCTTAGTACACAAAGTCAAACATGCACATGGATAGTTTTAGGTGAAAAATGTCCAGATCTTCTAATTCTGCACGTACTTACTTCCTAAAGCGAGTCTGCTTAGGAATGTCCTGCAGCGGCAGGTTGCTCTCCTTTCACAGGCGCTCTTGTACTTTTCAAAAAAAGGTATGCCTCTTAGCCCTGCCTAATCTTACTGTGGTACATTGTCCTGGAACTGAAAAAAACCTAATGCACATCAGAAAATATAATGGACAGTTTGCAATAATGATAAAGTGATATGTTACCATTAACTATTTGGTAACTTATTTTGGTGCAGATGATAGGGTAAATAATAAGGCTTAAGAGCAAAAGTATTCTATAAGGATACTGAAATCAAAGTATACATGTAAGTACAAGGAGAAGAAATATTGTAAAATTTCTGACTGGTTAAAAAAATCGCTCATGTGTTTGTATTTTAAATTGATGGCTGGTATCAAATTGCATTATTGAAAACTATTTAAATCCATTAGGAAACTATAGATATAAACTTAGAAATATTTGTAGAGCACATAAATGCTGAGGGGTGCAGAAGGGAGAATGTTTTCTTCTTAATCAGTCACTTCTGCTGCTCTTACAGTTGGAAGGCCAAACTCGCAACGATCTCTGCAAACTGGTCTTCTGGCTATTTGTGGACATAATCAAAAGCCTGATGTGTGTGCACTGATACTGATGCTAATGGCATGTTTCTAATGGTGGTTATCTTGCAGATTCTCATTACATTTTGCTGTTGTATGAGTCACTTGGCCTTTGGAAGCAAGAAATAATTATGAGGTCACTTGTTTCAAACTGCTAAAGAAAAAAGACTAGTTCTCTTAGTTGATTTTCTAAGGAAAAAAGGGCCACAGTCAATATGTACAGACCATACACTTTAGGACTTTGTTGTGTTCTCAGATACTTCTATCCAGCCAAGGCTGATGGTCTGATTATTAAAAAAAATAAAAATAAAAAAATAGAAAAGCTTTCTGTTGCTGTTGTTGTTAAATTATATGTTGTTAAATTATATGTATAGCCAGAGCTCATTTTTCATGGAATTAGGCCAGGGAATTTGCCTCATGCTCCAAAATACCAGAGGTAGTGATGTCATGAATGATTCAATTATTTAACAATAGAAAAAAATGCTAGGGAGAGAGAACATCTGAAGCAGCAAAATTTTCTCCAACATTTACAATTGAGATCTGACCAAAATACCCACCTTAAAAAAAATAAAGGTAGCAGTATTCTAACTAGAACTCTGTTTGCCTGGGGCTTTTCTAAGTTTTGTGGAGAAAGTGATATAGAACATTAAAGAGTAATCAGATGCTTTTCATGTGACTTGATTAACGCCCCTGCAGTAAACCAAGCTTATTGACATTGCTGCTGTTTTCTGAATATCCGCTGAAAGTTTTCAAAACTCTGATATAGTGTTACATTGACAACAAATTAAACTTGACTGGTTGTGGGCGTTTCCTCATTTCGAGGTCTCTAAGGATATGGAATGCTAGTCACTGGTCTGTCTATTTAGACTATCAAATTCTACCTGACTAGAATTTCATATCTTAGAAAACTTGAACTCTTCCATTGACTATAATTGTTACATAGTTTTCCCCAAAGCAAAAAAATGTAGGCTCCATTTTACATCTGGGAAAGCACAAATAACTATTATTTAATGGCACAAAAGATGCTGAGCCTGAAGCGTTTGCTAATATATTTCTGGAGAGGTTAGTGAGAAGAGAGAAGACAAATAACTATATGAACTCAAGATAAGGATTTTAATTAGTGAGAGTATCATATCATAGGCCTCAGTAGAGTAATTTGATATAATGTAATTTGTAATGTCATATAAAAAGTAATCGTGTTACAATAAAGACAGTGGGATAAGTGTGTGCGGAGGATGGAGGCAGTGTCACGTACAGTTGATGTCCCTGGGTAGTGAGTTCATTGGTTTCGTGGCTCCAGTCCCCGAGAATGCATGCTCATATGGCAATACCTGAGGATATTGATTATATCTGGCAATATTTGAGTAGGGAATATCCCCACATATATTGGTAAATAATAGGATTTACTTAACTATTTAATTTTTAGAGTTTTTATGTAAGGTTTAAAAAGGATAATTTTATAAATTATAATTTACCTCAAAGCTATATTTAAGTTTTATGAAAGAACCATTTCAGGTTAAATTCCCTGATTTACTGATACATATAAAAATTTCTACTCATATAGAATTAATCAAATTAAGAAATTCTACATAAGTTTGAATAATGATGTGTTCTATATATATGTTAACTTGCTAACTTGCTTTTTAAAAAATTTACACTCACAAATATGTGTGTGTATATATGTGCGAATATATATATATATATATATATAGTATTGACATTTTTGTGGAATGTAAAATAATTTGTTGTTAGAATTACTCATTATTAAAGACATTTATAAATTATTCCTTGTCACTTTCCTTTTATTTATTCTATTAGTAAACCTAAATACACTTGTATACTCTAAATATAACAGTGTGTAATATTTTTCTCATTAACAATGTTTTCCTTCCATTGGTCTGGATTAGAAGATGTACATGTGGGAATTACACAGGTGAGGTTTTCCTTGTGGCCTCTCTTGAGAATGGATTGGTTCAGTGACTCCTATTCTCACGCCTAAGTCAATGGTGTGAGGGTAGGATACTCAAAGGTTGAGGTGGAAGAAGTACCTAGGAATGGCTCAAGCCCCCTAAAATGCTCATTTAAAATGTTTTACAGTAGATGTTTCCAACATTAGTCCGAGATATTTTAAAGTACTCTTCCTGGGATTTTTTTCTTCTTGGCTATAATGCACAGATAGTCCAAAAAGAATATTTCTCCAGAGGCATTAACTATGTAGGCATGCTTTAATTTATACTATAACTAAACTGGATTTATATCTAATTTTTAAAACTTGCATAATAGTAAATCATAATAAGAGATTGTTTTGAAAGATAATCACATTTTGAGATCCTTTGTCAAACAAAAATTATTCTTTAATATGTAAGATATACTGAGTATAAAGTGGAGAGGACATACAATTGAAATCTATAAAATTCTGAAGCACGTATAGCTAATATTCATTTAGTAGTATTAAAATATAACCATGATTTAACAGTTTATACTTGAAAACCTATTTTTGAGCAAAAGGAAAGGACTACAATGTTGAGTTTTCCAGGCCTTACAGAAGTACTATAAAGTGATAAATATAAAATATACATATTTTATAAAGGCTTCAAGTTTTTTCCTGGAGGAAAATCACATATTCTAGCAAATACCCTTTGCTGCCACAGTGGAGAGGATGTTTGCCTAATCCAGAAAGGTGCTTATTCAGCTTCTCTAATGATATCTATCCCAAAGGTAGTGAAATCAAGCAAAGAATGCTTAGTGAGTACTCAGTGTGCCTGCCTTTTGATAAAAAATATAATATCTACCAAAAGTCTCATGCTACACAATATAGGTATATGAGGTCTATCCAGAAGGTATCCAGCCATGTAATATGAAAAATGGGGACACTTATTGAATAAAATACAAGATATAATAAACATTGTATATAGGACATTGACATCTCAGTCCCCTTCAAAGTGGGCACCTTGGGACCTCACACAGTTCTCCCAGTTTCCATCAGCTGACCCATTGTATTTTCCTAAATCTCACTGACAGTCTGAAATCTACTCCCTTTCAAAGGTGATTTGAGTTTTGAGAAAAGCCAGAAATCATAGGATGCCAGATCTGGGCTGTACAGGGGCTGAGTCATCTGGGTAATTTGATGTTTTACAAAAAACTGCAGGAGATGTGATGCATGAGTGGGCACATTGTTGTGATGAAGCTGCCAATCACCAGTTGCCCATAGCTGTGGCCTTCTGAATCATCTAAATGGCTTCCACGAAGGAATGTTTAAGCTTAATGCAAAATCTGATGGAGATTCATTGCTCTACTTGCTCAGTCATTTTGAATGAGATGGCTGCACAGTAGACATGTTCAGTCAATGGTATCTCCCATCCCCACTGACTAGTACAGTGAAATTGTCATTGTTCATGCAAGTACATTCCAGTCCACTCTTCTTGGCTGTCAAGTTACATTGATATCGAGCTCACCATTCTCATTATATTCATAGTGGCTGGACTTTGTCTGGACAGACCTTTTATTATGTAATACCCGCAGTGAATTTTGACCGTCAATAGAGTAGTCAGTGAAAAAATAATTTTCTCCGTCCAACTTTGTCATAGGTGAAATTTAGACAGAATCATTAATAATTCTAATATTTCCATTGTATATTCTATATACTTAGGTGGTGGGTGCAGAGAATATACCCAGTTATAGAATCTATTGGCCTAAGAGATAACAAATGTGTATATTTCCTGATTGAAGAAAATAAAGCATTTAATAATAGAGTACAGGCTGTGTTGATAATGGTGGAGTTTTTCAAATTCAGAATACAATGGAAGAAGATGGCAAGCAAGATTAGGAAAAAGTAAAAGAATAAAATTCTATTGCATATTATATTTGAGATGTCTGTGAAGGATCTATCTAAACAGAGATAACAGAGATATCCAGCAGGTCATTACAAAGATCAAAAAGAGAAGAAAGAAAAAAACCATTTTCTATGACTCCCCTTTTTAGAATATAAACACCCTATGAATGGGGGGTTGTCTTTTTTTCCAATTTAATGTCATATATCACATAACCTGGGGGCAAGCACTTAATGAGTATTATTCTAATCGGAATTGAATTAGACTCAAAATGCTCATATTTCAATTCCCCAGATAGAAAAGCTGGCCATATAAATGAAAAATGCTTCTGGAGCAATTTGTCATTCAATTATTTTATAGAAGACAATGCATAGGAAATTAGTTATACATGCTTATTTTGTATTAATCATGAAAAAATATCAAAATGCCAAACTCGATAGCAAACAAAGCTCCTTTGGATGTTTCATCAGCTTCAGAATAGGTCAAAATTGGTGTGAGGGGATCTCAGGAGATAGAGAGACAGACTCTATCTATCATCTTTCTATCTATCTTTCTATCTTTCTATCTATCTATCTATCTATCTATCTATCTATCATCTATCTAGACTTCATTTTTTAGAGTAGTTTTAGGTTCATAGCTAAATTGAGTATAATGTACAGAAAATTCCCATAAAATATTTTTAAATTTCTTTTTATCATTTAAAAATACATTAAGTGCCCTGACTTTGGTTTGTGAGAGGAAGGGAGGTAGTGGAGACTGGAGGGCATTGGGAATAACATGTTGATTTCTTTCTACTGCTGAAACATTTCTATTAGTGTGATATGGACATGTGATATAATTCTGATTTGATAGAGGATTAAGCAAATAAATAAAGTAGTTTACGTCCCCCAATACTGCCCAACAAGCAGGAAACTGGGGTTGTGGGGTCCAACTGAAGAAGCGGGATTGGGATGGGGCATGGAAACTGCCTGCAAAGACTCTGGTTTTCACTGGCCTGTGAACGATGTCTCATGCTCCCCGGGGAGGTCTTCCATAAGCATGAACCTTGGGGAAGAACTGAAGGCAAAGCTATAGAGACAAAACTTATTGAAGAGAATGAATGTAAGAGATACTCTCTACATATAAGAAAATAAAAGGAAACAACAAAACTGCAATCTATCGTGCCAATAGGGAGCCTGAGATGATATAATGAGCCTGCAAAACTTCCCTGAACTGAAAGAATGGCCACTTCTATGGTGACCTTCTGAAAGACAAAGAAAGACACTTCTGGAGAGTAAAAGCAAAGTCACAGGGACAAGAGGAAGAGTCACAAGATGGAAGAAGCATTGGTTCCAATAAACAAGATACTTGCCACTATAAAGTGAGTTTTCTGCCAACTGAAACACTTATTTGGGGCTTCCTATGAAGGAGAAATAAACTTCTATCAACTTAAAACAATGGGTTTGTTGGGTTTTAAAACAATGGTAAATAGCAAAATCCTAAATAGTATATCCATTTTTCAAGAACAAAAAGGAAGTATTGAAACAAAGAGGGATAGATTTTGATGGCCTTGCTCTATTAGGTAGGTAGAACAATACTGTGAAATAATAATACTTAAAAGCTTCTGAGAAAACCTACCAATGGAGATATACTCAGCTGAATTTTATTTTTTTAAGACCTTTTAAAAATGCTTTATTTATTTATTTTTAGAGAGAGGGGAAGGGAAGGAGAAAGAGAGGGAAACATCAATGTGTGGTTGCCTCTTGGGCGCCCCCTACTGGGGACCTGGACCGCAACCCAGGCCTGTACCCTGACTGGAATCGACCTGGAGACCTTTTGGTTCACAGGTTGGCACTCAAATCCCTGAGCCACACTAGCCATGGCCCAGCTGAGTTTTAGTGCTAGTAACTTCAAATGAAGGCATAACAGATTGTTCAAAAAAATCCATACCATTTTATTTACAGACCTAGCAATGTTTAACTTCTATATATTAATAATAATTTTTACAGAAGGTTCTATTAGTGTGTGATCCTTTATATAATCATGAACTGAGAAACTTCCTAGAAGTAAACTTTAATTTCTCAAAGGTAAACAAAGAATGAGGCTAAGTTCTCGTATAAAACTACTCTAACAGAGGTCTACCTACACCTTGATATTCCATGAGTAGTAGCAGAAACTACCTTTTCTGAAATAGTGTTTAGTTTCTCAAATCTGTTAAATGTTTTTACAAGCCAAGGCATTTCAGAATTGTGATAGCTGACTGTTTTCAGAGTACTGTGCTAATTTGAATCTCCTCTCTTTCCTCAAATTCATGAAGCATTTTATAATGCAGTCATAACAAACAAGAGACCACAGATTTCCCCATACACGTATCATGCATGATTGTATCAAACATCATTTATAATATTATTGGATTCTACAGGAGCTATTATTACTCCCTTTTGTCAGAAAAGTGTTGAATTTTCCCAAGCAGAAATAAATCTTGTAGCTCTTCATTTGAATTTCAGAAGGCTCATTTCTAGGCATTTACTCTTTGTAAGTAAACAGATGGATTTTAAATATTAAAAACCCATTTGGTGTGACTGGAAACTTAACCGCCTACATTCCCATTACAGAATCTTTGGGTGTGAAATTGAAAAGTAAATTATACTATATTCACTGTGAACAGAGTTCATTCAGGGCTTTGTCTTTGTTAAATTGAGGGGGAGATTTATTTAGGGCCAAAGACTGCAAAAGGAACTACTAGCAAGCTGGATACTGACCCTGAGCTAACAAGAGGTAAGTGCAGTGGATTTCAGAAGGTGTGATTTGGGTAGATCTGAGACAGTGCCTTTCTTTTAAGTACCCAGTGAGTCTACCACAGACAAGGAAATGCTAAGAACGTGATGAAAGAAGAGTTCCAGCTTCCCCAGATTTGCATGTCCATCTGCGAATGTTTCCTGTTGCCATTCCACCAAAAGTTTGCTCAGAAGCTTTTGATGGGAAGTCAGCCAATACCGATGCTTTGGTGCCTTATTAGAAAGCAGTGCATGGACTACTGGGTTGTAATATTTCTCCTGTAAACCAACTGTTATGTCATCAAAGGCGGGGGAGTGATTTGAGGTAGAAAAGAATAAGCAGCAGGAGTTGAGGCAGATTTGAAACAGAATATCTGTTTTGTGCAAAGATGCATTAACAAGTAACCGGAAAGACAGGTGCCCTGGGCCCCGGAATCCCCTTCTTCCACTGCTATTTGGCTGAGAAGCGTGGATTTGATTGTTCTATTAGTCTGTAGACATTTCATATAGAGTTACACAGGGTAAAAAAATTGGTCCATTATGCGCATTTTCAGGAGGAGTAAATTTTCCAAAAGAGACAGTACAATTAGAGAGGAAGAGAGAGAGAAAGAAATCACTAACACGGAAAGTCATTCAGAGTTAATAAAACAGAACAGGAAGCGTAGTATTCCACAAAGACATTCACTGAAGTGATCCACAAACTATTTGGGAAAACAGCAGGGAGAGGTAGGAAAATGTTCCCTGTTGCAAACCACCGGAATCAAGGGCGGCATGCATTTAATTTTGAAGGCTACAGAATTTAGATTCATAAACATCTACTTTTCCAGCATCATCAACATTGCTCTTTCTGGGAGGCATGAGCGCACACTGACATTAGAGTCCTTGGTGGCTGGCTCAGTTTTTAACCTCCCTGTAATGATGACTGCTTTCCTCCAAAAAAGAAAATAATTGTTGCGAGTTATCTAAGAGGTACTGGGAAGTCAGTCAATACTCAATAGGTCTTTCCAATCATGTATCAATAAAACATTCTCACTCAAAAGAAAATTTTAAGGTGGAAGCAGCAAGTTCTTCAGTTTTTAAGAAGTAATATAATTTATACAGACATACAAGTTAAAATATATGTTTCTCAAGGTTTATAGACTTTCTGAGGTCAAAATCTCAAATAATGTTGATTTGTCTGATCTTGACAGTTAGAACAAAGGAGCTATTTTTTCCCTTGAATTAGTAGGACTTTACTGTTCTGCGCTATAAACCTATATATACGGCAAACACAAGGTGAGTTTGCTATTTTCCTCAACAATAGCTCCACAGGGAAGATTTTTCTTCAAACAGGCCAGACAGAATGTATAATTTTCACTAATTAGATAAGAGAGCCAAATGCCTAGATATAATATTTAATGAATTGCAAATCATACATATTTTAAATCATGCACATGAAATATGTTTGCTGAGAAATACTTCTTCCACATCTATATTTCCATAAAAAATTTTTTAACTCATAGACATCCTTTATATCACTGCCTTCATCATGATTTGAAGAGCTATTTCTCGAGTTATCTAATAGTTTTCCATAAATTCTCATCACAAATACGATTGACATACAGCACTGTTAAGATCCATATATGATGGCATCACTAGAAATTATATTCCCCTGTATTTGGAGAGTAGTCTTCTCCAAGTTTTGTTACTATGCATTCATGGCTCACACATTATAATCATTATAATTACACACTATAATCATGATTACTAGAAAGCAATCATGAATTGCTTTCTAGAAAAGACTATTATAGAGACATTTAACTTGAAAACAACCGTGTAATTTTTACTGGCTCTATCGGGTGACCACTCCCAGATGCACAAAACCAGCCATGACTGTGAGGATCTTTACTGTGTCTTTGACACGTGGTGTTTTGTTTTTAAAACAAACAAAAATTCAAGGGTGCACTATTATATCACACCCTTGGTGAGAACCGGAATAGACTATGCATCAACTTCCTTATTGGGGGGAGGGGGGACAAGTGTTTTACATTTGGACATAAATAGCATCAGGAAACTTGAAAAACTGTATTTGTATTTGCATAAGTATTTTTACGATGCCAAACTCTATTAATATCAGCTCTATCTTTAGTTTGTTATTGAGTCTGCTACGCACTTAAATATTTAGGAAATACTTTTTGAGGACCTCCTATGTGTGAGATGAACAAGACCTCAAGGGCATCACAATCTGTAGGAAATAGAGAAGTGATAATAAATACATTTTAAAAAGTCCTCAGCTAGCCAAAGGCTCGGGATGATTTGGAATAAAATATCACTTATGTGTATGTACATGCATGCACAAACACATACATACATGCACACACACTATTGTGGGTGGTGAGTGTGGTAGTGTTTCACAAAATCTTCTTGGAGGAGACATTGCCAGAGATGAGCCTTAAAGGATAAATTGTAAACTGGAGTGAAGCAGGCATGTAAAGTACGGAGGCAAGGGGGAAGCGCAGGCTATTTAGAAATAAATGTAAGTGATGTTTTAGGGTTGAGTATAGGGTGCATGCTGGGTGGTAACAGGAGGTTAAATTGAAAAGGCTGGTGGGAGGCACACTATAGAGAGACTTGCTTAGGAGTCGAAGGAGTTTTGATTATATATCGAAGGGAAGGTGAGCCATCACTTTGTGTGATATGACAAGGACTGACATGATCAGATGTATATTGAACAAAGATACCCCTGGCAATATGGTGAACGAAGGATAGGAACGGAATGAAATCGAAGACAAGAGATCATCTAACAGATGAAGAATATAATGTGGCATTCAATCATAGTGATCTAGTCCATTTTATTCTTTTTTGTAGGAATGTCAAAGCAGGAGTCCTCTGTTTCATTTCCTATCTGTCATCTGTAGAGCTAAGAGCAAGACTCAGTAGTCTGAGGGTCCCTTTCTATCTGCATTCTTTCTCATGAGAACAGGGGACTGTGTAGCTTTTACATACAATTTTTCTAGAACACAGACATTTCCACATATGCACCCACACATATATTCTTCACATTCTTTTCATTTCTAAGCCTCTGGATATCATAGCCATTTTATTCTTGTAAGAAATAACCTTGTAGCTTTACAAAATCAATACATTTCTCTGCTATAACTTACATGGTAAAATGACTTGATTTATTTCCATTCAAAATATTGTCAAGTCTGTTTTCCAAATTCGAAGGTCAAGTTTGGAGCAAGCAATCAGGAGACATATTTAGGCCAACATTTGCTCCCCTCCTGCCAAGTGAAGTCCATTTATGCACTAGGAGGGGAAATTAGCTTTCATGTGCAAGTACTGTCTGTTATGAGAGTCATAAAAGATTTTGTAGAATAGCCAGTACTATATATATTCTTTCAACAATAATCATTGAAACTTAATAATGCATTTTCCTTGTTCAAGCTGAGAATTTGGAATAAATGTAAATGTTTGAAGACTTTTTTGCTCTAATCTCACTGGTTTGTCCACCATTCCTGACACCTCAATCTTAAATTTTATTTATGTCTCATTCCCCTACCACTCTGAATGTCTTCCTAGCAGTTCTTCAAAGCATCCCTGTAATTATTTCATCCTGAAATGCCCTATCCATTTGAATCCCCAGGGAAACTACTGTTGGTAAATATTCATTTAGCAATAAATCATAAACTGTCTTGTGACACCTTTCCTATTTTATTCTTGAATTGCTGGGATGGAGAAATAATAGCAAGCACTATCACTTCTGTAGGATTTATAATTTAGAACTGTTTCATGTAAGTTATTATCCATAAAACATCCCATGGAGGGAGGGAAAATAAGGTTTCTCCTTTTTATAGAGAAGGAAAATGAGATATTTATCCATTCATTCATTCATTCATTCATTCAGCAAGGGGTGGCACTTGGGTCATAAAGAATATAAAGTGTTCAAAGTCTAATTGGAGAGACAACAAAGAATTTAAGTTCCTCACAGAAAATAAAACACATCAGAAATAAGACCAGCAAGACTTAAGCTACCTCTTCTCCACCAGACTTCATCAAAACTATTTCTTCTGGTTCATCAATTATTTCCATATTGGTCAATTCACCAGAGGCTTTTTAAGTACTTATCTTGCTGAGTTCCTGGCAGTATTGGAAACAGTGCATTTTTGTGGCATCACATTCTTTTGGATAAGTGCCCATGTTAAATCAGGACAGCTCAGGCTGTTTTGTAGCACGTTCCTCAGAACTCAGTCCACATCCCCCTTCTCGTTTCATTCCACGCACTTTAACTGGACAATGTCATTCACTTTTATGACTCAATTAACATTTCAATAACAATAATAATTCTCAAACCTCTATTCATAGCCCAAATATGCCTTCTGAGCTCCTGCAATATAAACCCAACTACAGGCCTCAATGAGATGGTTTCCTGCTCCTCAATCTCAACTTGCCCCAAATTGAATTAACTATTTGTCCTCTCAAACCAGCTCCATTTTAATGTTCCCTGTTTTTATAAACAGCTCCACATCAACCTATCATTAAAACCTGAAAGCTGGAAGTTGTTGTTGGCAACAATATACATTTAATCACAGCAAGTTTAATTTGTTAATATTCCTCAAATCGATCCCCATTCTCTTCAAATATAAGCACTATCCTCTCATAATTTCCTGATTTGTTTCTGTGCACCTAATCTTTTCCCACCTTTGTTTGTTCTCAATGTAACAATTATCGAAATTTCTTTAAAAATATAAAGCAGACTTGCCATTGCCCTGTTCAATGTCCTTACAGTTTCTCATTGTCCATTCCAGTTCATCCAGCTCGCTGAGATCTGTCCCTTGTCATCTCTACAGTTTCATCTCTAATCTTTTATATTTTATAACTCTCTTCTCTAGCCTAATTAATTTTTTAAACATTCTTTCTCTCATATGCATCTTTGCTCAGATCCTACCACTTTCTTGGAAATGTGCTTTCTTACCTGTTTACCTGGCTAGCCTCAGAACCACATTCTGCTTCTTTTTGGAAGTCTTTTCTAATTCCTGATTTCCTGATGGTGCTTCCACAGAGCCCTCATATTTTATTGTATTATTTACATTTTATTGCAATTATTTATTTGTCTATGTCCTCTGTTAGCTCTGTCTGTATTTTTATAGGTGACATCTTTTTTTTCCTATGTTTCCTCATACAGAGTACCTCTTCAACAAATATTTAATTAAAAAACGAGTGACTGCTATTAAAGTCAACAAAATTTATTAAAATTGTTACAAGAAATCAGGGAGAATAATTTCTCTTGTAGACAATAAAAGTTTTCCAGGAAGACATACACTTAAAAACAGATCAAAATGAAACCTAGTGTTTCAAAGGTAGATAGAAGGAATTTGAAAATGATAAATCAGAATTATAAAGGCTCATAAATGAGATCATTGGCAAAAAGGTAGATATAAAAAGAGAGATGGCAGTATTTTCCAAATGTAACATTTAATTAAAGAATTAAATATTTAAAAATGAAGATTTTCTGAAGTGAGATTTCAGAAACAGACTAAATTTAAAGGAAACAGAATGAATAAACAAAAAAGTTTCTTTTAAAATTTTTCTATGTGATTGTCTGGCTTATGTTCTGTGTATTTTGTTCTACTCTATCTTGTTATTTGCTTGCTAATTGGATTTTATTTTTTAAAATATTTTATTTATTTATTTTTAGAGAGAGGGGAAGGGAAGGAGAAAGATACATCAATGTGTGGTTGCCTCTTGCACATCCCCCACTGGGGACCTGCCCCCTACTGGGGACCTGGCCTGCAACCCAGGCATGTGCCCTGACTAGCAACCGAACTGGTGACCCTTAGTTTCAGGCTGGTGCTCAGTCCACTGAGCTACACCAGCAAAGGCTGTTAATTGGATTTTTAATTTTAATTCTTTGATTTTCTAAATAGAAGTTGTTTAGCTGCTTTTCAAATATAGCTTATCAATTTTGATAATTTCTTATTACTTTTTAGCTCTCATTTCTTGATTTTATTTTTCAAACTATCAAATACTTGTCCTATGTGCTGAATCTGAGAATTGTATTTAATATCTGGAGCCTTTGTTGGCCTGATTGATACTTCCTTGTTTACATGGATTTTGCTCATGGTGGCATGTTTTCTGCATGTGTTGAATTTATTGTATTGTGAGGCCACATTCCTCAGAAATAGATCTGTCAGACATCTTTGAGGTATTTGTCTAAATTACATTCATTTAATATATAGTCATGTTTACTTTTCATGTAAACGTGATTTTACTATAGTCATGTTTACAGCCAGATTCTTGGCTGTCCTATCAACTTGGGACCATTTTCATCTCCATTTGTTTGACTTGGTGCTTTTCAGGCTATATATGCCATTTGTATTAGGAGTTCTTAGAGGAGACTGTAGATTTTTTTAAACTCCTCCTTCAGCTGAAGTAGAGGTAGTAAAATCTACTTTTATGAGCTTAGTCCCTTCCTTCCTTCCTTCCTTCCTTCCTTCCTTCCTTCCTTCCTTCCTTCCTTCCTTCCTTCCTTCCTTCCTGTCTAATCACTGAAATTGTTGCCACTTCAGGAACCTGGGATTGTGAAGAGGTGTCTCTAATTGCAAAGGCAGTTAGACAGTTACTCCAGGCTCTAGCAGTTAATAACTTAATGATAAATCAAGACCCAGGCTCTAGATAAGTAATTTCCAAATAAGGTGCTATTTCCATGTTTTGGAGTATTGGGAATTATGTGGTAGAAAAATGATCCCAAGGTGAATGACAGCCTTTGAGAAACAATGCCCCGTAGTCTTGTAGAGTCTATAAAAGACCATCAGAATTGGGAAATGCCCCCCGACTGGTGTGGCAGTGGGCTGGGCATCATCCTACAAAACCAAAAGACTGTCTGTTGGATTGCCAGTCAGGGCACATGCCTGGGTTGTGGGCCAGGTCCCTGGTTTGGGGCGTGTGAGAGGCAACTGATCGATGTCTCTCTCCCTCTCTTCTCTCTTCTCCTCTCTCTAAAAATTAAAAAAAATTGACAAATGCCCTTGAGGCAAACTCTGTCTCCAGAATAAGTCTTACTAAATGTTGAAGTCTTACTTTACTTAATCAATTACAATATGAAAAAAAACACATATGTACATTTTCAGTATTTTATGTACAGTATACCAGCAGAGGTTTTCTGAATGGTTAGTCTATCACCAGAAGTGGGAAAAAAGAACTTGTAAAGTTGAATAAATTTTGAGTACATACTGAGGCTACATGATGTAAAAAAAATGTAGTGTGAAGTTAAGACTCAAATGTGTTAGTTGCCACTAAATAGGAAATGTCAGTAAAACTTCTTGATGTCAGTGGATAAACATAGAATTCTGTCTCTATTGCATATTACATAATTTGCTGATGTTAAAATATTCTCCACTGAGGAAAAGTTCTATTTTTTAATCAGTGTCTCTGAGAAAATGCTAGTGTTAGTGTTTATAAATCAGATCGTCACTACTTAAGTCAGCTGATTATCTGAAGTTGAATGTCAATCAACTCACCAGCAGATTCCTGAAGAACATGAATGTGGGTTTGCATCAGTTCCCCGTTATTCAAGGAGATAACCTGAGTTGTCGTTTCAAAACGTCACTCATCATTTGCCTTAAATAAGAATACAGGCTCACGAAGATTTGAATTTCTTTGTCATTAATATAATAGCTATATCCTTAGGTGGAAACACAGGGACTCACCCAACATATATGCACTGTCTAAGTGAGAACACAAAGGTAGACTGGTTTATAATATAATTTATTTAACACGTTTAGTTGAAAATTTGAGGGATTTTGTGAAGCCATGGAGTGTCAGAGGAAAATGACCATGTAATTGGTCAATAAATGAGCTCTGGTTCAGAATAAATGAATAAATCTAATAGAAACTGTTCCTGCATAAACAAATACTAAGTTATCTCAGCTTTTGGAAAAGTTCAGGAGGTGGGTTTGAGGCAGTATCTGGAGATATTCCTCTTCTTTAGACATCTTGTATTCCATAATTAGAAAAGAGCAAAATAAACATAATAGCATTTAAACAAACATTGGCTATTTTAATACCATACCATAAGCTTATTTTGAAGATAAGGAGCCTAGGTTAAAGGACATATATTCTCTGTGTTTTTCTTACATTGTTTAATGGAACAATTCCCTGCTTAAATCAGCCTGGAAAATTTGAAATGTGGTGAAAAGAGCTCATAATTTAGCCACAGTATGGAAATTTTTACTTTCATAAATGAGCAGGTACTAGCAATAAAACCATCTTTACCTTTTGTAAGAAATCATACTTTTTTTCCTTACAAAAGAGAAAATAAGCCATTCTATGACTTCAGGCAACTTTTTTTTTCTACATATGGTATTGAGTAACATCAGATGATCTTTTATACTAGCATTGTGTGTCTCAGTTTTAGTATCAATCTCTTCTGGACATTTGTGCTTAAAGGGATATTATGTATGAGGGTACTTAGAAAAGTATAAAGCTCCATAAAATTGCAAGGCATTGTTATCTTCATCTTTATTATCTCTATTCTATTTTCTCTTTTACTGGGGGGCTAAGAAAGCAGTATATTTTTTGTGATTTGCTAGGCTTGCATATCAGTGGTTAATATAATTTGAGGGGAGGGGCATTGCACATACCGATCTTGACTATGGCATTTTCTGATTCTCATATGTATCCAGTAATTCGGGAGAATCTGAAATTGTGAGACAAGATGAAGATTGCTGGCTGCCCGGGCCCTTCGCAGGATCCTCTTGTGAACTGACACGAGTACAGAGGCAGAGGCTGCTTGCTTTTGCTTGGGATGCTTGGAAAGCAACAGGTACTACCTAATGAAATAGCCTTGTGGGACTGTGTAAACAGCCACCAGAGAAACTGCCACAAGAGATGCTAACAGACCAAAAAACAACAATCTGAGATAGCACACAGTGGAAAAGGAGAGAAGGCATTAGCCGTTACAAAACTGAATTGTTGGAAGGAATGATCTGGGATCTCTTAATTTGGAGAAAATGTTCATATATTTTATGATTATATTATGTAGATCAATTTTATGAAAATATAAGTAAATTAGTGTAAAATGGGTTGCTACTTTGGACATGAAAGAAGAAACATATGAAGGGAACAAACTAATAAATATGTAGTTTCATGTATTTTGGATTTTGAGGCTACATCACTAAATTTTCTCATCTCTTAATTTATTCTCCAAAACCCATTGTAAAAAGTTTCTTATGGTGAAAGCCACCCAGCATATCTTTTACTATGGCAGCAGTTGTATGTTGCTTGGGCAGAGATTTTACAATGTTCATTGAACAGTTCTTTAAGGTGACTCAGGAGAATGAGTTTATGTGAATTGTCCAGCTGTTTGGCAAGGCTCCTCTGGAGACCAGCGAAGTGAGGCCTCCTTCCTGCTGTGGGCAGCTCCAGTCCTGTTTTTCCCTCCAGCCAGTGACTAGATAGAGGTAGGGACTGACTCACAGGGCCAACGCCAGGGACAGAGATGTGATACAGACCGTTCTCCACTTTGTTGAAGGTGTGCTCTCAAACCCCACCCCTCACCTGTGGACCCCCATGGCAGGGAACTTCTGACCAGCAAAACCTCTAGTGACAGCCAACCACTCTCAATTTTGATGTAAAAAACTTTTCTTCTCACTGTTGTGTTGGTGGTCATCCTGAACTTCTCAAAATCTCGTGGGACAATAGTTTCTTCCTTAAACTTTTTCTTGATAATATTTATAATAGAAACCATTTACCAAGTATAGAATGTATCAAGTAGTCTGCTTAAAGTGCTTTACGTGCATGGCCTTATCTCAGCCTCTCACCAATTCTAGGAAGCAGATACTATTATTCACGTCTTACAGAAAAGAAGGATAAAGCTCAGAGCAGTGAGGGAATCTATTTGTAATCATAGAGCTTAATAAATGGCAAAAGTCAGGATTCCACATAGGCTTTCCTGAATACAATTTCTTTCCACCATTCTATTCATGAGCTTCCATGTATAAGCAATCATTAGATCCAAGATCACTCCATTTTTTATGAAATGTAAGTCTGGGTAAATTACATACAATTTGAGTCATTCTATCCTCATTATATTAAGGATTTTTTTGTGAGTAAGAATATCATAACATATTTGAAATGCCTATGGGAGTAGAGAGCCACTGGAGGGCACTTCATGAATGGAAATGCCCCTTTGTAGATGAGTACCTAACTCTGTCTCCTTGGTGCCCATGCCTTCTTGTTCTGAGCATGTCACTCTAGGAGCAGCATGGATCAGGGCCATTAAAATGGGCAATGCCCGTATCACACAACAGATACCATCTTTAACATAGTTAAAGGGTTAGGGATCTACTGCTTTCTAGAAAGAATTTGAAGCAGCTTCAAATAAAATTAAAGGAATGCTAATTAAATATACTTAGAAAATGAAGGCTTTGAGCAGAGGAAATAAAATGCTAATCATCTGTAAATCTTAAGGTGTTTCAGAATAGTTAATGATTTTTTATCATGAGAAATTATATGGTTATTGTGAGAATATCAAATTGAAACTGCCCTGTTTGGCATGTATCTCCTTTAACATCTAAGGTCTGAGTGATCTGACCGACCAAGTGAATGGAAACATTGTTCTGATTATCTTAAACACTGAAAAGAAGCCAGAGTAAAGAACATCTGTTCTATTGAATGGGTTTTGCTTTGAAAATAAGATTGTTTGTGGTGAATTTGGATTATCTAGATATACTGTATACATTGATCAAATTCAATGAATCATAGCTGAACTCTTCCCTTTGCGGTAGTAATTGATCAATGTAAAGCACATTGGGTCCAGGGTAACCCTTTAACTAAAAGCATTATACTAAGGCTCTAACAGTTTTAGGATAACAGAAAATGTTATGGAGGTCAACACCAATGATACAGAATAAAACTTTGTGAAGGGAAAGCCAGAGCCAAATGAATAAATCCTTGAAAAAAGAACACTCAGCAGGTAACCTGAAAATCTTCCATAAACATCACTCTCCAGCTATAGCAATAGCAACATAAAGGAAAAAGTTTATTCAAGTTGTCAGGAGGTGGTAAAGGAAATCATGAAAAACTGATGCTAAAGAAAATGTTCTGATGGAAAGTTTCTCCAAAACATTAGATTGATGAATAAAGTATCTGGAATACCCAATAGTCTGTTACCTATTCCTTACAAGCAAGCAGTTGAACCAGGTTTTAAATTATAAGACAATGGTGACTAAAAGAATGATATTAGGTGGAAGTAGAGAAATTCTATTTTAATGTCCTATATTAGTTTTCATGTTCATTTAGCTAATTTCTTTTTGATTTCTGAAATATTAATAGCATATTAACTTCAAGTTATTAAACCAAAAAGCTACAAGATACCCTGAAAAATAAATGGCTACAAATTATTGAAAGTATATAAAATTGGAATCACTTGACAGTACATTACAATTTTAAAAACCTAACAATGTATTTCACAAGGTAGCAATTCTAGGTATCAAGAGTTTTATTAATAATCTAGATGTTAGATCATATGATAATAGAGTTATTATAAAAGGGAGAACAATTAGTAAAGTAACTTTAGAAGATTTTTCAAATATTCTAAAATAACAACATTTACTTAAATATCTAAGTAAAATATTGGCCTTGAATAGAATTGCCACTAAAGGGTAATGTACTTCCTAATCTATTCTCTCTCTCTCTCTCTCTCTCTCTCTCCCCCTCCCATTCCTTCTCTCTCTCCACCACCCACCCCATCTCCCCCTCTGGGTGTATGTGTATATGTGTGTGTTTAGATTTAGCATTTTAAACTAGGGAGTCTAGTTGTATTCTATAGATTAATTGTTCCCTAATCAAAACAGAGAGGCATTATTTAAGAGTTTGCAGACCTGGAAATCTTTGTTCTCTCAGATTGAAGTAATTACGTAATTGATAATCACATATACTTGCTAAAGGAACCCACGAGTGGTTGAGAAACATTAAAAACAGGTCAGTCTATGAAAGAATGTCCAATTCTTTGGCCAAGTCCTTTGCAATTGTTTAATTTAACTGTGGTAACATGTTCCCAGCACCACAAAATCCATCTCCAGTTGTCACGCTTCATGTCAGCATTGAACGAATTTCAGTGTGTATTAGAAAAGAAAACAGTTCTCTGAAATGGGGAAATAAAATGGAGGGCTGAGAGTAGAGATGACAAAGGCTAGTAACTTCACTGCACCACCTTGAAACGGATTTTCATAACTACAGCAATGTAAATGATATAGCAACATCCCACATCTAACAGATCACAAGACTATAATCCAACAAAATCTGAAATGCTGAGTCATTCTTTTAAGAAGCAGTTTCTAAATCAAATGTTGTCTTTAAGAGGTAGGGTGGCAAGTCAGGCTACCACTTCAACTGTTACAATAGACAAATGCACAGCTGGAAATTCCCTCCAGAAAACTATAAAAGTAAAACAAATAAAAATTTGACCGTGGTGGCAATGCTGCAGCCTAATATTAGAAAGTGAAATAATAAGCTGAGGATTTTTTAAAAAATAGATATCTTAAAACAGATCCAGAATTCAAAGTAGGATAAGGTACTGTCATAGCAGCAAGGAGACAAGAAGAATGTGTGGAAGAGCCTGGGTTTGAAGCCAGACAGCTGTTTTCAAACATCTCTATCTCTTGCTAGGCAGGTGAGGAAGGACAGTTTTCTTGACCTCTCTGAGCTGATTTCCATGCCTATACACATAGGTCTGTATTACATACCTAAAAAGGATGGCTGGGGGTGGATGTGAATTATCTATACAGTATATAGCCACTGGTTAAATTCCCTAAATAGTAGTTCAACTTTTCACTATGATTATGAAATACTTGACATTTAATATAACAATAAAGATGAGGTATTATTATTATTATTAATAGAAAACAGTTGCAAGAAAAGTGAATTAAAAATGGATAAACACTTGAAAATAAAAAGTAAAGACTATGCAGCATTTAATTACAACTTCAAAAATACTGCTGGAATTAATTCTACACATGTAATAAACATGTCATGGATAAAGAGTTGTGTCGTCAAGGCTAGGGATCCACTGGTGACTTTTTCCTGCCCATACCTGAGTCTGTACTTGTCATAAGGACATCTGGGTACACACAGTGTTGATGGGTCCCTGCTCCACATATCCTGTCCTCTCTTAGGTCTGCCTAATTGGAGAGCACAGGAGCCTTTCTAGTCAAGTGTATGCTCATGTGTGAGCTCATGCATCTTTAAGATTATATGTTATTTTATGGAACATATAAATAGAAAGTAGTGGAAACAGAAATATGATATGAATAGTTTTGTATATTTTAGATAAAATACAAAGGAGCTAGGGATGTTTAAGCAGTATTCTTTGGGGTGTTCTGCTATAACATATCTGTTGAATATAACCTTAAGAATCTGGCAAAGAAAATAGACTTCCAGGAAGTCCAGGAAGCTCAGAGAGTCCCAAAGAAGTTG
Organism: Trachops cirrhosus; assembly: GCA_028533065.1. NCBI lineage: Eukaryota > Metazoa > Chordata > Mammalia > Chiroptera > Phyllostomidae > Trachops > Trachops cirrhosus. Next base: position 29,507,668 of record CM052545.1, on the reverse strand, counting down.
GACCCAAGGAGGAACACACCAAGGCACATCATAATTACATTACTCAAGATTAAAGATAAGGAGAGGATCTTCTTTTAATGTATATTTTAAAACTATTTTATTTTATTTTTTTAGAGAGAGGGGAAGGGAGGGAGAAAGAGAGGGAGAGAAACATCAGTGTGTGGTTGCTTCTCATGTGGCCCCCACTGGGGACCTGGCCTGCAACCAAGGCATGTGCCCTGACTGGGAATCGAACTGGTGACCCTTTGGTTCACAGCCTGCACTCAATCCACGGGGCTATACCAGCCCGGGAAAGATAAGGAGAGAATCTTAAAACCAGCAAGAGAAAAGGAGACAATTATCTACAAAGGAGTTCCCATAAGACTATCAGCTCATTTCTCAAAAAAAACCTTGCAGATAAGAAGGGCTGGAAAGAAATATTCAAAGTCATGAAAGGCAAGGGCCTACATCCAAGATGACTCTATCCAGCAAAGCTATCATTTAGAATGGAAGGGCAGATAAAGTGCTTCCCAGGTAAAGTCAAGTGAAAGGAGTTCATCTTCACCAAGCCTTTATTATATGAAATGTTATAGGGATTTGTTTAAGAAAAAGATCAAAAATACAAACAGTAAAATGACAACAAACTGACAACTATCAACAACCAAACCTAAAACAAAAACAAAAATAAAACAAACTAAGCAAACATCTAGAACAGGAATAAATTCATAGACATAGAGATCACATGGAGGGTTTTCAGTGGGGAGGTGGAGGAGGAGAATGGGGGAAAAGATACAGGGAATAAGAAGCATAAATGGTAGGTACAAAATAGACAGGGGAGGTTAAGGATAGTATGGGAAATGGAAAAGCCAAAGAACTTATATGTATGAACCATGGACATGAACTAAGGTCAGGGAATGATGGTGGGGGGTGCACAGGGCAGAGGGGAATAAAGGGGAGAAAAAAATGGGACAACTGTAATAGCATAATCAATAAAATATATTGAAAATAAATAAATAAATAAATATCTTTAAGAAAGGGAAAAAAGAAATTTGAGCCTGTAGACTCTAATTTTTTTTTCTTTTAGTTATAAGCTCTTGCAACTCTGGCTGTTGTGGGTTAGTTGGTTGAAGTGTCATCCTGTAGCCAAAGGGTTGTGGGTTTGATCCCCAGTCAGGGTAGATATGAGAGGCAATCAATCAATGTTTTTCTCTCTCCCTTCCTTTCTCTCTAAAAGCAATGAAAAAATGTCCTCAGATGAGGATTAAAAATGAATGAATGAATGAATACATACATAATAAATAAATAAAAATAAAATTAAACTTTGTTTTCATTGTTTATTAGGTTTTTCTTCATTTACAACCATAATTCTTCTCAATCTTATTGTTGTGTATTCTATTTGTTTATTAGACCATCTCCCTTTTGCCTGTTATAAATTTCCTAATAAAAAGGAATTTCTGCTTATCTACTCTCTTATGGTAATAAACTTTTAAAAACTGAAATGTAGTTGACATATAATATTACTTTCAGGTGTACAACATAATAATTCAACACTTATATACCTATGATGTAATGACCATAAGTGTAGTTAAGTTACTTTTTATTTTTTAAGCAAAGAGTGACAGAGAGACAGAGAGATTTTACAGTCAAATAATCACACTCCTGCATAAAATCTCGTGACATTTTCCCCAACACAGACTCTCTGCCAGTCCACTTTTTAGACTTTGAAGCTAGGATTGCATTTACAAAACTGATTTAAAATTAATTTAAACATAACAAGATTGATGCATCGAGTTTTTTTTTTTTTTACCTTTTCTTTAGCAATTTCTTCAAAGGCTCTCAGACTTTATCAAACATGTTTCTCAGTCAACCTCTTTCAGTTATAATCTGAGATCACCAGAAGACAAAATCTAAATCAAATTGGAAGAGGTAAGTTATGATATTTAAAAAGGGAAATATTTTTCCGCAGAGCTAATTCTAGTTATGAATGTCAAAGTGAGTATAAGACATGGTGCTAATGGTGAGCATGTGTGAGAACCCTACACTTCAGTGAATGAGAGGTTCTATTTATTACTTTGGTTTCTTAATTTCAGAAGCATTAACTGTACTATTAATAGCATTTGAACTAATCATGTTGGTTTACCCACATAAGGTATTATTGACAGAGGTCCCGAAATTGAGGTTGCTCTAACAGTGCTGAATCATGAACTGAATCAAAGATTTTACATTCCTTTCCAATCCTCCCCCCAAGGATATGTTTATTGCTTTTTAGAAAGAGAGGAAGGGAGAGGGGGAAAGAGAAAGAGAGAGACAGAGACAGAGATAGAGATTAGAGAGAAACATCAATCTGTGGCCTCCCATATGCACCCCAATCTAAGCATGGTCCCTGACCAGAAATCAAACTTGGAAGCTTTGTGTGTACAGAACAGCACTCCAACTAATTGGAGTTCCAGGGCGAGATTGTACATTCTTGAAAATGTGATGCATGTAGGCAAAAACCCCAGGCATTCTTTAGTACTGTGTATTATCCATTTAAGGGTTTCTGCTCTGAGCTTTCTGGAAAGGTTCCACAAAGTCCTTTTCCTGAGACTGAATCAGGCCAGTGCTCTGAAAAGGAATAGATTGAGACTAAGTAGAGTGGGAAGATTAGCTAATGTTTCTTGCACATTATAATACCACTTAATTTTTCATTATAATAAATTACCAGATAATTCTTGTAAATGCCACAGCTGCTTCAAGCCCTTTAGCAGGGAGAAATTTAACAATAATTCTCTCTGTAGTTGATAGAAATATGAATCTACTTCTTCAAAAACCTAATTAAATATTTATGAGAATTAGTTATTTTACAGTTTTTTGATAAGAAGGAAACCCAAACTTTCATTAAGCTCTAATGACCTTTATAAACTTTTTTTGGGGGGGAAAATGAATCTTGACCTTAGCAACTAGCAAAACAATTAGAACATGATTATTATTATTATTATCATTATTATTGTTATTCCACTATGTCAACAATAAGGCATAGCAGTTTGATAAATGTGCATTCATCCAGTATAGGGAAAAGGCCACATTTGCATAGAAATTCAATTTATAATTGTTTTTATTTTGTTATTGATGTTTAATGAATTGGAGCTAAAAGCAGCCATTGAAAAAAGAGAGAATCAAACGTGACAAATAATGTATCTGGGTAAACACTTCCAGTAATTTTAACAGTAATTACACTGTCCTCTAGATAGTGATATGGAGTAAAAGGGAAGCATCAGGACTTAACTTCAGTGATTCTAGGATATTTAGTAAATAAAGTCAAAGGCTGTTTAGTAAATAAAGTTACAGGTTGTTTACTACAACCTGTTACACTCTTTAACCGGGGTTTGCATGAAACCCTATCAAAAAGATTAAATTTAAGAAACATAGAACTTAATTTATAAAGCAACAGCCACAAATACCTTTCTTTTATCAAGTTTTTGATAATATACTTAAATTCTTGTCCATGAATCAAGTAGGTAACATCTGAAATAACACATGTGAGGCTTTCAGATGGAATAGCGGGAAGAACTGAGACAAGAGCATGTACAAGAGACTGGAAGCACAGAAATGAATAGGTCATTGCAAAATAGCAATAGGTTTGGTGAGGCTGGAACTTAGATTATACAAAGGCAGGAGAATATAAGAGGTGACTGGAGGGCTTTGGGAGTCACATGGAAAAGACTTTCTCTGACCTGTCTACCTAGATAACCAATGATGGTTTTTAGGTCTAAGTGGGAGGATGTATAGCAGAGATTCAGCCCACAGGCTTTGGGGTCAGACTTCACTATCAGATACATCAACTTGCTGTGTGTCTCTGGGTAAATTATATAACTACTTTGAATTTTAGCTCCTTATCCATGAAATGGGATTAATAATAGTTCATGTTTTGGCATTAACATAATAATTCATGTAAGCTTCTCAGCACAAAGGCAGACTATGTAGCATGCTTCTCCCCTTCCTCCTCCTCCTCCTCCTTCTTCTTCTTCAGCTTTCAGAAATATCACTTGGAAGGGAGTGTGGAGACTAAATACCAGGGAGGCTACACTGCGGACAGAAAGTGTGACAGATGGTGACAGTGAGGTGAATGTGCAGAGAACAGAGGTGACAGGCTTGACAGCATAAGGGGATGTAATGACTTGTTGGCAGACTATAGGTAATAATTGCCATGATCATCATTTCAAATCCAGAGAGATATGAGTCCATACCAATTGGAAGATATGTCTAGTATGTTGTAGAACAGAAGTAGAATCCATAAAATTGTGACAATATGGGAGAAGAGCAAGTTCAAGGAGGATCAGAAAGGGTGCCTGCAGGGCAAGCCACGTGAAGCAGATAGAAACAATAATAAAACCAGGGAATGCAAACATACAGCTGAGATACCAGTGTCCGTGGGCTGAACAAAATGCCTGATACACTGCTTTGAAGGAGCAGAAGACGACAGTATTTTATTAGAAACCATAGGGAGCTGCCACATACTTTTCCATATTGCTCTGAATTACTTAAACTAGGCCTCATAATTTATCCAGAAGAAAGGGTGTGCTTTTTGTCTTCAATCCAACAATAATTATTGTTTCACCTGTCTCCTCAGTTATATTGAACTTCTTTAGTGTGACATAATTTTTAAAATATATTTTATTGATGATGCTATTACAGTTGTCCCATTTTTTCTCCCCTTTATTCCCCTCTGCCCTGCCACCATCATTCCCCCACCTTAGTTTATGTCCATGGGTCATACGTATAAGTTCTTTGGCTTCTCCATTTCCCATACTATCTTAACCTCCCCTGTCCATTTTGTACCTACCATTTTTGAAGACCAAGAGATTTAAATACAAAGAAGACACTGTCTTTGAGACTTATTCCTTCTGATCAGCCTAATGTAGCATCCCTGCCTTCTATTAATGAGTATTTTAAAACCCACACTGAGAAAATTGAGGCAGTCTTAGATCACATGTTTCCCTTGGGAAACCTTGTAGTTGAGATCACCTACAAAGTTTCCAAAGGGAAACATGTTGTGATCCAAAGAGACAGTTATTCCTTTTGTTTCTTTATGCTTGTGTATGTATTGGCCTTTTCTGCAGGAACAAGAGCAGCACAGCAACAGCTGATGCCAAGGGACCAGAATAATTATAGATCAGCAGGCAGTGGCCCTTTGCCACACTTCAGGTGTAAGAGTTCAGAGCAGGTGAGGCCAGGGAGGAAAAAAACCCAAAACTTGTAAAATTGATAACATAAAACTAAAAAAATTACAACAATGTCAAAATCCAAACCCAGAAGATGTTAGCATAGGTGGAGTCTACAAAGAGAGCGGAGTAGGTTCCCAGTTGATTCAGCCAAAACTGGAGAGGAAGAAGGAATGGAGCCAACACTGGGAACACTTTCTGGGGACACCAGAGAGAAGATGGTGGCACTCCATCACTGCCATCCCTCCCTGTGTGGCCAAGTTGCTGGGTTTTAAGACCCTAACTTGATAGAGGATTATGTATTTTCTTCCATGTTTTTGATTATGATGTGAATGGAAATTGTGAATACTTTTATTTCAGAATCATCACATGACTTCCCACCAAAACCCTTCTCACACTGTTTTACGCAGTTTCCTTTGGAGTGGTTCCTTCTATGTACAGGGGGGTGAGAATTATAACAGCTTCTTGAAACTTGTTTCATTTACTCACAGGGCTATCAAAGCTGTTCTCCATTCCAGGTGTGCAGTCTTTTCAAGGGAAGACACTGGAGAAACCCCTATCTGATTTCATTCAAAGAATTCTTTTTCTACATCATTGCTTCGTTTTTATCTTTGGTCACTAAGAACTGCACGTTGATTTGGTTTCCCTCCGTAGGTCTTCTGCGGTAACACTGTCAAGCTGAGGACTTCGTGGTGGTAGCATGAAGCTGGTACTAAGTGGGGTACACATTTCAACTGGGTCTCGCTCAGCTTTTCTTTCTTCTTTCATTCAACTTTTAATTTACAGTAACTTCCTTTTTAAATATCTTTGCAATTTTCCTTAACATCCTTATGGAAAAAATCATGGTAAATTCAATAAAACTTTAGAAAATAAATTCATTTAGAATTTTGTATTTGCATTTCTTCGTTCTCAAGTGGTCACATATGAGAAGACTTTTTCCCACTAGAAAGACTTCATAGGTGAATTAGAAGTTTATGCTTTATGAGCTATTCCTATCCCTATGTTGTCTCTCCTCACCAAGACTGGCCTATGTATAAGTCAAAATCAGCCACTCAGAAGTATAACACTGATTTCTTTGAGAATATGAGGTTAATTCCTTATTTTAGTATTAATTACTTACATAGATTACCAACAGAACTGAGCACAAAGGGAACAGACAACTGTTCTTAAAAAATAAAGATGGAATGGCTCCTTTAAAACAGTGAAGGGTGATACACAACCTGGCCTAATAATAGAAAATAAAACTTAATGAGGCAGAGTTAAGCACAAGGGAATGTCAATACTGTGGGAGAATAACAAATAGATTATGATATTAAGAACAAGATTATAATTACAAAACTAACATATTTGTAAATATTAAGGAAATCTTAAACCACAGGTATCTGTAAAGCCTTTTTTAATATCTCTTATCATTTGAAAAATGTAGACAGTTTTCAATTTTTAAAGTTTCAAATGGTCAGGGATGAGGTAAATTATATTGGAGGAACATATTTGGTGAAATGTTCTTCCATAAACACCTCCGACATTATTCCATTATACTCATCTGTTAATAACATACCTAGAACTCTACCTCATATATTTTATATGAATTAAAGAATTCATATAAAAATGTAGAATTATATTTTCTACAAAAGTATCAAGAACGTAGGTCTCACTGATATAGTGATCACTGAGTTAATACACAGAGGTACTTGGAGATTGACATTAGTCTATTTTAAATATGTACTTTCAAAACTTCAACACTATCTTTCTGGTATGTCAAATGCACTGAACACTTAAGTACACAGAAACTAAGGCATATAATAATAGTAAGAGAATATTTTATTTTAGAGACTTCACAAATAACCAGAATATCTTCAAGGGTATGTAAGCTATAATATTCCTTAAAAGGTGGGAAGCATAAATTACAGTTAAATTTATAAATTCAAGATTCTTAATGTTCACCTTCTAACACTTTAACACAAGTGATTATTAAGTCTAAAAATGTTTCATGGTAGATCAGTCATCCTATTATTTCTCACAGTGACTTTTTTAACATAAAGAGTAGATCATGTTTTCATTTTAGAAAGATAATTCTAGAGTTTTTTTCTCTATTATCTTCAATATGTGCTAAGTCAAGGAATTTGTGAACTCACTTATTATTTTTGGTAGGCAATTCCTCCTCCTCTTTTGTTATTTCCTTAATTTATATTCTCATCATCACTTCCCGGGTGATTGTGGGAATATCCATTAAGTATCCGAGTTTCCCATCTTGCAGCATGACAGTCTGTCTCCAACTGAAGTCTAGAATGATCACTTGATCATTTTGAACTCCTGATATTATACACTCTGAGGCAATAACAGGGATTACTATTTTGATTAGGGTAATTGATCCTGGTTATCAAGTGGAAAATACGTTTCTGCCACACAATGAAACCAAAAAGTCCTTTGGGGTGCCTCCTCAAATTTCTTTGAAGTATATCAAAATATGTTTGTGGCTGAAGTTGAAGAGAAATGAAGATGGCATTGAGATGGAGTCAGTGAATGATCAGTGATTGCAAATCACGGAGCATTGTTTGTGGGAGCAGTGAGAATGGCTTACAGGCAGAATTTATTCCTCCCGTAGGAAGAAAGACTGGGGCAAGGGGATGGGCAGAACTTAGTGCAGCTGCTTATGGGCTAGTCAGGACCAAATGACCCAGACCCTTGACAAACGTGTTCCAATGTTTTGGGTAACAACACTACAACCCGCACTGAAAAATCCATCCTCATGATATAGGGCAAGCTGGCCCTTTGTGCAAGGAGGCTAATGGAGACCTAAACAGAAAAGAGGCCCAGTAAGGAACCTTCAGGTCAAAATGGGGCTTGTGAGCTCTAAACTTAATAACATCTAATAGCCATTGTAGGCCAGTCTGTCATTTTAGAACCTCCAATAAATTCTTGTTGAATGTTGTAGCTTGTTCTCTGTGGTGCTATTATGAATTTAGAAGGATAACTTGTCTCACATTGGAACTGGAGGCCAAACTGAGGCCAAGAGCAGTGATTGCTAGCAGAGGAAAGGACTTTTCAAATGAATGGTTGTATCACTAATTGGCAGTAGGGGCTCCTCCTAGGAGCCAAGAAGAGGTGGTAGGAAGGGGAATGCATAAGGAACTCTTATCAAGCTTACATGAGAGGGTACCCTGAGAAATATCAGGGTTATTTTGATTTCAGAAAGAGATTAGGGATGTTTTGTCAGGGGATCAGCTTAACAGGTACTTACATCCAGTAATTAATGGCAACAAGTGCTGCAATTATAGGTCTGGGAGGACAGAACATTTTGGCTTCATGTTAGTTTTTCTATTTAATTCTTATACAGATTCAGAGAGGTAATAATTATCACACTCTAAAGATCATAAAATCGAGGTTCATAAGAGGTGATTTTCCCAAAGTCATGGGAAAGCTATCATCCCAAAGCTATGATGCAGTAAAGATGAGAATCACCATTTGACCTCAATGCTATGGAATCTTACCAGTTACAGTAATTTAAGTTATATTTCACAATACTATTCATGTTGGTAATTGGGCACTTGAGACTATTTTAGACAGTCTGTTAATTAAAAAAATACTTTAGTGCATGGGTTGTCAAAGTTTGCTATACATTGAATTTTCTGGGGAGCCATAAAAATAGTGATGCCTGGTCTCACCCAAGAAATTTTGATTTAGTTGACGTGGCATGCAGCTTGGACATTGAACTTTTAAAAGGCTTTCCAGGTTACTCTAAAATGTGGCAAGTTTTGAGAACCAGTGCATTAACACATCGGTGAAGAAAACAGTAATAGCATTGCTCTTCTAGAATATTTTGCTGACCTAGCATCATGGCCACACCACCCAGAGAGGCGATCCAAACTGCCGAGAAGAATGAAGGTGGTCTTATTGAAATGATCTGTCACTAACAATTACTAAATGATCAGAAGAAATAGTATTTGACACATGGTAGGTGCTGCATAAAAATGTTGGTTGAGCAAATTAACCAGTGGTTACAGAAGTCTATGACACGTGTGCCTTAATAGATAAATAAAAATGAAGCTAGCTAGGGAACAAAGGGTCCAGGGGGGACTCCAGACTGGGGAATCAGGTTGCCTACATTCTGATCTGGCCTCTTTTTTTTTTTTTTAAGATTTTATTTATTTATCTTCAGAGGGGAAGGGAAGGAGAGAGGGAGAGAAACATCAATGTATGGTTGCTTCCTGTGCATTCCCTGCTGGGAACTGGCCTGCAACCCAGGCATGTGCCCTGACTGGGAATCGAACCCTGATCTCTTGGTTCACAGGCCCGCGCTTAATCCACTAAGCTACACCAGCCAGGGCTGATCTGGCCTCTTTTACTGATTAGCTTTGTGAACTTGGAAACATTTTTATTTTTCACCTTTGAGCTCTGTTGTGCTTAAATTCTCTGAGCCACAAAATGGAGGCAAAAATAGCATTACCTCATGATGAGGAAATAAATAGTATTTACTTCATCAAAATATTGTGAGAATAAAAGAGGTTAAGAATTTAGAAGAGAATGGGGAGCACAGGGAGCATCGCATAGGTGCTCCTGTCATTTCAATTATTTTTATGTGAAGTATACTGGCAGCTCTGTTGCCATAAGGATTTTAAAATTCATAAGGATTTAAAATTTCCTATTTTATTTTTACTACTTACTTTGTTATCACTTGATTCTGCCATGTGTCCAATCATATCCATTAAAAATCTTGCTAAATCTATATGCATTTAATAAAGTTATTATCTATATCAACTTTGAAACATTGTAATCTGAAATGTTGAATGACAAAATATTATTATTATGAACTATAAAAAAGTAAGCTTCTGAAACAAGACTTTTTTCCTACCTCAGTCTAAATTATAATCTCTCTGGCTTTATAAACATGTAAAGAATATAAACTTTCCACTGATGAAGTATCAAAAATGTTGATGCATTTATTCAATCAAAAGTATGATGCCCTGGCTGGTGTAGCTTAGTGGATTAAGCGCGGGCCTGTGAACCAAGAGATCAGGGTTCGATTCCCAGTCAGGGCACATGCCTGGGTTGCAGGCCAGTTCCCAGCAGGGAATGCACAGGAAGCAACCATACATTGATGTTTCTCTCCCTCTCTCCTTCCCTTCCCCTCTGAAGATAAATAAATAAAATCTTTAAAAAAAGTATGAAACATTGCAAAAAACATTGCAAATTCACTTATATATGCAAAAAATATAAAACCAGTTAAAATATTGAGACTTTCAATATTTTCTTTTCTTTCATTAATTTTAGAGCAGAAAAAAGTGAACCAAAACCAAAACAAAGAAGACAGTAACAAAGTAACTCAGACTCCAATTACCAAGGGACATCTGAGAAGATTCTGTGAATGAATTCTGTATACATAGGCTGGCCAAATGCAGATTTAAATTTCCTTAGCTCTGGTTCCCCCGACCAACTCATAGCCCTTGACAAATGTTACAAAACAAAACTGTGGGTCTTTTAAAGCAGAAGTTTAGAGGTCAGAATTCTCTCTTCAAGATGTCACAGACCTACTAACCTGAATCTGAAATTTTGATGACTTTGATTTTGCATCCAATTTTGATGACTTTAACTTTTCACCCCTTATCCTAATAAACACAGAGTTTTGCTGATACCAAAATAGAAGTTGAATATTAATTGCAAATTGGAAAATATGGATGTGCTGATTCTGGATGAATCTGAAATTAATGTTTTATTTTACCATGTTTGTACATCAATATTTATTTCTTACATAAAGCAAAATATATGTTTGAGTAGTAAACTGACATCATAATATAATCTTACATTTTTGGAGTGGGTGAAGAAAGAAGGAAAGAAATTCCTATCATTACCATTATTGATATGCTCGGTAAAACACAGCATGGTTAAGTTTGGATAGAATTATAAAAATTAGGTCATTTGTCATAAATACTTTAAGTCACTTAAAAAATCCTAATGTTAAAATATCTATAAGAATTTTCAATAAGTGGGAACTACAAGATTTAATAATAAAAAGTCCACTAACTTCTTAGAAAATGCAAAAACTTATTATTACTATTTTTAAACTGTAGACTGTGAGGTAAATATTCAAAGCAACACTAATTATAGTCACAAATATACTATGGGGTCTGATGGTAATATTATAGAAATTATAATCCAGATTGCTATGTCCTCACATGAAGAATGAAAATATTTTAGCATGGCAACTTCTGAAAAACACTGGATTTTGGTACAGCAACAGCATTTACCTGCCTATGTATCCATTTGAAAATTTAGCATTGTCAACCATGTGAAAGTAAGAGGTCTCCACAGAGTTGTATAGCTTAACCATTACCTGTGTTCTCAAACTGCATCAAATTCCTCCTCCTCCTCATTACTGTCAGTATAATCTTAGGGAATTATAGGTAATTTGTTTACTTCTAGATTCTCAAGTAAATTGTTTGAGATTATGCCACAGCAAAATTGTTGAAAAGACAAAAGGGTGAAATTCAGAAACATTTCCAACTCCTTCCCCAATTCTAAATCTTGTTATAATAGGGTACACAAATGTGTGCAGTCGTTTTGATGGTATCATGTTTTTGTCTATTGAGACATGGCATTACAACTTCTATTTCCCATATATGTTTGTATTCAAGTGTGATATATGAAGAGTAAAATCCCTGATTTCATGTATAGAAGTTGATGAGTTTGAACAAATAGATACCATTATTTAATTCACACCTTTTCCAAAATGTAGATTTTCTTTACTCTGGAAACTTCCTTCTTTCCCTCTTCCTTCTTTCCTTCACTGTCATTCTCAGCCTGGCTCCACAAAAAGGCAACAGCTATTCAGTTTTCTTTCATCATAGTTCAGTTGTTGCCTGCTGCAGATCTTTGTGTGAACAAACTTGCTCAGCATAACGTCTGTAAGATACATGCATGCTGTTTCGTGTTTCAGTAGTCCTCTCGTATACATGGTCTAGTAGTATTGCATTATGTAAACATACCATGATTTCTTCATCCATTCTTCTGCTGCTGGCCATTTGGGTTGTTTCTAGTTTGGGGTTTTCATGATTAAAGCTGTTGAAAACATATTAGTGCAAGTTTTCTTTTTTCATGGAAATGCGATTATTCTTTTTGATAAGCATCTAGAAGTGAATTTTCTGGTTCACAGTTTAGATATATGCCTAACATTCTTTTAAAATGTGCTAGATTCTTTTTTCAATGTGTTTTTACCATTTTACACTCTCACCAGCAATGTGGAAGATTGCCAGTTGGTCCAAATCACTGTCAACCATCAGTGCAAATATTTTTAATTTTGGATATCCTTGTACACATGTAGCAAGCATCTCACTATTATTTAATTTCAAATTTTATGACTATTAATGGTATTACACAATTTTTCATATGTATAATCACCATTTGTGTATTTTTTCTAGTCTTTGGTATCCTGTTCAAATTTTTAATCTTTCACTGAGTTGAAGAAATTCTGTATGTATTCAGTATAAAAGCCTTAGTCTGATATAAGTATTGCAAGCATTTTTCTTTCAGTCTCCACTTCGCTCTTAATGGTACCTCTTGATGAACAGGCATGTTTAATTTTAATGAAGCCCAACTGACCAATTTTTTCTCTCTTGATTAGTTCTTCTAAGTCATAGCTAAGATATTTACCAACCTCAAGGACTAATGCCTTCTTCTAAAATATTCAGAGATTTACCTTATGAGGAAACTACTATAATTATTTTACTTGACAGATGAAGAAACTGAGGCATATGCTAGTTAAACCACTTGCCTGAAGTCTAACATAATGGGAACCAGGACTTGAAGTTATGTAATTTGTACTTATCACCACTGGCTAGGCTCCCCTTGATTATGCTACTAAAGGGAAAAGGTAACCAAAGATTACACCTCCTTTTTGACTTATAAGTACTTTTTCAAGGACCATCTAATATTACATCACTACGACATTTATGTTCTACAGAGAACAGTTTGGGAAAGATATGCCCAATAAACATTCATTGACTTAATTAGATATCTATAAGAGAGGAAGAAATTTAATATGCTACTTCCTAATAGTCTTATCCAATGGTTTTGTACTTTGGAAATATGTTAGGGTGTTCCATAGAACTTACAAAATTTTGTGTTTTCCCAGGCAAGAGAAGGATTTATTATCTCTTTATTGTTTATATTCCCTCCTTAAATCATCTTTATATCTAGTTATCAGCAAGGTGGTTTTCTCCCTATCCCTGAACCTGGTAGATATTACTAACCTTAAAAGGTGGTGTTGATTTATTGCTGTGAGTACATTTTAGGAGAGTTGTAGCAGTAGTTGACTTCATGTGTCAACCTCTTCTCCTGAGTTGTTTTGCAGTTAGGGCTGCCAGACAAAAATACAGAATAGCCAGTTTCATTAGAATCTCAGATAAACAATTTTTTAGTATAAGTATGTTCTGTGCAATATCTGGAATATACTTATGCTAAAAAAGTGTTGTTTATTTGAAAGTCAAACAACTGAGGGTCTTGCAAATTTATTTGTTAAATTGGGCAACCTTTGTGAGAGGTCTAGGTGTGTGCCTGAAATATGGGGAGAGAGCCTTCTCTTAACAACCTCATGTCTTTAATAAGGGTGTCTCACAGCATCCAGGTAGCTCCTGTGCTGGAGGGTGATTGTCAAAGCTATAAATTCAATAACCCATAAAAAGAAGAATTTCTACCTAGGAGAATAACAGTACATATTCATAAAAATGTTTGAAGATGTTCTCGGGATATTTTGCACTCAAGTCTACTAGGAAGGGTAAAGTGTCCTGATATACTATGTTTCAGTATTATAACTACCAGGAACAAGGAGTGCAATGGAAGATGAAAATGACAAAATGTTCTATATTAAAGCACATTTAAGTTTAAAATCATGGGATGAAACTTAATTAAGTGCCAGAAGGTATACTAACATAATGTTGAGTTTGCAAATTTAAATATATAAAAGCAAGGCAATCTAGACACTAAAAGTTCCCTAGCAACATTAACTCACCCACATCATGCGTTGTGCATAATAAAGTTAACATTTAACAACCAGAAATGTCACTCATAGCACAAAATATGTGCTACTCAAGGTCATTAACATTTTCCATATTTTAAACTTATTTCAAAGGTTCAATATTCTCATTACACTAATGTAGAAAGAATTACTCAGTCTTAGAGTTAATATTCTTTTAAAACATATTTGTTTACCTCACAGACTTTCATTAAAGTCATAATTAACTTGCATTGTATTTTGTTTTAGTAACACACAAAAACCCTGTTTTTACATTTAGAAAATGTTAAACATGGTGTAAATATTCAATTTGCCCTTCCCAAAATTATTTCAAACTTGCTCTCTCTATAGTTATCATTCAGAAAAAAATCATTATATGTTGTTCTAGAATACTTTCTGATATTATAGTAAAAACTGGGGAGGCTCATGGCATGGCAATCCTGGCTGTGTCACTTACTGAGTGGTCACAGGTAAGTTGTTTCATGTCCCTGTGCCCGATTCCTGCATTTGTAGAATTGAGATCATAATAGTACTTGACCCATAGGGGTGCCATGAAAATTAGATCATCAGTTAATATTTGTAAAATTCTTACTGTAATGCATAGCACATGGTGAAGAGTTAGCTAAAAATTCTGTGTTCACCAAATAGCAAGATTCCAAATGTATAGGTACAAGGAGCTTTTATGTTACCTTTAGACTTCTACAATTAGAATGTTAGCACAGCTGAAACAATTTTAGTGAGTCAATGATATTTTACCTTTTAAAGGCATGTTTTAAGTTCAGAGATTTTTAAAAATTCTCTTATGACTTTGTGCTTTTGGCTATTAGAAATATGAAAAAGTTGTTCAAATTTATTGTAAACATTAAAATAAAAATCAACATGACATGACATTGTAGTGGACACCTGTAAAAATAACCAAACTGAGTAAGACTGGCAACACCACGTGCTAGTGAGGGTCTGAAGAACACTGTATTACCAAACACTGCTGGTGGAAATGCAAACTACCACTACTATTTGGAACAACTATTTGGCAACTGTTAGCTACTAAATTTGACATATATGTACATCTATATCCTATAATTTAGCAATTCCAGAAATGCATTTGCTTGTGCACCAAAAGAAATTGTACGGTTTTCGTAGCACCGGTATTCATAACAGCCAAGAACTAGAATCACCCAAATTTCTATTAACAGTAGAGCAACTGGGGCAAATTGTGGTATGTTCATACAATGGGTTCCTCTAGAGCAATGAATGAAGGCATTACAACTGTACTCAACAACTTGGATGATTCTTAAAAACAGTATTTAGTAAAACAGGTAACACAAGGGCATACGCAATAGGATTCCAATTACATAAAGCTCAACCCCAGAAAATTTGGACTGTGGTATTAAAAATGAAAGTAATTCTTTCTTTAAGGAGGAGGATGTTGGGCTTCTGGAGAGCTGCTGATGTTCCGTCTCGTTTCCTGGATTCTGGCTACCACATGATTTCACCGAGATAAATGCTTATGACTTGGCCATTCTTTTGTATATGCCATATCTCAATTGAAACACAATTTAAAAAACTCAAAGAATTTGAATTAGAGAAGCAAAAGAAAGAGAGTTTTATGATTTGTATTGCCAATCCTTGTAGTTCCCAGTGGGATTTATTCAGAAACCAATGTTCATTTGGAAAGGAAAAAATGTCAGCCCAATACATACCCTTGCCATACCAATTTGCCAAAATAATTCATTAGAATTGGGGGAAATATATGCAGTGCATTGATGGGAACTATACCAATGAGATAAAACTAATCTTAAACAGTTTGCAGTTTTAGAATGACCCCAGTGTCAATCAGAATACAGAGCTGAGAATTAGAATTGGGAAGTTGTAAACTGGACAATGGTGACAAGGGCAAAGCAGAGATAAGAGGCCAACCTCAAGCTGTCCCTTGACAAATAAAACTAAGGCAAAAGCAAAATTTCTACAGATATGTAGCACACGTGTTGCAAAGTCTTCTGTACTATGCATATTCTACTTACTATTATGTTGTGTACTCAGGAAATGTTAAGACAATCATTTAATTTGTTAGTGATAAGTTATAATCATTAGATTTTTGTAGTTCAGCATACAGTTAGAAAATATATGAACACGCCTACTAATAATATAAGTACACATTTTAAGGCAAATTTAATCCCTCATTTTAAGGGGGAAAATTCTGTCCTTAAGAAAATAGAGTTCAAATGAGGGATCTGTATATTTTAGGATCCCAAGAGACTTTTGTGAACAACTGGCAGCTAAAATGAATCAGAATCAGATAAGAGCTTCCATTAAGGCACCAGAAATAGTTCACCATGGTTGAGGGATCCCAAGGCTGGCTTCTCCTATGAAAGTCCAGAGAGCACAGGCTCCATTCTAACAGGGGTTGCTCAAACTAAACTGAAGAAGCTTAACATATTATCACGGCCCAGGGTCAAGAAGTGAATTATTAATTTTCACCCCCCAAAAATATTAGATTGAACCACATAAAACTTTTATTTTTATAGGTCAAAAAAGCTGAACATTGGACATTTCATACGATTTAACTTAATATATACAGAAATGCAATTATTGTTAGCAGTATAAAAGGATCCCTCCCCCCAAAAAACACATTGTGAATGTAAATGATGGCAGTCTAGTCTTTGAGGACAGCTCTGATGCCAATACGTGTGTGGACAAAACACACTTGCCCCACATACTTTGCCAGTGTTGTGTATTTAATCCAACCAAAGAGAATAAAACTATAAGGAAAAAAGTTTCTTAATGATTTCAGGATGTCGAGAAGTTACAATGATATTTCTCTAACCACACTTGTGATTGACAATCCTCTAGAAAAAAAAATATACTATAGATTTCTTTTAACTTTTGAAAATTGACTTTTTATTACATTTACTTGTTTTAAATATTTTATTGATTTATAATTACCTACAACAGAATGCAAAGACCTTAGCTGTTCCACTCAATAAATGGTGACAATTGTATATACATTTTATCAACACCCAAAACAAGATATAGACCATTTTTATCATCTGAAAAAGTTCCCTCATCTCCCCTCTACCCTTCCCAGCTAAGTACTTTCTGTTTCTGATTACTCAGAATAATCCTTTGTACATGTTGGAAGGAAAGAAACAGACAAAACAAGCAAAATTTTGTCATCTTTCTTGGAGTTTGTAGTGGACACTTAAAAATAACCCATACAACTGTGTAAAACAGGAAATTAGACTAAAAGGTTTAAATACTTTAACATTTTGGTATTTCCTAATTCATCTTATATTAATGACAATCAATCAAATGTTGTTCATTGTTGGACATACTCATTGATGGATATGTCCATCATTGGGCACGTTGGAGGTAACACAAGTGAAATGAGGTCACAAGGCATATGGTCGTCAACAGAAAGTCTCTTGGAGAGACTATAGCTAGCAAGTTCAAACTGCATTACAGTGCAGTGTGGTAAGAATACTGGAAAAATCTAAGGTACAAAAATCATTTCTGTGATCTGCCTCTTGCTTCTTACCAGCCCTGCAATGTACTCCCACAATGCCTGATTTAATAATACAAAAATGAAAACATCAGTGCTTGCCAGGGACTGGACTTCGGGAGAGAAAATTGACCACAGAGTCACAAAGAAACTTTCTGATATGATGAAAATAGTCTACATTTTGATTTGGATAATGGTTATAACTGGGCATTTATCAAAATTCATAGAACTATATACCTAAAAAACAGAGAATTACATTTCAAAAACTTGTTTTTTAAAATAAAACACAACATCAATAATGAAGAAAAGAAAATGATTACCTAGTAGTCCGAGATCTATTGTACTTAGAAAGTAAATTGAAATAATCTGTGAGAACACAACATTAAAATTTTGTAGTGTAAAACTTTATTTTTAAAATAGTCTGCATAAATTCTTGTCATCTTTAACAGAGAGCTTCAGATATCCTTACTGTCCTCAGATAAACCATTCTATGATACTAGCTCCTGGAAACACTCAGCAAACAGTGTAAACTTGAGCAAGAATATGAATAATATAGACTGTGTTGTTTTTAAAATTTGTTCTACTGTGTTGGCTGGACAGTATGAACTTAGATGGGATGTTATAAATATTAAGGCAGTCACTGGATTTTTATTTTTATCTATTTTACAGAGACTGATATTACATTCTCCTGGACAATAGAGTCTCAAGTATAACTAAAATGTAATAAAAAATTTAGATTGCTTCAATGTTCACATAACTGAAATTAAACCACATACTATATACTAGAAACTTTAACTTAAACCCTTTTGTGAACAGTGACAATGCCCATTCTTATGAAAATCTTGTTAAATATAATTTCTTGCCTTTCATTCTCTAAAATAAACAGGTGGTTCTTCTCCCAATGGTTACATTTCACTATGTAAATGTGCAGTGACCTCCCCCAACAGCCTTATGTCACCTCAACTGGTAAAGGTTTTGTACTTGTAGGTGTTATGTTTATCTTTTACAAAATGTATTGTTAAAATCAAAGAGCTTCATACATATAAAAATGAATATTTCTCCAGGGAAGCAGTAAGGTAGAAGCATAATTCTTTTGCTCCTTCACTGATGCTGACAACTTCTAAAACCAACACCACACACACACACACACACACACACACACACACACACACACACAACTTAGGTTGAAGAACTTCCTCAATATTCTTTAGAATTAATGAATTAATGTTACTTGGGATCCTCAACAGATTAATACAACACCCATTTTTCCTGTCCTCGGGCCAGAGATGGAAAGTCATTGTTTCTAAGGCAATGGGACAAGCCCCAACCCAAGTGGCTGTCAAACCGGTGTAACCCGCACTACACAGGAGCTCTTTTCTACTAAAGCACCAAACCAATTTCAGAAGCAAGGCTACTTGAGAATGACAGATTAGCTTCTGGGAAGGTTGACTTAGCACAGTGGGGAGCTGGCTTAAACACTAAGAAGCAGAGCAGAAATATAGATTCCCTGAATGAAAAGTTATT
Source organism: Trachops cirrhosus (assembly GCA_028533065.1). NCBI lineage: Eukaryota > Metazoa > Chordata > Mammalia > Chiroptera > Phyllostomidae > Trachops > Trachops cirrhosus. Next base: position 29,488,458 of record CM052545.1, on the reverse strand, counting down.
TTTCTATCAGGACTGTGAAGGAGAGAAAAATCTACAGGGTCACAGCCATTAGCACTTGCCATTTTTATTGCTAAGTTTAATAAAAAATGTCATATAGAGATCGGATCACATCATTAGTTCTAGAGAAAAAGACAGGGAAAGTATAAGTGAGATTGTCTCCAGGATGAAATAGGAAATGATATAAAGAAACCTGAGTTCCTCATAAACTTTGCACATGGTGGTGTGGGCATGAAAAAAAAAGAAATCAATGAATCAATGCATACGCACACACACACGCACACACACACACTCTGATTGACCTTATGAATTCCCCTCCCTCAGATATTTTTTATTTAGAGAGGTGCCTGTGACCTATAGAGAATAGCACAGGACTAGTGTTTTGAAGAGTAAGCTGGATTTGTTCAAGAAAAGTATGCCCCAACAGGCGAACACCCAGAGGGGAGGTATCTCTATTCTGGCATAATGAAGGGAGCTCTGACTCGGGCATCAGCATGTGATAGGTCTGCATTTGAGTCTCATTCTATCACTATGGGTATCGAGATCAAGTCTGAGCTTTGGTGCTGTTGTGATAGCATTGCGTCCAGGGACACATTCACAAAACTTACAACTTCTGCTCACACCTCTTACCCATATGAGGCAATTAAATCCAAATGGGAAATGTGTTACAAAGTCAGCAAAAATGAATCGCTTTCATATAAAAGTTGGATTGATACCCAGGGTAGTCTAAGTCATAAAGACAAAAAATAGAATGGTGGTTGCCAGGAGCTGGGCGCAGGGAGAAAAGGAGGAGGTATTGTTTAATGAGGATAGAGCTTCTGTTTTGAAAGGTAAAAAAGTTCTAGAGGTAGATGTGGCGATGGTTGTGCAACAGTGTGCATGTACTTAATCCCTCTGAATGGTAATTTTAAAAATGGTTGAGATGGTCAATTTTTTGTTATATATATTTTACCACAGTATAAAAAATAGCTTCAAAATTGCATTGAAATAGTTATAAGGTCCTGTGTCTAAAATAAAACCTCTTACTTTCAATACATTTGAATCTAAGGGACTAAGTTTTACAAAACAAATTTTGTTGTTTGTAGTGGCATATGTGAAAGAAATGGAAGAGAAGGAGATTGAGGTGAGAGCTGCCCCAGAAGGCAGTTCTCGACTAAGTTTACTTATGACGTGGACCCGGAAGGCAAGAAGACACACTCACAGCCATTCTAGTAATCTTCGGGAGGAACAAATATTACTGTTTTGTCAACATTGATCCCTCCAACTAGCACAGTTGCTGGAACATTGTCCAACCTCAATAAAATGTTGTTAAATAAATAAATAAATAAATAAATATTTGTCTTTTAGTAAAACATAGCTCTATTAATGGTCCATGGTCTTACTCATTTGATCATATTTAAAAAATTCTCCCTATCCTGAATGGAGATGGGGGAGTAAGTTATTTAATGTCTCTGAGACTCAGTTTCACCATTCATAAAATGCAGTCCCTGCCCCCACCTCTTGATATAGTGACACTATATATGTGTGTGTGTTTGCGTGTACATATCTATTATATACACATATATTTAAAACATACATTTACTTTTTAAAAGATTTATTTATTTGTTTTTAGAAAGAGGGGAAGAGAAGGAGAGAAACATCAATGTGTGGTTGCATCCCGTGCGCCCCCAACTGGGGACCTGACCAGTAACCTAGGCATATGCCCTGACTGGGAATTGTACTGGTGATCCTTTGGTTCATAGGCCGCCACTCAATCCACTCGAGCCACACCAGCCAGGGCTAAAACACACATTTTAAATAATGCCTTACTTAGCATATGTTATGCATTTAATAAATAGTAGCTATTTCTTCATTATTGTTATTGTAATATTTGTTTTAAATAAGTATGATATAGATCTTGTCTAATTCTTTGGTTAGCTGGTTATGAAGAAGTTTGTTCCTTCCACCATTCAATATATAGTCAACAGGTGTATTCCTAAGGCAAAAACAATTTAGGAACAGAGCTTAATTATGAGGCTGTCAAGAGTTAATACAAGTCACTATATTTTGATTAATTGATTTCTTCATTTATCAATTCAGTATTCTTTTATCAAAGGTCTACTGTGTGCTGGGCACCATGTTAGGATCAAAGAAGTCCCCACTTTCCAGGTATGTAAACTGAGGAAATAAACCCATGAGCAAATGATTTGGTAAAAGGCACTACTTCTTTTATTATAAAAGGCAGCTCTGGAATAAAGAGAAGGGTAAAGGTCTGGAATGCGTCCTGCTCCAGGCTTGTTTACGACTTCACTGCGCAGACTGCAAAGCCCACACGAGGCGTTTATGCTGGGATACAATAACACTGTAGTGATTAACTAGGAAGATAATTTATTTCCAAGTGGAAGATGAATTGGAGGGAGGAGAGGTTGGGCGATTTGAATTTCTGCCTTCTGGCACAACAGTAACAGTAGGGTTCACTTACTTTCTTACAGCCGAGTATCTTTACCTTCTCTCTTCAGAGCTCTTGGAAATAGTGAGGGACATTACAAAGTGGTGAACATAAGGCAGTGTGACGGCCTGGGCACTCTGCACTGGCACAGCTGTCGTGTGACCTAGCTGTGCCTTGGTCCCCCCCACCACTTGTACGTTTAGAGATGGCTGTGTTGTCCATTTGGCCCATATTTTTTAGAATGAAAACTATTATAGGTCCCATTACCAATATGCAAGAATTTAAAAAAATTATGCACTGAAGGAGAAATTACTGAAGACAGAAATATAAGTTTATTAAATGTATACCATATATATTCTTATAACAGACCATAGAGGCAGGTGTAAACTTCTAGTCTTCCTCCGTGACTCTACACTTATTGATGTAAGTGTTGGAAAACATCTGGAATACCATTTTAAAAGTATCATTTATGATTTAGTAAGCATAAATCAAAACCTCAGGAATGCAAAATATATCTAGAGTCTCGAATAGTATAAAATACATGACTAGTTAGATTTCATGGACCTCTGTGTATATGTGACTGCGAATTTATTTCTTCACACATACAATTCAACTGGGAAATTATTTCTTCACACGTACAACTTACTTCCATACAACACATATGATAGGGCAAAAATGCTTGAAGACTCACTAAGACCTATTCATGTTAGAGAAACAAAAGTATCCCCATTTCATTTAAAATACCAGAACATTAAAAAAATAAAGGGTTCTCTGGGTAAAAAAAGACATATGTTTTTCCATTAATCCTCTTTTTCTTAGAAGAAGAGAGAGGTAATACACATGTTTGAGAGGAGAAGAAAAGGATGTAAATTGAGAGTGTTTTCATGGTTGCCAGATAGTAGGAGGGTTTGGGGGAATGGGTGAAGAGGTGAGGGGATAAAGAAGTACAAATTAGTAGTCACAGAATAGCCATGGGGATGTAAAGTACAGTATGGGAAATGGAGTTGCCAAAGAACTAATAAGCATGACTCATGGACATGAACAAAGGTATGGGGATTGCCTGAGGGAGTTGGGGGTGCTGGTCGCAGTGGGGCAAAGGGAGAAAATTGGGACATCTGTAATAGCATAATCAATAAAATATAATTTTAAAAAATGACCCTAGTCATTCGTTCAAAATGTTCTGTTCCCAGGCATAGTGTCCATTGTGCAGGTCCACCAATGTGTTTGAATGAGGACCATAGCAGGTGGTACAGATGCATGTATTTAAAATGGGTAGGAAGTTTGGATTGAGAGAATCAAAGAAGGAGAAAGAATGTTTGAAAACTGGAATCCAAATCAGAGATAAGGAAACCAGAAGCCAGTCGTGTGTAGAAGCATAAATAACATGAAGACAGTACAATACGTTGTGCTAGAATTGAGTTCTGTGATCAGGAAACCAGAGAGGGCATAAAGGGGAAGGAGGTGGGGAAATGGACCTCTATCTGCTTGAATCCTATCTAATTTTTTAAAAAAGGCTAAATAACCTTCTCGTAAGCTTAAACAGCCAGAAATGTCTTTGTCAAGGACCTGCAACTAGCTCTTTAAAACATAATCATCAAGGAAGACAGGGAACCTCTCTCCTAGTTTTGCATCAGGGTAGGAGCCAAACCCTGAACTACCTCCTATGAGAAAGATATGAAAAGTTGATTTAAATTTTTTATAAAATCAATTACCTAACACCGATGGTCCCCTCAATGACCATGTAAATTTAGGACAAATGATATGTGACAAATAGTGCTGTGAAGTCCTCTTGAAAACCAGTTATTGTTTATCCTGAGAACAATCATATAATAGATTGTATCTGCTGACTATATAAAAAGGTAGGGTTTCTGTCTGTCTCTGAATATCTTTCAAGAATTACCTGTGATACATACCACATTCTGGTTTAACTGTTATTCAGTAACAAAACTGTTACTTCCCTTCTACATTTGTGGAGAGGTTTTCTGGGCTGGGAATCCATTTATCTATCTATCTATCTATCTATCTATCTATCTATCTATCTATCTATCTATTTTGCTCAACTTTGAGCAAAAACTGATAGCATTAATTACCTATTTCTTAAATTATTCCACTGTAACCTCAAAATGATCGTCAAGATCTCTCACCCATTGTTTCATTATGGTTCTTTAAAAAAATATTTATTTGACTTTAGAGAGATGGAGAAAGGAAGAGAGAAAAAACGTCGACTTGCTGCTCCACTTATTCATGCATTTGTTTGTCGACTCGCGTGTGTAACTTGACCGGGTATCAAACTCACAACCTTGGCACATTGGGACGAGGCTCTAACCAACTGAGCAACCCAGCCAGGGACATTATTGTTCTCCTTCTGAGAAAGTAGCATCTTCTGCTCATCATGCTTTGAAATGCTGTGGTTCACTTTACTTCATTCTTCTTTTCTGGTGTCTAATATAGCTAATTATAAAATCTTAATAATTTTTCCTTGTTCTATCTAGAACTTTTATATCTGTTCTCTCTTTATCTCTACTGCTGCCTCTCTGATCTTGATGGTCAATAATTTGTACCTCCTGAGAGTCTTTTTATTCATTTACTTGACTTTAGCCTCTCCAGCTCTAAACAAGTTCACAGAGTGTTTCCTAACCAATTGTTTTGTTGAGGCACTCTACCAAATGTCATATGAAATGTGCATAGGCACCTTATTGCTTACATGTGATCACTTTGTGGTAGCTGTCAAGGTCTTCTGTTATCTTGGTTCCACTAGATTCATATGATCTGATTTCCATTATTCTCTAAGACACAACATCCTCAATATATTCATACTCTTCTAATTATTTTTTCTTTTTAGAACTCTAACACATGTTGTTTATTACTAATCTCAAATCTTGTATGGCAACAACAAAAACATATAATCTATCACTAATATACTGAATTGTAACCTCACTGATTAGTCCAAGATGAATCAATTCATAGAGCCCAAACTGAATGTCAGCTCTAGGCGATGCCATCCATGAATGTTGAAGCTTTCTAAAAACATTCTATGAAGTGCTTTATGAGCTACTCCTTTCTTAAGCTTTCCTGAGTTTGGTCTATGATAATTTATTATTGTACAATAACAGTTTAAAATGGATGTACTGAAATGTATGTATCTTATTATGTGTTGTCTAAAATGGTTCAGGAGGTTGGACTTTAATCACATGGCTATTGTTCAAATGCTTATTCTTTTTAATATTGTCAGTGATAAAAAAAATCACAAGAGATGGGGTTAGATTTTTAGCCACAACAAAAAGTAATTCATAGTTAAGTCTGTGGAAAATAGATGATCAACCTAGTAATGCAATTTTACAGTGAAAAACGAAGTGTGACTCTGAAGCAATGAGCTTATTTATCTACTTTTTTTTTTTTTTTTGCAGAAATCTTAGGCCAGTTTAAAAGATACATTCTGAACGTCAGAATCACTGGAATAAGTAAACTGTGTTTTCACATCACTAACGTGAAGGTGCTTCTTTGCTGGTTGGCAGCACCACTGGGCATTCTGTGAGTGACTTGGTGGGGCAAACCTCTCGCCACCCCAGATCCAGGTATTGAGTGCAACTTGGTGTGGAGGTTGCAGTCCGTGAGAGTCATTCGACCACTAGTTTCTGGTGGTGGCAACACTGAAGGAAGAGGGCTGGCTCGCTTTGCTCCCACCAGCTGGGTCCCCAGGAACCTCTCCAGCAGTTGACCGCTGGCAAGGGAGTCAGGCTGGAGGATGCCTCAGCCAGTGGGTGTCAAGCACCACTTGTAGGGCAGGGGACCCTGGGAGGGTCTGAGCTTGTTTAAAAAGTTTCCCCATGCCTGAGGGATATGATTATCAAATTAAAAAACCACCAGAGGCTGTGGAATAAAGAAAATATTTTGTATTTTAATTTTAAAAAGTGTTTTAAGGGGCCTTGTGTTTTTGTGTTGCACTGAGTGAGACAAATGAGGTAGCTGGTTCTGCTTCTAGTCATTACTACTCAATGGTTATCCTGGAAGCCATTATGGCTTTTTGTTGTTGTTGTTGTTATTGTTGTTTTTGGGGGGTTTTCACTTCATTTGGACTGAATTCTAACTTGGTTGCACTTATTTTTGGTTCCCAGTTAAGCACCTGGTTACTAATGGTAGCATTTTACAAATTAAGTAGTAGCGAAATAATACAAAATTAATTGCAAATATAAAACAAAGCAATAACTGATCATGCAGGAAAATATTCTGCAATAAATCAGCAGACACAAATTGGGATTATCACTCATAATAAGGCTTGCTTAAACTGTGTTAGTTGTCAATACTTGAGGATGACCTCTGAGAAGAGAACAATGAACAGGCTGCTTAATGTTAACAGAGAGGTTTATGCATAGACTAGATAGAAAGTAGACTAATCCTTAAATCTTTGGTAAAATATCTATTTTGCAGAGATTTTTAAGAACCCATTTTTGCTGACAGCAACCAGAGGGGAGAGAGGAGAGGGATAATGGGGGAAATTAGGGGAAATGTCCATCAAGGAACATGTATAAAGGACACATGGACAAAGCCAAAGGGGGTAGGTTTGAGGGTGAAAGGTGGGAATGGGTGGAGCAGGGAGGGGGGACATGGTGGGGTGAAAATAGAGACCACTATACTTGAACAACAATAAAAAAAATTCAAAATGGAAAAAAAAGAACCCATTTATGCCAACAGTGTTAAAGAATTCTATTACCTAAGACAAAAGTAGACAGTCACATACTCTCATAAGAGAGCTAAACACCAGCTGTCAAACTGAAATTACACCATAGTTCCAATTTTCAGTCAGTTCCCTATTCACTGGATACTTTTAGTGAAATAAAATAAGAATGCAATTTAATTTATCGGGTAACATCTTTAAAAATTAAATATAAGTACTAAAACAACCTATGAGGCATTTGTCCTTGTAGATGATTAACTCTAGAAATCTTGAAGTGACTATAGCTTCAGTAGTTGCAAGATTTTTATTTTTTATCACTTTCTTGTATTATTTATTCATTAATTATTGTATTATTGTGCTCTCTTTAAAATCATTATATTGGTATTCTGTTAGAGCTGTCCCCATTTTCCCCCCTTTGCCCTCCTCCGCCCAGCCCACCTCCCGCCACCCCAAGCAATCTAGCAAGCAGGCTTCTGTGATGCTCCATAGTCCTCTAGGATCTCAGAAAGAAGTCACATGACTTCAAGCCCCACACCTGCTAATGAAAGCTCAAAGAAAATTCTAGTTTTTAATGCTGTGCAGCACTCTTTCAGCTCTTTTGAGACAGCTCAGGCAAATTGCTTTAAGCCTTTTCATTTACTCTTTCATGACCCACTTTTTGCCACATGCTATATAACTCCCCACTGATCTAAAGAATGCATTAGCCACAGACTATTGCAATGAGTAGTTTTTTTCTAAGAAACATTTAGAAGTCTCACTGATATGTAATCAACTTTCTCAAAAACTATCAAGGTCTTAATAGCATTTCTGGGCTCTTCTAGTACTTCAGCTCTACTGATGGTCATTGATGTCATCTAAATACAAACCAGTTCCAGTGGCTAATGCAGACAAACCAAGGCTTCCTGTGTCTAAAAGTGTGATGATCTTTTTTCTCATTTAAAAATTATATTCAGGTGATTCTTGTACATATCAGAAAGCAAGTATGATCACAGATGTCTTACCTTTCTACAAATATTGTTTACATTCAGAATAACTTCAATAAGTTATATAACATCTTATTTTTCTTTGAAAAGCTGAATACTGTCATAACAGTGAAATGTTTTCATAAAATTGTCAATATTATTTCAAAGCTATTAAAATTTTCTTATGCTCTCATTGTATATTTACCCTTAAAAAAGAAAAATATCATGAAGTCAGTGCAAGGTTATTATCAACAACAACAAACCACTCACTTTTTATAATTAAAATAATTTAAGAGTGCCTTAAATATTATTTAATCTTCTAATGCCTCTAAGAGGAAATGCTAATATAATATTTTTAAGACTGTGATTCAGAGAGGTAATTTGTCAGAGAATGCAGAGGTAACAAATGGAAGAGCAGGATGTAAAACTCATTTGTCCTATCAAAAACTGAGAATTGATTATTAGGTCAATTAATATTAATAAAGGTAAGATTAAATTTGAATGCTAAAGATGTAATAAAAATGCTTTAGGACCAGAGAAGGTAGGCAGGTAAGTTTTCCCTTTAGTACCTGTATTGAATATTTTGCTTAAAAGAGAAGAATTTCATACGTGGGACGACCTGAAAAGGGCTGAGTCTTTGATGATGAATTTTGAAAGGAGGTATATATATATCTTGGACTGGGTGCCTTTGCCAAAGAGGTTTGTTTTAATTCTGGAATATCAATTAGAACAGGGATGGAGGGCAGTCCTAGAGGCTGGCTGCTTAAAATTTGCAGAAAGCTCTGGCGTTATGTAATGATTTTAAGTGTGAAATCCAAACTTCCTTCTAGCTTCTCTAACTCAGTAATCTAACATATAAAATGAATTAAGTATTCTAATTTTGCATTTATGGTGTCTCTTCAACCTGAGACAATGCAGAGAGAGGGAGAAAGAGAGAAAGAAATTGATCCTTGAATCTCATAATACAGGGATATTTTTTAGAAAGCTAATTACTTTTGGAGGGCATATTCTGCAAGAAAAATGCTGTCAAAACATTCTGTGATATTTCACACACACACATCTCTTTACTTATTTGAAAATGAACTTGTAAGCATCACATAGAATAGGAAGGAAAACAATAGTTTCATCAACAGGTCTTACATTACTGATTATTATTTAGCAGTTTCATAATCTATAGTGGTATAGGGAATAACAATATTTATCAACCAATTAACACATAAAAGGTTATTAAAATATCTAGACTAAATCAGTAAAATATAATATCAAGTATATTTAAAATTAATTTAGAAGTGCTATTGTTTTAGATTAATGATATTTCTAGGTACAATATAATGTTATCTTTCCATTTCTTTACACAGCATTTGGCACACAACAGTCACTTGAGAAATACTTGTTGAATTGAGTTCCAGTTATCTATATTAATAACCCAAGGTAACATTGTTGAGAGGCCATTGTGCTTAAAATTTTAAATATGTGTTCGAATCCTTTCTCTCCTCTTTGTGACATATGAGTCTTTGGGCAAACACGTAAAATATCTGAGGTATAATTTCCCCTTTTAAAAATTAAGACTAAAAGAATATTTAGAATGCAGGGTTCTTAGGATGATTAAGTATTATTATAATGTCTGTGTAAGTGCCTAGCACAGTACATGAAACATAATAGGATTTGTATGAATTCATAGGATGAACACAGTAAAGTTGTGAAGCAAAAAAATATTGTTTGCTTGAGAGTGAAAAAAGTCTTTAAATTTCAAAAACATTTTCAATTTCAGAAATATTTCAGCTTCTAAAAGTAGATAACTTTTCCTTCCAGCTATTCTGGTATACTTTTAGTGTCATTTATTTTATTTTCCCACATTCTCAACCAGGAACTGAAAGCCAAATCTCAGAAATTATATCAAGTTCAAATTTAATTGTCTTAAAGTGTTGGTCTACGAGCCAGAGATCAGAAATCACTTTTGCTCTTTGTGGACTGTGGAATTAAAAGATTTCTAGTAAAGAAAGACCAGACTTCCAAATACTGTGGCTGATTGAATACTTTGTACTTTCAGAATTACATAATACCTGTAAATTATTTAAATAATACATGCAGATTTAGTTTAAATTGACAATTAAAATCATATACAATTATAGAGAAAAGTTGCAAATCTTAGTAACTAACAAGAAGCTTGAAATGTTTTTGTATTCACTGGAACTCTCTGAACACTGAGTTTCCAGGCTAAACTGTCGTTGACAGAAATATTAGCCCTGCCACCTAATGGGCTGACACATCAAATTTGTGAAACATAACAAAACCTTAATGTCTCAGCCCCATTTGAAGAGGCTGAAACTTGTTGAAATACACTGAAAAGTTATAAGTGAAATAGGAAAGAGACAATAAACTCTGTTTTGGATTTACCATAGAGTCATAACTCATTAAATCAGACATGTGCATGATTGCTCTTATGTGCTCGAGACCAAAGCATGGCAATGGGCTTTTAAATTGAAGAATGCTCTTGAAGCAACACAAAACCTGGGTACATGGAAAGCACTTTAAAACATGCAGTGATAAGAGAACAGTACGTCAGCCACCTATGCTATGAGAAGGTGTAAGGGCTACTTCACTGAGGACATTTGGAGTCACCATGAGGTGTCACCATTCACCTGGCTAAGCAAGATCTATAATCTTCTCCTAGGACATAGCTACACATCTTTTATGGTCAACTAGCTATCTTTCAAGCTTTTCCAAGTCAATTATGTAAATGCAACTTACAAGAATTTTAAGCAGCTCAGTCAATGTGCTGGTGGCAATCAAAATCCCCCCTTTCCTTGTAACCCAAGGTCAGGGTCCATAGCAGCCACTGCATCAGAGGATGGCAAAGGCTCTGTAGGATCAGAATTCTAAATAAGATGTGTTGCCCACAAAATCTACTTTGGATGCAATAGTATCCCTGTCAAGATCTTATTATGATTCTTCCCTTTACCTCCTACACAAAGAAATTACTTTAAAGTTACCGAATTTACCTTGCATGTCATTATTTCAATGCTATAATCTCCATTTGTGGTTATTTTGTATGTAATTATACAGTATCAAATAGAAGGGTTAGACATACATCCAAACTTTCATAAAATAACTGAACTAAACTAAAATAATGAAGGTTTCCTCTAGTGACTGCACCCATCTAGGGGCCACCACTGCTGGCACAACACAGCCCTGGCTCGGGACTCTGGTGACATTTTACAGCAAAGTGAAGCCAAATATCTTCCCTTGTCAGGCCGACTTATAAAAACCATAACTAGTGCATATGGATAAGATGGTGGTTGGGCAGGGGTGAGTCTTGTTTAGTGCAAGATAGGGATTACAAAGAAGAAAGTGAGAGATGGTGAGGAAACCTTTCCTAGTTTCCTTAAACTTGGAAATGGCATCTACAGAAAGAGCAAAGGACCTAATAATAGGACTAGATGAAACCATCCCATTAAAATTCTGTTCAACTTTCACACTGGCCATGGCTCTCATCTCACCACCAGAAGGGAGTTTTGATGTGGACCCTGGCTCGTGGGGTCTGCGTCATTATGGATGAAATGAGACATTCACACTAACTACTGAGTCCAGTGGAGAAAAAGGAACAGCATGGCTTTTCTCTCAAGGGGAGCAAAAGCCTCAACCCTTGCTCCAATGAGCTTTTATTGTCTTACTGGGCGCATTACAAGAAGGTCCTCATTAACTATGCACAGGCTTGCTTTAGGTGGTTACCTTTTACAGAAAACAAAGGAGCCAATGCTGCTAATCACATCACAAAAGAGAGATATTTGCAAATGAAAAGGCCAAAGTAGTTGGACCGGTTACACTCCTCTTTGGAAGGTTTGCATGGATTTTAGGAAGTTGCTTTGCATTAAATGTCCTCAATTCAGGGTGAGGGAGTTTTAGCAAAAAGCAAGACTCATAGCGGCCTAGGTACATTGCAGACATGATTCCCCACAGGAGAACCTATCTGTGGGCGTGGGTCCTATGCATCTCCGAGTGGGAACTGGGCCCACGCCACGCAGAACAGTCTACTACAAGTCTGAGCCGAAAGACAGATTTAAAACAACAATTTAAAGCGACAATTTAAAGCTACACTTAGTAACATAGTATTTTTCCATAGCATTATATAGTTTACACAGTGTTCTTTATACGAATATATAGATGCTATATCTAAATGTAAAGTGGATGACTTAAAAAACTGTCATGGTTTAAAAGAAAGAATCTTGCACCGGGGCCTGATTTCAGCTCTACTACTTAGAACTGTGATCTTGAGGATATTCTTACACTTATGTGAGCCTCTGTTTCCTCAGTAGGCTTTGCTTCTAAGACGACCCAATCACAATGTTCACCTCATAAAGTTATAGTGAAGAGGTAGAAGAAAACCTAGTGAGGAATGATATTGAACCTGTCAATGACGGGTGAGTTTGTCAGGATTTTACTTAGGAAAAAAGCACCAAAAAATTAATATGACATTTCTTAAAACTCAAAATTTGTGGCACAATTCATACTTTTTACAAAGATTAAAAATAAATACAAATGGACATTTGGCATTCATTTAAAATCCATTTATAACTTACTACAAAGTGTAATGAGTTAGCGAGCAGCTAGTCCTTGCCAGACAAGTATCACTAACACACACAACAGACCATCAGAGTGATACTTCTGTCACTGTTGTACTAGAGCTCCCAGGTCATGCAAAATACTTAAGGAAAACATCAAAGTGTGTAAATACTTGAAAGGAACAACTAACACATTACTTTCATTATTAAGTGGCATGATTATATAAGCATAAAATCCCAAACAATCCTCAGGAAAATTCTTAAAATAATTAGAAGTAAAATGCTTGATACAATCTCAATAGAGAAAAATCAATGCCCTGTTTGCATTTTACAGACAAATAAGTAATTAAAAAACTAAAACCACACCATTTACAATAGAATCAAATCAAAGAATGTAAAACTCTACACCCCCCAAAAATAAAAATAAAGAAGATATAAACATAAATGAACACCATATTTTACAGACTGGGAGATTCAATGTTATATTCAATGTTATTATAATGTTATTCAATGTTATAAATGTTAAGTCTCCCGAAATAGGTTTTGTAGAACTTGACAAGCTGACCCTAAAATATCTGAGTGAGAATGCAAATGGTCCATTTATACCTAGGATACTCATTAAAAATAAAAGATAAAAAGATGAGAGGACTTGTTCTACCAAAAAGCAACATTTATTGTAAATTATAATGATTAAAACAGTGTGCTACTGATACAAGAAAGGCAAATGTGATGATGAAATAGAAATTTAGAAATGGACAAATGATTTATGTAACAGGAAAGCAGTGGGGGAAATAGCCTTTTAAGTAATGGTCCCAGGAAAATTACACATTCATATTAAAAAACGGCACTTCCCTCCTATCTCACTCCATACTCAAGTGCCAATTACAGAGACTGTGGATCTAAGTGTGAAAGGTAAAACAAGAATGCCTATAAAGCATAACATAGGAAATTATGTTCTTGACATCAAGGTAGTAAAAGTACCAAATGGGACAAACAAAACAATATTAGCCATACAGGAAAAGACAGTTACTTAACCACACTGATACTTAGAATTTTCATGTTTTTTTATTAAAATATACCATTAAGAGAGTGCCAAGAGAAGACAAAGGTGAGGAAATATATTTGTACCATATGTAATAAAAAACAGTTCATCTCCAGAAGATATAACCAATTCCTAACAAAGCCACGTGTGCGTCAGAAATGTGCGCCTATGTACACCGGCAGATCTACACAAGTATGTTCACAGAAGCACAATTCCTAATGCTCCCAAACCGGGATATGTACAAATGTGTACTGACGGGAGAGAAAGCAAATGAATTATTTATATTCATTCAACGGGATGTCGTGCAATAACAAGAATGAATGACATATAACTACTCACAAAAGCAAAGGTAAACCTCACGAACACATGCTGAGCAAAAGTATCCACAGAGAGAATGCTTACTGTGTAATTTCCTTTATTCGAAGCTGTAACATGGCAAAACTAAATTATAGATTATAGGCATGTGTGCTTAGGTGGTAAAACTATAAATAAAATGAAGGATATAAACACCACAGAACTCAGGTGGCTTTTGGGAAGAGTGAGGGTTAAGAATTTGAAGCAGTCATGAGTAGGCTGCATTGGTCCTGACGATGTCCTGAATCTTGACCTGGGTGATGTTGACCTTAGAATTCTTCTATGATAAATCATGAAATAGTATATTTGTTTTTTTGCACACTGTTCTGCGTGTGTGTGTGTGTGTATGTGTGTATGTGTTTGTGTGTGTGTATATATATATATGAATATGTGTGTATATACTTTCCAATAATAAAAAACTAAAAACATAGAGAGAAAAGATAGAGACTCCACTAAGAAGGGGCAGAGAGAAGATGGGGCTTGCTATGGACTGAACTGCACCCCATACACCCCAGTTCCTATGTTGATGTCTAACTTCCTAATATTTCACAGGATAGTACTGGAGATGGGGCCTTTGGGAGGTAATGAGGTTTTGAGGGTGGGGCCCTCATGACAGAATTAGTGCCCTTATAAGAAAATACTCCAGAGAGCTTGCAACCCCCCTCTCTCTACCATGTGAAGACACTTTGAGAACGTGGCAATCTGAGAACCAGGAAGACAGCTCTCACCAGGAACTGAACCCTGTGGAAACCTTGATCTCAGACTTCTTAGCCTCTGGGCTGTGAGAAATCAATTTCTGTGGTTTTAGCCACCCAATCTATGGTACGTTGTTATGGCAGTCCAAGTTGACTAATACAGAATATGAGAAGAAAATTGCAGTGCTTAGAACTCACAAAAGGCTTGAATGCAGAAAATACAAAGAAATTATACAAAATCAGTAAGAAAGAGACAGACAATGCACACTTAGAGTGAAGAGGCACTTCACAAAAGGAATATATAGATGGCCAATGAACATGTAAAATGGCTCTTAAACTGATTGTTAATCATGGAAATATAAATTAAAACTATAGTATCATAGTACTGCACACTGATTTGGATGACTAAAGTAAAAAAGTATTGGCAAGGATGGAGGAAAATAGCAACATTAATAGACTATAGTGGGCATGTAAATTGGTTCAAACATTTAAAAAATTGATTTGACATTATATTCCTACTTTATAGCCCAGCAATTCCCATCTTGTATATGTGTCCAACAAACATACATGTACATGTGAACAAAGAGACAAGCACAAGATTATTGTCAACAGCATTATTGATAGTAATCCCAAATGGGAAGCAGCCATTACTAGTAATATCCCAACCCACAAAATTTGTGTGATTTGGGGCAAGAATACAAATCGAGCCAACATATACCTCATATCTAAACAATTAAAAGCTAAAAGTTTAAAAAATATAAAGTCAAGATAAACTGTATTCATTTTTTTCATTGCAGTGGAACAAATTGCCACAAAATTAGTGGCTCAAAATAACACAGCTGGTTCAATTATGTAAGTCAGAAGTCTGGAATGATGTGGCCGGATTCTCTGCTCTGAGTCTTACTGGCCTGAAATCAAGATGTTGGCTGTGATTATGTTTCTCAAGGGATCAGGCTTTTGAAAACCAGGCTTCCCTGGTTGTTGGCAATAAATAAATAAATAAATAAATAAATAAATAAATAAAATTCTTGAGCCTACAGGACTGAGGCTCTGTTTCTGTGCTGATTGGCAGTCAGGGCTGTTCTCAGCTCCTAGAAGTCACCAGCTGCCTTACCACATGGCCCTGTCCATTTTCAAGGAATTTCAAATCCTGATTGTGTTTTGAATCTCTGACTTTTCCTGTGACCAGCCAGAGAAAACAAACAGTCTGCTTTCTAAGGGTTGCGTGATTAGGTCAGGCCCACCTGGTTCATTTCCTAGTCTGAAGGTCAACTGGGCCATGTAACATAAACTAGTTTCAGATGTAAACTCCATATGTACAGTGTCAGTCCCAGTCTCAGTCTCAGTCCCAGTCCCAGGGCTATGCGGGCGTGGACAGCAGAGGGAGGGAACATACTGGGGGCCTCTTAGAAAATTGCCTACCACAGTCTGCTTTCTGGCTCCCAAAGACTGGTGTACTTTCCAAATGCAAAATTTATTTATTACCTCCCAGGAATCCCAAAGTTTTCATCCTATTGCTGTATCGTTTCAAGTCCAAAATTTCACCAGCTTTAAAGTCTAAAAACCTCATTATCTAAATCTAAACCAGGTGTGGATGGGGCTTCTGGGTATAATCTACGGTACTACTATAGCTCCTGAGACAGGGTAACTCTCCATCTCTGTATATGTAAAACTAAAGAGATAACTTACATTCCCATAATACTTCCCACCTACAATGATGCAACTGGAATAGTTAAAAGGGGGAAAATAAAAAGTGAAAAGTAAAATACATCGGTCCAATGCAGTTTTAAAGTGCAGCCTGATGAACTCTAGCCAGAGGACCTCACACGTCCTGTGAAGCTGCCTCCAGTCTCTGCTCCAGATCTGCAAGGCACACGTTTAATGTCTTAAAAGAGTAACTTGTATGATTGAATACTCCAATCTTTTTATTTTTCTCAAGTTATAGCAAAAGGTCTGACAGCTACAACCTCAGCTCTTTCTCTATGCCATGCTTTCAGAATCAACTCATAGATTTTGTCACCTTTCCCATCTGAATAAGCTGGATATTCCACACCATCAAGTCTCCCTATGTGGTTCAGTATGCTATAAGTAATACAACATAACCTAGTTATGGGAATAACACAGTTCTGAGGATTATGTCAGGCCTATATGTCCACAGGGTGAGGTGGGAAATATTAGGCATATCTTAGAATTTTCTCCACCCAATGAAGTGTTAACGATGTATTCTGTCCTTCGCTTTGGTCCTGCCATCTCTTTGTGGCTCAGGGAGAGCCGCAGCAGTCCCAGTGGAAACACAGAGTCAGAGAGGCACCATTCCTGCCCAGGTCTATGGGTGCTGCTGAACAGAACCAACAGACACACTGTTATATGTTCATAATTGAACATTGTTCAGTGATGACAATGAATGAAAAACTTTATCATAGGTCTGACAAACTAATGTTGGACAAAAACTAATAGAAATCCTATTTATATAAATTCAGACAGAGACAATATTAGGTGATTAGGTGATAAAATTATAAATAAAAGCAAAAAGTTATTATTAAAAACATCAGGTTGGTAGTTACTTCTGAAGTAGAGAAAGACGAGCTGGCTATTGGGAGCAGTCAGGGGGGGATTCAGGATGCTGCAACATCTGATTTCTTGACCTAGGTAGAAGTTACACAATCATTTGGTTTGTAATGCATTTATTTAGCAGAACACAGAGCAAAACTTCTATACTATTCTGTACATGAATTATATATGTCATAGTAAGCAAGGCAAAACAATATAATGGATTTAGAATCTGCACAGAATTAAAACTCTCATCCTCATCAATAGATTGATTACAGTAAAGCACACTTTATATCTCTGGTAACCAGAAAATGAAGGAAAAGATAAATCTCTAAAGATGATAATAAATTAAAAGAATGCTAGTTTTAAAGTACTGTGACAAAATTACATTTGTGTTTTTAATAATTACTTCTATCATGAAAATTAATTCATATGTCATTTGCTTAGTGTTTCTTTAAAGATATTTCATTTTGGAAATATATAAGATGACTTTAATTATCTTTCTTGATACATTTTATCAAAATTTCAATTGCAACACAGAGAACTATTTTTTTTTTCCTTGAAAGGTCTTTTATTTTAAAAGGAAGCATTCTTTATGTTGGGCCCAACTGCATACATGAAAGATCTGAATTAAAGTAACATTTACAGATGAGTCTTTGGGACACTTCATTTGAGTCTTTGGGGGGAGGTATTAATGAAATGAAGTGCCAGTTTTAAAATCAAGTTATATAGCACATGGTATAATTGTCATCCTATAAAATGCTAATGAATAAGATCAGATAGAAAGAGTTTCAGTGGAACCTTTTATCTTCTATTTCATTGACTGCTTCATATAATTTAATTTCACTGTATTCCAGTCCCACATAAAATGAAGAATTCCATTGTCTGCCTAGCTGCCATTTCTCTTGATATTTGAAATATATTTAATTATACAAGGTCACATCTGAAGAGATAAAACTCTCTGGAGAGAATATAAATGAACTTTCCACTATCGGATCACTTATGAATTCTTTATTACCCTAGAATTACATGATATTATTCTAAAGTGACATGAAATGTCTTACTTCTTGTCTTGCCCATTCCTGGAAGGAAACTGGAATATTAAAGAAAACTAATGCTTCTGAGAATCAGCTGCTCCAAAGGGTACAGTTTTTCGTTACTCATGCTTTGTAGTTGGCAGGCCATACCAGAAAGAGCAGTAGGAATAAACTAGTTATATTTAGAGAACAGAGTTATGGATTTTCTTTTATGATGAGGGACTAAAACAAATAGCAAATTGTAACATCTGTTTGCAATGTGTTAGAGATGACAATGCTGTTTATGATAAAATGTCTCATACCAACTGTTAATTAGAAGACTTTATCTATCACTCAAGTGCTCAAAAGCTATTTGCAGACTGTCTTTGCAGAGTGTAGCAATAGCACTATAAAAGAAACCAGAAGCCCTCTCAAAGCTTAGTATCCCATTTTAAATAGTGGATGACTAATAAAATGCACAGTCTATTTATGCTCTAGTCTATGCTATGGTTATGCTATCTCATTGTGGATATTATAATCCATATTTTGTATTCCTAGAAAACATCTATCTTAAAATTTAATAGACTCTGAGGAATTATATTTTTGCAAGTATGAAGGAAACACCTTTTCAGTTTTTCCTCTAAATTCCTACAACTTTTATTGTTTTATACCTGTTTGGGGAAAAAATTCCATTTTCAGCTAAAAAGTTCTTGATACAAGTCTCACTCAAAGGGACATTCTTGAAAGTAGCATTTTGCTGCTTTGGTGTGTGTTTGTAATTTTTGTAGATATAGGTAAATAGTACATCTATAAAATATTTCTATGCAACAGTAAATTTGATTATTTCACAATAAAAAAAAATAATAAGTGAATCTATAACATGGCCAAGCATGAGAATATCATAGTTGCTTTTCTAGACTAGAATACTGAACTTTTAGCCACCAAAAATACTTCTTATTCCTAAGGGAAAAGGTGTAATTTTCAAATCAATATGAAACTGATTATGCATCTATGTTTCTCAAAGAGGAAAATGAGAAATGCTTCCTATGGCAATATCACTTTACATATATCTAAATATTTTTAATAAAGTTGAAACAATTTTGACTCAAAATGATTAGCCAACAGAATGAAAAAGAGGAAATAAGTGAACAAACAGAAAACAATCAGGCCAAAGACTTTAACAGACATTCCACCAAAGAAGACACACAAAGAGCAGATAAGCCTATGAAAGATGCTGCACATCCCATGTAATCGAGGAAATGCAAATTAAACAGCAGTACCACTACATACCTATTAGAATAGCCAAAATCTGGAACCCTGACAATGCCAAATTCTGACAAGAATGTAAAGCAACAGTGATTCTTATTCATTGCTGGTGGGAATGCAAAATGATACAGAGACTTTGGGAGATACTTTGGCAGTTTCTTACAAAACTAAACATACTCTTATCATGATCTAAAAATCACACATGTTGATATTTTCCTAAATGAGTCAAAACTTATATCAGCATAAAAACCTGCACATCAATGTTTATAGCAGATTTATTTATAACCACCAAAACTTTGAACCAACCAAGATGTCCATCAGTAGGTGAATCAATGAATGAATAAATAAATAAATAAACCCCATACCATAGAATATTTATGTTAAATTAAATGAGCTATGAAGCCATAAAAAGACATGGAGGAAACTTAAGTGTATACTGTATTGTTAAGTAAAAGAAACCAATCTAAAATGGTTATATACTGTATGATTCCAACTGTGATATTCTGGAAAAGGAAAACAATGGAGACAGTAAAAAGGTCAGGGGTTGCCAGGGTCTGGGGTGAGGTATGGTGGGTAGAGGGATGACCAGGCAGGGCAGAGAGGACTTTTAGGGCAGTGAAAATACTATGATATACTACAATGATGGTTATATGTCATTATACCTTTGTCAGAACTCATGGAATACACAACCTCAACAGTGAACTCTAATATAAACTCTAATATGAACTCTAATATAAATATTCAGGTAATGGTGTGTCATTGTAGGTTCACAGACTGTAACAAATGCACCACTCTGATGAGAGATGCTAATAATGGAGGAGGTTGTATATGCATTGGTGTCGGGAGCATATGAGAAATCTCTGTATCTTCCCCTCAGTTTTGCTGTGAACATAAAATTGCTCTAAAAAACTAAAGTCTTAACAACAACAAAAACAACACCATCACCCTTGGATGTGGGGTAGTATAATGTTCTCAATATACAATCAGTTTATTTAATGGTAACTGGAAGTAAGCAGTAATTCCAAGTTTATTGGTATCCAGAGTAATTCCATGAACAGTAATCCAGAGAGGACTGGATGTGAAAAGAAAAAAAAAGTAAAATGAAGTGAAAAAATTTAATCTCTATTAATGATGATTATTTCAAAATGTAAGCTATAATCCAACTGATAATGCTGCGTGGCCCTTTGAAGAGTAGACGACTGTGTACTAAGAGGTCTGTGTCTGGTCCCTGCAGTGGCATTAACACGTTCTCATTCTTCATCTGAAAATGCGAATAGCACAGCCTGCCACGAGGGGTTGTTGTATAGTTTGAATGAGATGATGTCTTTATAATACTCCACACATATATAAAACATTATTATTGATAATAGCATGCTTCAAAAATAAAATATTTCTTCAAAAGGTTATAATTTAAGTCTTTATGAGCACACAATATAATTATCAGCTAATCTTTTCTCTAAAAAGTCTGGTTCAAGGAGAAGTCTTACCCTTGATGTTCTTGTAATAACATACTAATTTAGGAAGACTACTAGAGTTAAGTTTCTATTTTCTAGATGCTGTTAGATTTAGTAGGTTGTCTGACAGGTCATAAAGAACTGAACCAGGTAGGAAAATTCACTTGACCAGGTAGGAAAACAAAGCAGATGAAAGAGCAGTAGAGACAGAATATTCAAGATAGGCAAGAAACCTAGATCCACTTACTTCAGTCTCTTTTACTCAGTATTCCTTGAATAAACTACATTACATATAGTTACACTATTGTCATTAAATAAAATGTAGATCAGGATAGTGACCCAAATATCAAATGGAGGAGACTGTTCAATTCATTGGTAATTGTGGACTATGAGAAAGGAGTGGTCATTCATTATTTATTAAAGGCTAATTCATTTCCTTGTGAGAATATGTAAGCATTATTTAGTAATATATTTTCTCACTGATGGTCAAGAGGATTGGTTAATTGCTGGTTAGGGAAAGTAGGTATGTAGGATTTTATTCTGAGCTCTGTTGCTTTCTTCCTTTTACTAGAACCTATATTATCCCTGCTTACTTATCACTGCTGCAAGGAAAGTAGCCATAATTTATCCAATTTTTTTGGAGGAGTTAGAAAACTGTATGTGTGGGTGTGTGGGTGTGCCCCTAAAACAGGGGTCCCTAACTTCTAGGCTGCAGACAGGTACCCCTCCAGGCCTTTTAGGAACTGGACCACACTGCAGGAGGTGAGCTTGAATGTAATGCACTTGAATCATCCAAATCCATGCTCCCCACCTCCTTGGTCCCTGGAAAAATTATCTTCCATGAAACTGGTCCCTGGTGCTAAAAATGTTGGGGACTGTTCCCCTAAAATACATTATTGAAAACATGGGGTTAAAACTGTGAGATGCCCTGACAACTTGCTCACATTTCACCAAAATCAGCACTAGGTTCTAGCTGAGATTATAGGTTCTTCTCCATGCACTGTAAATGCTTTTCAATGGCCTTTCCCCAACATCATCAGTTTGCAGATAGGAAAATAGTTAAAAGAATGGACACTAAGCATTTTGTTTCATTTTGCTACACTCAAACTCACTTCTAAAGTAATGCAATGACACCGGAAGCATACCAGAATGAATGTATCACAATTATTTAATCTCTTATATTAGCCTCTTGAATAGTAATTGCATTTATGTCTCTCTATATGGATATTTAAGTCTCTTTCAAAAGACCTCAGAAGTTGTTTGGAAAATTAGTTTGAAATTTTGCCTATTAGAAGTTATAATGAGTTATCAATTAAAATATATTTCATATATATTTTACCTGAAAATCTGAGACCAAATAATGAAAAGGATATCCTGAGCAAAAACTGAATCATAATAATTTAAAAAGAGAGAGGGAGAATGCTTTAGATGTTGCAGAAATTGCATGTAATTCTATCATTATCACCTTCACCATTCTCCAGATTTTAAGAAAATAGGGAAAAGTTTTCATTATGTGTGAGAATATATTTAGCACAATAAAAGAGTGAATCTCCAATAAACAATGCATGCCATTTTCCTTAAAAACAGGTGATGCTTATGAATTTATTAAATTCAGGCCCGCACATTTCAGTTGAGACTACATCATTTATCCAAGAATGTTTCCTTCTGCTTTTTCAGTTTGGCTTGGTATTTTTTAGATACTTCTGAATCATTTTCTTAAGAATTAAGAAGGAAAATAGATAAAAATAAAATTAGCATGTTTTTCTGTTTATCATCATTTCTTCTAAGATTTTATGATCCTGTAGGCTAGAAACTAATAAATCTCCAGAGCCTTTTGGTGACCCTAGTTTTATTATTAAAAAAGCAATATTCATAGTCTTATCAGCCTTTATTAGTATACAGGGGCAGAATATTTGAATTGAAACTGTTCTGAATAATTCAGTAACTGTTGTCATCTTTAGGAATCACCTATAGAACCCATGACAATGCAGGTTTTTAAAAAAGGCATATAACCTACCAACTTTAACTTGGTAGATGTTTAGATTAATAGAAAGACTGAAATGGTTGTCAAAAGTAGGG